>PVJH01000608.1:60537-285552 GCA_004026705.1 Nesogale talazaci
CCCCCCCCCCCCCCCCCCCGATGGTTGAGCGTTCCTACAGCACCCTGTGGATGTCCGTAGAAGTGAGGCTGATAAATCCATCCAGAGAAATTCAATAGTCAGCTTTCTTTCTAGGAAAAGGATCCCTAATCAATTGTCTCTTCATTGTCTGCCTTGGTGTCATGTCAACAGAAATCTGGGGGACGTGCCCTCCCTCCACAGCTCTGCTGCATCTGGGCGTAGGGAACACTCACGCCATCCTTTCTAGACACATCCACTCTCCTCCGACCCCCTTTCTGCCTCTGAGCTCTGTCCTCAGCCCAGAAGTCCTGCCTGGCTCATTGCAGGGCCGCTCAATTCTGCTAGCATACCCAGTCATCTGCTGGATATTCTCTACTGAGAGGTCAGACAGGTACACACTGGGCTTCTCTAGAACAATTCTAAGAGATTGTGTGTTTATCCTCTCTAACTCCAACACCCCACGTGGCCAAACCAGCACCCTGCATCTCACACTTCTTCCTCTTCTCTCCATATTCTATCCAATCATTCCCAGGTCTTGCAACCAGGAATAGGTTTCGAGTATTCTGATGGTGGTGGCACATGAGTCTCATTTCACAAGGCAGCATGGAAGGCTGGGGCAAAATAAGAAAAGAAAGGGGGCTCCAGGTTTAAGGATAGAGACCTGGTGCCCTGACCAGTCAGCTGGATGTCAAAGAAAAACCACACCCAAGTTCACAATTCTGAACCTTTATCGCTCCACGAACTAGACCAACATTCCATTCCCCCCAGATGGAATCATTTCAGTCTCCCTCCAATTTTCAATCTGGAATATTAAGCTGAGCCTAGTTCCTGCACGAGAGAAGGCACTTGAAATAAATGACTCATTCAATCCAATAGAGTTCACGTTCAGGTCTCCAGGAAGAGGAAGAGAAGGTGGGAAAATGAGAAGGCGTATCAGTGGTGTCTGGTCTTTTGAAAGGTTTCCACTCTCTTGTTGTAAGCTCAGCTCTCTGTTATCAGAAATGGCCCCGCCAGCTCTCCTGGAATCCGTTCTCACAATAAATAACAGCTTCAGCTTAATTTTTTCCTTTCATCCTAGTTAGACCCTCCTGTGTTTTTCTTGGAAAAAGCCCATGCTATTATTTCTCCACCATACTTCTAACCTCTCCAGAGCTTGGCTTTGCCTTCCCTGCTGTTGATAACACCTCCCAATTTAGCATCATCTGCAAATTTCATTAAATTGTTGCTACCACCAACATCATTAATAAAAGAAGATGCTAAATAAAACTCGAGCCTGTAACCAATCCTGGCTGCCAAAGTGCTGGACACCCCTCCCCACTTAACATATTGCCACACATCATGTTCCCCGCCCTACCTTTTATCCCAGCCATGGGGCCACCCCTCCACCGGCTTTCCATCCACCAGGCATGGCTCACCTTCCCATTTACTGAAATTAATGCTGCAAATGATGTGTTCTCCAGAGGCCCCACAGACATGCACGCATTCCTCAAAACCGGTGCGTTCTCCACCGAAGACCAGAGCCAAACCATCAGCACCCAGCATTGTTGACTGAAAGGCAAGAAAGAGGTGAGCAGAAAGTACTCACGCCCCCCTCCCCTCCATGCATGTACAACCAGAACCTTCCATCCAGGTTCTCCCAAGGTGGTCCCCTGGTTAAAAACAGCAGCAGTGCGTCCACCAGGTGTGATGTGCTGATTTTATTTTCTTTTCAATTAAAAGAAAAAGAAGAAGGTGGTTCACCTGGGTTTTGTAAATCAGATTTTCAAATGTAAGGAGTTATTCTTTCTAGTGATGCATGCTTTCAAAATGGGAACTTCTTACTGGAGGAAGCACCATTGGGAGTCGTAGCATTTCTCTCGGTCCGAACAAGGGAGGACTATGGGAGGAAACCAGACCCTCTTCCTTGTGACTCCCACCCCTGCCTGCCAGACACCAGCGCCACACCCTTCCCTTCCCTTCTCCAGGCCTGGAGAAGCGTTCCTTAGGAGCCCCCTCCTTCTACCCAAGTCTGCAGGTGTCACGCAAAACCAGCCAACAGCATGACACACGCAGACTGCGTGCTCCAAATCTCAATTCTCATCAGATGTCTCCTACCAAGTGTCTAGTCTGTGTTCCTCCAGACACTCTCCTCTCAGGAGCCAGGGCCCCAGGACCTGTCCTGACACACATGCACTGGCAATTGTGAGAGCAGCATGCAGTCTTTCTGGACTCCACTGCCATCCAGAAAACGAGGGGTGGAGACAAGATCGGTAGTTCCTTGGCTTAGAGACCCCATGAACCGGCTACAGTCAAGATCCTGAAGGACTAGATCATCCCATTTTCATTTTCCTTTTGCCAAGAATGCTAAACAAACATATGTTGAACAAACCGTCACCTCTCACCACCAACAATGAATGTGAAGGGAGGCCTGGACACAGAAAGGAGACCCGTCCAAGTGACGGCCGTCCAAGTTGGTTCTGGCTCACAGCAGCCAACCTGTCCAGGGTTGCCAAGGTTGGGCAGCTGTGCAGGTACAGATCGACTTCACTTCGGACCACCAAGCAGCTGGTGAGTCTAAACCACCGACCCTGCAGTCAAACGCTCAGCCAGTGAGGCCACCAGAGTCGCCTCCACCAAGGGTGAGTAAAAATTCCAAGGAAAACTTTCGCAGGGCAGTTGGTAATATTACCCAGATAGGAAATGCCCTTTCCTCACTTACTATCTATCAGGCGTCCTCAAACTACAGCCCGGGGGGGCCACATGCGGCCCACCAAGGACATTTAGGACATTGATCCGGCCCGCCAGGTGTTTTTGCTGCCACTCCCTTCCTGCTTAGCAGAATACTTATCCCAAGCCTGCAGTGAATTTGTTCATAGTCTTTTTTTAAAAATTAGATTCTGGCCCTCCACCGGTCTGAGGGACAGTGAACTGGCCCCCTGTTTAAAAAGTTTGAGGACCCTGCGAATCAACATTTTGTACTTACAGAAATAGGAAAACAGAAATCTACTGCCCCACAATATATATATTTTTTTCCATTAACAACGTGTGTCTGGTCATCACACTAGCTGTGATAGTTAAGATGAAACTGACTTGGCTGGGCCACGATTCTCCAGGGGTTGACAGGTATGTGATGATGTCATTTGGAAGTTCTGTAATGATACTATTTAGCAGCTATGTAATGACCCTCCACTTTAGGACCTGAGGTGGCCATCCTTTAATTCTACAGGACACCGATTCTCAACATAACAGCTTGGTCTTTAAAACCTCACCATGTAGATAAGGGATGGGTGGATGTAGGAGGATAACTGGGAGACCACATCCACACAGGAGCAGACACGTCATAGCTTATTTCTGCGTCATCATCTGTCTCCTGGCCAGGGCAGCGGTGCACTGGCATTAGCTTGCACTTCCTCAAGAGACTTGACTAAGCGCATCACCCCTTCACTCAGTGACTTCGTGGGTGGGAGCTTACAATCAGCCATGGTGGGAGCATTTATCTCATGGAAATTGGCTAAAGCTTTCAATCAGAGCCTTTGCCACTTTGCTTTTCCCAGAGAGACAATGGTTAACTATGTACCAGCACACCACTGGACTGGAGAAAACATGGCCATGCTCATGAAAACCATCTGTCCAGGATGCTGCACAAGGACACTTCTGAACTCAATGACTCATGGGTAGATTTTAACTCCATGGAATATCAGCTTGTTAGACCTCAGCTATACAACAACACTACCCCCACAGACCACAGCACTGATAACAGAAAAGCAGAATTTATCCACTCTAGACTTGCTTGGATGCACTACAGACAAAAGACTATCCCTATACGTTCAATGCATACTAAGACATTCAAAGCAAGTTAGTTCGTGTGGCTGTATAACCACCAAACCCTAGACCATTCACACTGAGAACACTGGCTATGACCACCCAAAGTCCTCCCTCGTTAACCGATGGATGAGAATCCTTTTTTAAACCCTGCTTTGGGGCTTTGATTTGGAGCCCAGAGTGCTTAGGATAAATTGCATGGATCAACAAGTGCCGAGGCAGCATTGCCCACACGTGATGTACCCACGAATGCTGGCACTCTGCGTGAGCATGGCCACTCTCTCTCCTGCTGCCCAATACGGTCTTCCAGGCAAGCACAGTGCAGGGCCTGGTTTTGCTTCCAAGGGCCTCCATGACCTAGTGCCACAAACTGAGTGACTTTAAAGAGCAGACGTATCTTTTCTCACAGTTCAGGAAGTTGGAAGCACAAATCAGGGTAGTGACTGTGCTGATGCCTTCTGAGAACTCTGAGAGGGGAACTGTCCTATGCCTCGCTCCTGGCTTCTGCTGGCTCCCAGCGATCCTTGGCATTCCCTGGCTTGTAACTCTAGGGGCATCCCCTGTTTGTCTCTGGTCCTCTTTTTAAGATGGCGTGGGTGTCCTTGGGTTGTGCAAACAATGCCTCTGTTCAATTGATGACCACAAGGTTCTATGTGTGGGTGCACCTGGAGGGACCTCGGGGGAAAGGTCAAGTAATCTCCTTCTGAAAATTCCACCAGGGAAATCCATCCATAGGGAGCACAGTTCCACTCGTGGGGTCAACAGGGGTCACAATCACTGGAAAACAACTGGTGAGATGACATTAGGGCCCCACCCCATACTACTAGGACCTCATTTTCATCTGATAAGATCTTAAAGGATATTTCCATTCACGGGTACAGAGATGAAGACTTCAACATGTCTTTCTGAGGGGAATACAATGCAAGTCATCACCACAGTGCTGTCCCATTGGCTCCATCATTCGTGCATTCTCTATAGACTCCCACAGGAAGGACCGCTACACATTTTCTCAAGTGTGTCAGTAACACAGAAGTGACTTGTCAAAGTAACCAGCCTTTGACAATATCACGGGGGTCTGTAAGCACAATGTCACAGCAATAATATAGAAAGATCATAGTCAAGTCATAGAAGATAGGAGAAGTAGGAGAAAAGATAAAGTAAATGGGTTGGACACATTTTATGGTGGCATGCTCATCTCCTGGGTGGCCATGATCTCAGTAGCCAGTCCTCGCAGAGAGTAGGAGGAGGAGAGAAAAAAAATATATTTCTGACCAAGGTTTATATATACTTTGGGATGTGCAATCCCCTCCCCCTTATAGGTAACCACCTATGTCACAGGAAGTGGTTGTACCATAGGCAATATAGCCATGGGATGGGGGAGATGTAGGGGTGTACATGCAATGGGAAGAGAAGGGATTAGGGGTACACATGTGACAAGTTGAGTGGGGCCTAGATCCAAGACGGCAGTCTAACCTTAGTTGTCCTTGAGCTGGCTTATTCTACAGACAGCTTGCTTCCATGTGTGCCTCAGTCACTTACCATGTGTTGCAAGCAGTGACTCGGGCTGGGCACGCAATAAAGATGAGGAACAATCTGGTAAGAAAACTTTTTGCATCCCACAGTGACTGGTAAGAAACAATATCCTGAACTTTTCTTTTTTTTTTTTTTTTTTTAGGTTTTTAGGGCATCACTGCCCTCTGGTGGTGGGAGTAGGAGGCCCAGCCTTTGCCCCTGTGGAGATGGAATTGAACCTCCATCCCAGTGGACCGCAATCCTGCGCACAACCACTACGCCACCGGGGCTCGGCCCAAACTTAATATTTTCCTAGAGATACTTTGCTGGTCTCAACTTTGAGACACCTTTCTAATATGTGCCCTTCTGCCATTGCTGGTACCACGGATATTCCCAGAGCAACAGCAGAGAGGTTTGAAGGCGACAAAAATCAAAGTGTTCTGGTTCTTGCTAAGTAACAGGCAAGGAACCCTAGTGACTTAGGGGGCTACATGTTGAACTGCTTATCACAAGGTCACCAGATGCTCGATGGGAAAATGGTAAGGTTGTCTGTTCCTGTAAAGATTGAAGGTCTCAGAAAACCAAAGGGCAGCTTTCCTCTGACCTATAAGGTCACCATGAGCTGGACTCACCTCGATGACAACAAGCTTCAGTTTTCAGGTAGTAAGTCACCCCAAAACTCAGTGGCTTAAAATAACAATAATTTAAATAACATTATTAACATTTCAAATAACTCTAATTAAAATAATGATTTTGGCTAACACATATGCAATTTGAACAGAGCTTGGCAGAAACAGCTCCTCTTTGTTCCATACGGAAACAGCTGGAGTTCGTCCATCAAGTTAGAAGATCTGCTTCCATGAGGATTTGTTCACTCACATGGTTGGCAAGAGACTGGTGGCTGGGAACTCGGCCAGCACTGTCAGCTGGGTGCCTCACTTCCACCCCATAGGGGCCTTTCCTCAGGACTGCTTGGGCTTCCTCACAATGATGGCTGCGCTCTGATTCAGTGGAACCTACCATGCTCTTACGACACAGGCCCAGAAACTCGTTAAAAGTTTCTCCTATCACAGTCCATTGGTCAATAGGGCTCAGATTTGAAGAAAAGGCATACACTCCCTCCTCTAAGAGACAAAATGTCACCAATGAAATCACCTTCAATCTATTACCTAAAGGTATGAACTGAAATTTCAGTTCTGTCAGAGCAGCAGTTCTCAACCTGTGGGTCGCAACCTCTTTGGGGTGGGGATGGGGTCGAATGACCCTTTCACAGGAGTCGCCTGATTCATAACAATAGCACAGTGATAGTTATAAAGAAGCACCGAAAAGAGTTTTATAGTTGGGGGATAACCACAACATGAGGAATTGTATTAAAGTCATGGCATTAGGAATATTGAGAACCACTGTGCTAAAGGATCATTTGTTAAATACTGAAAAGACTAAAAGTATTAGTAGAGCTTACATGGAAGAGTCAATGCCCCATGAAGGCAGGATTGTGTCTACCTGACTGGGTGCCTGGGATGGTTAGATGGCAGGCCAACCTGAGTGGCCTGTGTGGAGGTCTAGGTGGAGTCCTTCCTCTCAGCTTGAAGAAGTCTCCTTGGCGATGTGGCCTATTTATGAGACACGCAGGAGGGCTTCTTCCTCTTTCTTGCTTGCCCTTCTCCTTCCTGCTTCCTTAGACCCCGCATGGGTGCCTGCTAGGGCCAATGACCCAGGTGGTCTGCAAACCTTGGGAGCTGGCAGCGCGCTGACACGTTCCTGCCGAGCTTGGATCCACAGCACTCTACACCCACCAGCCAGTGGATCTCTCCCTATCTGGCTTCACTATCCTGCTTCATCGACCAAAGAAGAGGTGCTTTCCTTTGAGTAAACCTGATGGCCCCCAGCGATAGATTTGGTTAGTTCTTTCCCAAAGGAAAGTTAAGCCACACATATATGTCTCTTGATTTCCAGTAAAAACAGCCTTCCAACAGGGATACCAGGAGGGGTAGGGGAAGGTGGGAGGAGAAAGGGGGGCACCAATCACAATGATCTACAAATAACCTCCTCCCTGGGGGATGGACAACAGAAAAGTGGGTGAAGGGAGACACCGGTCAGTGTAAAACATGAAAAAATAATAATCTAAAAATTATCGAGGGTGCAGGAGGGGGTGGGAATGAGGAGCTGATACCAAGGGCTCAAGCAGAAAAAAAATGTCTTGAAAATGAATGAAGGCAACAAATTTATTTTACATAGCATTCCCAATCCCACCATGGGAAACAATGGGAAGACCCTGTTGTCTCTTTACTGATCACACACACGGTTTTACCATGAAATTTCATGACACACATCTCTTCAAAGGCAGATGGCTCTGCTACATAACAGTATTACATATAGAATTACCTACATCACAAATATTTTCCAAATCAAGACTGCTAAGCTTTCTTGCCTGTCACTTTCCCCTTATACTGTCTCCATAGCAACCTGCCTCCCCTGCCCCAGGGACAACGAAATCACAAAAGACATCTTTAAATTGGCATAAATTAGAGACAAATGCTTTATTTAATCAGACGCACAGCTTACTCTAATGATTGCCATATACTGAAATTATCCAGAAATAATAATTGTAGCTCATAAAAAATGAACTGCTGTAAACAGACCACTCTGTTTACATTCTATGACAGCATAATTATAAAATACCAAACTCAGGCTTCTATCATCATCAAGCCCTCATCACCCAGTTTATCATCCTCTATACCCATATACAGGCAGATCATCATCCTCAAACTTGGGCAATTCTCCATGCCCTTTTCTCCAAACGATCTGAGACAGATCAGATGCCCACAAATTCATGCACAGCTCATACCGCCTGCTCCAGCCGAGTTAAGCTAAATATAGGTATGCCAAAGTTGATTTCAATCGACCCAAACAAATCACACATGAAGCAGACTTACCAAACTAAACTCCATCTCATGGCCTAACTTTGAGAAGAATAGATTCTTAACTAAATCAACTGTGATCACTGGTGTAGGGGTAGCGCACTCAAGACTTTACTCTTACTCAGCACCAGGACAAGGCCAACACTTCTTGTCCACAGTGAGTCCCCATAAGAATATTCCACCCTTGGGTGCCATCAGCTCAGGCCTGACCCATAGCACCACTATGTATGACAAGAAAGCCCTGTGCCATTCTCACAATTGTTCTACTCAAGCCCATCATTGCACCCATCTTTTGGAGAGCCCATGCTCTTTTCTGCTGCCCCCGACTTTACCTAGCATGATGTGCTTTTTCCAGGGATTAGTGGCTCCTGGCAACATGTCCAAAGCACATGAACCGCAGTCTCTTTTTCCTTGCTTCTAAGGAGCATGCTGGCTGTACTGATGTTCAACACAGACAGATTTCCAAGGCTGTTGACCTGCCTTGGACCCCTCCCCCAGTCCAGACCTTTTCATTCATAAAATACCCGAGGAGAGGCCAGAAGACCAACCCCAGTGCATGGGTCACAGTTTGTCAGGAAAGTCTTCAACAACCA
The DNA here is from genome assembly GCA_004026705.1 of Nesogale talazaci. Classification (NCBI taxonomy): domain Eukaryota; kingdom Metazoa; phylum Chordata; class Mammalia; order Afrosoricida; family Tenrecidae; genus Nesogale; species Nesogale talazaci. The sequence continues at coordinate 69,365 of PVJH01000608.1, forward strand.
ATGGGTATTTAAACACATGCTTTAAAATATCTATGATAAAAGCACAAAAGTCACAAAATTCTGGTACCACACTAAGCTGAGAGAAACACAAGCCTGCTTTTTCTTTAGTTTATTATTTTTTTCCCTTTCTTGAAGCAAGTGAGACATAACCTTGCAGTTGGTCCCCATGTAACAGTCTGCTCAAGTCTATTGTCACAGCTGCCATGTCTTCTGAGTGTCTTTTCACGGAGGGGACTCACCTGCAAGCACTGGATTGAATAGCCCATAGCCTGGCGTCATACTCAATAGCTTGCTTCTGGAAGCAGGTGACCAGGCCTTTTCCCTCAGTCTTCGTCTGGGCACTATATGGGAACCCATGATTGGTGGCATGGCTTCCAACATCATGTCAGCCACCACAGTACAGCAACTCGAACAACAGGTGGTAGCATTCAAAATCATTTAACTGCGACATAAGGAAGCCTTCCATTTAGTCTCAACTTCAGGTGTATAAGCAGCCCTTGTGTGTCGTGAATTACATGCTGGGCAGCTAATTACAAGGCCAGCAGTTTGAAACTACCTGCCACTCCATGGGAGAAGGATGAGGCCTTCTGCCCCTATAAAGATTTACAGTCTCAGAAACCTTACTGAGCTGGCCCCCCTCTGTCCCATTGGGTGGCGATGCATTGCAATCAACTTGAAGGCAGCGAGCTATTTTGAGCCTAGTTGACAAAAAGCACAGGAGCTCAAGAAGCAAGGTAAAAGCAAGACCAAGAAACAATCCAGCCAAATCAGAATGTAGGATCGTTTGCACAATATCAAGCTTGGTCTCTTCACAGTCAATGCCTTGAAATATACAGTTGAGCAGACTCTTTTAAAGCAGAAGGGTAGGCTCTGTTACACAATGGTTAGAGCATTGGATGTCTAGTCAATAAAGTTGAATGGTGATTTCACCCATCACTACACACTTACCCAATTGTAAGGCAGCACAAGCCTCTGGAATCTAGTCAGTAGAAGAACCAGAGATCCTGCTAACCTTCTATAGCAACCCCTCACAACCAAGTGCTATCTGGGCCCAGATGTGAATGCAGTCACTGTCCAGAGATCCTGTTCTGAAGTAAGAGAGACTAAATGGACATCCCGACTGAAAGCAAGGAGTGAGCCAACTTTTATGGAAAGCTCTGTAGAGAATTCAGGGAACAATTTGGAAAAACATGTCTATGGATCAGGTCTTTGTCATTGATGATAACAGGAAATCCCTATTCCTTCTCTGAGGTGAGGTAACAGTCTTACTGTAGCGGAAAGAATATCCTTATTCTTCACAGACATATGCCTCTCATCATCTTGGGAGGAGGCCATATATTGGGGACGGGAGAGATTTATGGTTCACCTAAGATAGGTTGTTAGGTGGACAGACAAACAAAAAGACATAGATAAACTGATAGATAAGACAGACCAACCAACCAATCCTTTGCCTCTGAATCAACTCCCATTTGTGGTGGTCTTACGTGACTCAGAGAACTGCACTGCAGAGGGTTTGCAGGCTGTGGCTTTTTAGAACTGAGCCCTAGTGGTGCAGCTGTGAAGTGCTCAGCTGCCAACGGAAAGATGGGAGGTTGTAACCCCCAGCCACTCCACAGGAGAAAGCAGTGACGGTCGGAACCACAAAACCTGACACCTTGGAAACTCAAGGGGGCAGTTCTCCTCTTTCCTAGAGAACCTTGACAGCACTCAGTTTGTTTCTTGGGCCTTTGGGAAGCAGATCACCAGACCTTTCTTCCCAGCATCTCTAGGTGGTTCAAACTGCGAACCTCTCAGGTAGCGTTTACATGCTCAACTTCATGCTCATTGCGCTACATAAAGGATAAGTGAAAATTAACAGTGTGTGATCAAGTTGGATGGGTAAGATGGGGCAGTCATGGAGGTCCCCAGTGCAGACGGTGGAATTTGGAGTCATCTTATTCAGGAGGCCCCGGGGAGCCATTAAGCACTTTAGGAAGCACTTGAGGAAGTGCTATTCCAACAATTGAATACAAAAGACGGGAAGACAATCGATGCACTTGAACGGTGGTGCTGGAAGAGAACACTGAGAGCACCACAGACTGCCAAAGGAACAAGCAAGGGTGTCTTGGAAGAAGTGTAGCCAGAGTGCTTGTTAGAGGTAAGGAGGGCCAGATTTTGCCTTACACCCTTTGGACGTGTTTTCAAGAGAGATGGGTCCCTGGTAAAAGATCTCATGCTTGGTAAAGTAGAAGGGCAGCGACCACGAGGCAGGTCCTCACTGAGGTGGATGGACATACTGACTGCAACAATGGACATACTGATAGTGATGGAGTAAACCCAACTGAGTCCACTGCCATTGAGTTGATGACACCCACGGCAGCCCTCTAGAGGGTCTGTACACCTTTACAGCTGCAAATACAGTGGCCTCAGGACCTGGTGGTCCAGCCCCAGGTGACACGCTCCCAGGGACGAGGACACCCAGAAGCACCTCCTAAGAAAGCCATCCATCTCACATCCTGGAGAGCCAGGTCTGTGACATCCACTCAAGTCGACCCACCCACCCACCTCCACCTTCTCCATCACAGCAACACAGGCGACCCCCCTTCAGCTATCCGAAGAGGTCGCACCTCTCTCACGACATTCCCTTCCTGAAGCATGTCCCTTTGCGCTCGACAGTCCCTCTGGTCGGAGGAACACCAAGGACAGAGGTGGAGTTGGAGTGGCCAAGGCACGGGACCTGGTGAAGACGGGACCAGCCCCAACCCAGACCCTCAGCCCTGACAGATTTCGGCGGACCCGCTCCCCTTCTGTCATTGCCACGCGACAATGGGAGACAGTCCTGTTCAGACACAGGGGCCTCCCTATCACCTTTCCACGGGGAAGTGGTGTTTCCATTGATTCCACCAAACCAAGATCCTAGAACACAACCACCAGGATGGAGAGAGCATTAGCATGCCCAGCGGTTGTCTGTCCCATGGATTCTACCACAAAGACTTCTAGCAATGAGTCGCCACTGTCAGAAAAATGGGGCGGCTGGGTCCTCTTTATTAAAACTGTGGGAGATTGCAGTGCCATTGAGAAAGGGCTCTCACTTAGAGTCTGAGAGGCAGGCAGGCCTCACCCACATTTTGCATTGAACAAAACCATGGCTCAGACAAGCAAAAGGTTGAACCCATGACCAGGTACCAATGCTCCTAGATAAGCCAGGTCTATTGCCCCATCTGCTAACCTGTGCATGAGACTGCTTCAGCCTCTCCAACAATCAGCTGGGCTGGGGGTGGAGGGAGGAGGTGATAAATGACACATACTAATTGTCCACCAGCTACCCAGACATTGAAGGAACCTGATACCTACGCCACTAGTAACGGCAAGCGGAAACACACACATGCGCGTAATTTAAGAAAAAACAACAACAAATTAAATCCAACCAATTACGGCTTCACATCAGGAAATCTTAACCAGACAATGGAAAGCCCCTGGAGCATCTGAAACACAATCAGGGGAGAACTTCATGATCAGCATCTCCCTTTTTAAAGGAGCTCAGACCCTCTGAGAACCAGACCTGAAGCACACGTGCAGATCGACTTTTCTGGGAAAGCAATGGGTCTCAGACAGGTACAGCAGCCTTAAGGATGCTCAGAGCTCCTCCAGGGGCTGCTGCTTCTCCTTGCAGGTCAAGGAGAGACTCGGGAAAGGAGGGAGGCAGTTTTATGTGGGTTAGTTTTCTTCTTGTTTTATCTGCAAGCTACATTGTTGTCGGCTGCCTTCAAATACACCCTACCCATGGTAATCCCCCACGCACAACAGGAGAAAACACATTTTCAGGGTCTTGTGCCCTCGGCTGAGAATTATGACCCCTGGGGTCCACAGGTTTCCATTGGCGGACTTCAAAGAGGAGAATACCAGGACTTTATTCCTTTTCCATTTTAGTCTAGAACTTCCAGGGAAACCTGATCAGCAACAAAATGACACGCATGCTTCCACTGACAAGTGGGCACCGGCTACCCACAGGGTACCCTGGCCGAGAATCCCACCGAGGCCTCCCAAATGAACCGTGAGAATTCCCCCATGGCCACCGTGTTCTCACTTCGGAAGCTCTGCTAAAATTCTCCACAGGCATCTGAAATTCTGTCAGTACAGCGTCTGCATCCCAGCACCACACAAGCCACAGACGGACAACCAGCTGACAGATGAGTGACAGACTGTCATCCTACAAGCTGGATATATGATCGTCTTGAGGGCCGCCCTCCATGTGGCAGGGAAGTGGGGCAATGGCTTAGGGTCTCTGGAATGGAACCCAGGCTGAGGGCAGACACCATCTTCCAAGGGCAGGAGACGCAAGTGCCTGAACCTGTTCTCACACAGCCGGCTCCCAAGTCTAGCTGAGCTTCAAGGAATTCTACTCCAGCGCGTGTTGATGCCCTGGGCCTCCTTTGGGTATTCTGGCAACTGGTTGTCATCAAAACATTTGCTCCTCCAGCCGTCTGTGTGTTGTTTTCATGGTTTTTGTTTTACATGCATATCCCCTTATACTAAATTCAGACGTGCTAGATAGATCGGAGGGAGGCTGGCTAGCTTAGCCACACAGGATGCCCTTCTCTGATGAGAGCCTCATTTTCCCCTTGAAAGAACAGAAAGAGATTGATGGAAACAGGTGGCTGCTGGTTTCCCAAAGCAGTATTTGGCATCCGTTATTGGACCTTTCAACACCAGGGCTATGCCTCCCCGAGCAGTTGGTGCGGTGCCTTTAAACTGTGGACGGAGCTAGGGGCTATGTTGTAAATCGATATATTGTACTCAAGACCCATTTCCTTCAAGCCCTACGGTGAAAGACTCTGTGGACACACGGTTCAGTCCCTGCCCTTGGAACTTAAAGTCAGAGGGAAAGCAGCAGGCCCACAAAGGACTGTACTTTAAGTGTTCGAGAAAAGGCTCTAGTTCCGAGCTAGCGAAGCCTGGCTTTAGGGAAGAGATGGGATTTGAGCCAGGCCGCAGCATGAGTGAGATGTTTGGACCCGAAGCCAAGAAACAGCGAGAAAGAACTGGTGTCAAGACCGGGCGATGCAAAGGCCCAGAGGACGGGACCACGTCCTGGGTGCTCACAAACAGTTCAGGGAAGTGCAGGAGAAGCCAGGCTGCACCCTGCCGGCAGAAAGTGTCAAATGTTCCAAGGAAGTTTAATGCCACGCAACGAACGTGTACTTGGCCGGAGCGATGAGAGGGAAATGCTCTCTGAGGAGCATTCATCTTGTAGCCCAGTGAAAGCTGAATGAGAGAGAAGGTGGGGACAGGAACGGCGGAGGATGAGTGGCTTGAAAGATAATCAGGGAGTTTCTTGATGGCATGAGAGGTTGAGTGTCTGACTACTAAGCTAAAGGTTGGCAGTTCAAGCCCACTCAGAGACCCTTGGAAAGAAAGGTCTTGGGGTCTTGTGAAAGGACGGGCTTCTTGAAAATCCTACTGGAAAGTTCTACTCTGGACAACGGGGATCCCCATGAGTCAAAGCCATCTCGAGCACTACAAACACAAGGGAAGCCATGAGAGCAGAGGATAAGGGAGGGCGGGCGCTCCGGGGCTGGTGGAGAGCATGTGGTGGGGACGATGCAGCTCGCTGGTGTTGAACGCCCGGGTTGCTGCCTTGAAAGTCCTCATCCCTTTATCTCTGAGACTGAAATCAGGTGGGAGACAGAGTGTACACTGGGGACATGGAGCTCAGCTGACCCGTGGTGCCACCCCCCACTCTCTCCTGGGGACAAATTCTCAACCTCCTCTTCTCCATGCCCAGAAACCACTGCAACCGTCAGTCCCCAATGAACGGCTGGGCACAAGCTGTGGAAGGGGTGCAGTCAGGGATGCATACCCCATGTGCCAAGGTGCTGGGCGAAGCCCCAGGTGCCTTTGAGGGCCTGTCTGCCTCTTGTGAGGAGCATCCAGAAAACTCAACATTACTGGCAACAAAAACACGGAGACCTTGTAAGACAAAAACAAAACGAGAGTGTTGTTGTTTTTCCACTTTGCTTTGCCTTTCATAACAACAAAAACAAACCCATACTCACTGCCATCAAGTCCAGTTCAGTTCATAATGACCCGACAGGGCAGAGAAGAACTGCTCCTGTGGGTTTCTGAGACTCTAAATCTTTAAGGGAACAGAAAGCCTCATCTTTCTCCTGTGGTGGGGTTGCACCAACTCTTGGTAACCCTGCAGCGAGCAGCTCCAGGCATAACCCGCTCCCCCAACAAGGCCCTTACTTTTTAAAGCAAACTACTCTTTCCTTTGGCACCAAACCCTGCAGATGCGGAGTCTGCTCTGAAGGCCAGGGCCTGGTTATGGGGAACGGATGTTAAGGGAAGAAGAGACCTTTTAGAAGATAGCACTGGAGCTCGAGGAGTGGGTCGTGGCGGCATCACCAGCAGAATTGATAAGGCAGGAAAGCGGGGGGAGGCGAGCGAGGCCCACGGAGAGGAAGTTCACTTTGGGATGCTGTCAGGATCTCTCGGCAGAAAGAGGCAACAGGCAACGGGAGAAGCTGAGTTGGAGCTCAGGAGCCCTGTCGGGCGGGGGACACAGACCCGGGAGCAGAGAGGACTCTGACCAAATCCCAGAAACACCTGTGATCTCCCACCCAGGAACAGAGTGCCCAGATGTCCTCTGAGAGATCCACAAGGCAGCAGTTGGAGAGGGAAGAAAAGTATCCCCCCCACCCCTGGTGGGAGGGCGAGGGTGGGGGGAGTGGGAGAGGAGAAAAAAATTAAGATTTAAAAAGCAAACAGGGGAAATAAGGCTGGGCAGGAGCTGTTGGTATAAATCTTACCGGTGGGCTGATAGCAGGATCGGGGAGGGTTTTGGCAAAACCAGACTCAAAAGTGTGAACTGACTTTGTGAGCACAGAATAATCACACACACAGAAGGCTCTGGGGATCAGTGGTGCTACAGTCACCTAGTATCTTTTTCCTACACCTCTCCGAGTCTCCAGGGGTGGGTTTTGGTTTCTCCTACATTGGAAATGGTCCCCGCCTCTGAGGGTTGTTGTAAAAGTGGAACAAATGCACCCTAAGGGGATGGCTGCTATCTGGGAAAACAGACACAAGGGTTCAAGAGGGTATGGAGAGATTCAAGGCCTGTGTGTTGCGGGCGAGAATGCAGAACGATGAGGCCACAGGGGCAAACCATGTGGGGGCTCCTCGAGAAGTAGCACAGTGTTGTTCAGTGACCTCAAGCAGGTTCTGACCCACAGCAACCCCGGGGGCAAGAGAACAGAGCGTCACCCGGTCTGGCGCCTCCCTTACAATTGCGCTTCTGTTGGAGTGCATTGTGGAAGCCACTGTGCCCAAGCATCTTGCTGATGTCCATCCTCCTTTCCTCTGCCAGGCCACTTTACCGGGCATGGGGTCCTTTGCCAGGGACTGGTGGCCCCTCACAATATGTGCAGTGTCAGTGAGAGAAGGTCTCCACTCTAGCCGAACTTCTCCCCAGGCAGATTTGTTTGTTTGCATTTTGGCCATCCAGGGTACTTTCAATATTCTTTTCTGGCAAAATATTTCAAATGTGTCCGTTCTTCCTCTGTCTTCCTTACTCGATGTCCAACTTTCACAGGCCTATGAGGCAATTGAAAATATCATGGCTTGCATCAGGCGGACCTTAGTACTTAAAGTAACACCCTTGGCTTTTCGACACTTTAAAAGAGGTTTACTCGATGCACTATGTCTTTTGACCTCTTGATTGCTGCTTCTGTAAGCATTGATTGTGGATCCAAGCACGATGAAATTCTTGACAGTTCCTATTATACCCCCCAGCTTACCATGCTGGTAGCTATAAATCCAGGGGTAGGAATTTGGGCCTTCTTTAAATTGAATTGTAATCCATACAGAGAGCTGAAATCCTTGATTTTCATCAGCAAGTGCTTCAACTCCTTCTCAATTTCAGCAAGTGAGGTTGTGTCATCTGCAATTGTAGTTTGTTAATAAGTCTTCCTACAACCCGGCTACTCAATTACCCAATGATCCAACAATTCCAATCTAAGGTCTGTTCCCCAGAGAGCCAAAAGAAGAGACTCACATAAATCCCAGTGCCCGGTGTTCCCTGCAGCATCATGCAGAGGTTCAAAGGTAGAAACCACTCAGCGGTCCACCAACAGATGAATAGATACACAAATGTGATATATCCTTGCAATGGAATAGTTATTTAGATACCAAGAAGGCTCGATATGATACATGCTCTGACATAGATGAACTGTGAAAACATGACTCAGGTGACACAGGCCAGACCAAATAGCAAGGAACAAATGTGATATTTCACTCAATGGTATACCTGAATTTAGCAAATATAAAGAGAAAAAAAAGAAGTAGTAGTGCTTTCCAGGGGTTTGGGGTGGGGAATCAGATCAGTTTGTGTGGAAGGGGCTCATGTCAGGGTGATGGGAAGTTTTGGAGACAGAAATGGTGATGGTGGAACAACATGGCCGACTTAATTAATGTGGAAATGGCTAAGATAGCTGTGTGTGTGTATACCACGGAAGTTTTTGTTTTCATTTTTAATGAAAGAAGAGGGGAAAAGAGTTAGTGCAGACCATGTGGAATATTTCCCTCCATAGAAAATACTTCCCTCCTTCAAGACCAGTAGTTCCATATTTTCTCTCCTGGTCCATCGCTTCCCACAGCTCTTTTAAAGAAACACGGGTTCTCAGCCTTGCAGTATTGACATCTGGGGCCTTCGACATTGTGGAGGACGGCCCTGCCCTACACACTGTGGGACATTTAGCAGTATTCATGCCCTCTTCCCAGGAAATACCTGTTTCCCCTGCTCCCTCCAAGTCCTGACAGCTCACACATTGCTCCCGTCTGCTGGAGGGCACACTTGCTGCCAGCTGAGAACCACTGTAAGTTGGCTATCTCCAAAGAAGGCCATCGGTGAATGACCTCCTCCTCCCTCCTCTCTACACACTCCCAGCCCACTGACTATTGGGTTTTATTTTTAGTTATTGTTTAAATATTTAAGATGATTTATCTCTTGTGCTGTTGAAAATGCAGTCAGCGGGGGTCATCAATAATGCTACCTTAAAGACGATCCAGCAGCTTACAGCTCTCGGGACTCAGACTGGGTGCGTTTGCTTTGGTTTTCTCATTGACAACACACGCAGCTGGTGTCCTCTGCAGTCCCTAGAAACTCTATAATGTGAGCCACTCTAGTTAGTGTAGACTCAACCTCTAGGCATACCAGGGTGGAGAGACCACATGGGGCTGCTGTATGACTCAGTTACACCAGCCAGCTTCTGAGATGGGTCTGACAGCCCCATTAAGCCAAGCCTGGGGCTGGTGGGTCAGTACAGCAATTACATAATCTACTGCTATCTCTAGCGAAGGGGTGAAGTCTAGACTGTCAATCTGCTCAGAGCCAATGAGGCCTCTGTGGGGGCCTGGCCTTCTCCTGAGGATTCTGGGAACTCCTGTCTTTCTCCCTGGAGACAGGTCACACACTCTCCCTGCTAGAAATTCCTGTTGACAAGCCACATGGAGCTAAGCTGATGGAGCCAGAGCCCTGGAGCTGGAGGAGCACTGTGGAGACCCACGCCAGTGATGAGATGCTTCCACTGCCACTGGGTCCACAAGACTTTCCACCCACTGGCCTGTGATCTTCCTGCACTTGGCATCATTGCATGTGTTGCGTGAGTCTGAAGAGGAGTTTATGGACTGGGATGGGACACATGGGCTACCATCAGACTTGTGGACTTGATCTGGATTGAGCTGGGATGTCTTCTTAATATACAATAATTCTTTAGATAAAGCTCTTTTTTATACACATATGAGTGTCTATGAATTTGTTTCTCTAGTCTAACTAGACTAACACAGTCGGGAGCAGAAGAGCTTCCCAGGAGCGACAAATGCACTGGCAAATCCATCCTTCACTCACAACAGGGCTCATTTTAGGAAAATCCTCAACTTTTCCCCCCTCCCCAGCCTGAACCACCCATGGAGTCACCCAGGTTCTGCATCCCTAAAACTGCTGCCCAGAGGTTAGCTACAGGATTTGTGGGAGTCGGTGCCAAATGCAAATTAGGGGTCTCTTGTTCATTAGGAATCCCTGGGTGGCATAGGCATGAAAGCTTGAAGGTCTGAGTCAAAGCCAAAGGTTCAAGTCAACCCAGGGGCATCTAGAAGGGAAGGTCTGGCGACTTCACAGAAACTCAGTCATTGAAAAGCCCACATAGCACACTTCTACTGTGATCTCCCCCAGCTGGGGTCACCAGGAGAAAGAGCTGACTCAATAGTAACTGACTTTTTTGTTGTTGTTCAAAAGCAGGAAAACAAAGAATTTTTTCTTTCTTTTGTGGTCTCTATTGCTCTCTTTCTCCCACCTTCTCTCTAACTGCTTTAGTGGTTTCAACATGCTCTATATAATGTGGTGCTTCCTGGAGCTGAAGAGACTTGCAGCCAGAGTGCTGAGTCTTCCAGGCCTCTGAAACTCCATTTTCTACTCAGGGCACGCGGGCCCTCAAGTTGGTGGGCAGCACCAGGTCCTGAGCACAGCTGATGGGAAACAGTCGCCTGAAGCTCCCCAACCACGCTCATGGTCTCAAACTTCACGGATAAATCACAACATTAAAGATAATCTTATTTATTAGTTAGGGTCTCACGATGGTGACCTCTGATTGCACCCCATGTGCAGGGTCCCTATTATGGATCTAGTGCTGCCCTCAAAGCATGTATCAGCTTGGTTAGGCCAGGAGTCACCTGGTGGCATGTAACTGTCCTCCATTACGTGATCTGATGTAATTCTTCTAGGTGCTGTACATCCTAACCTTTGGTGCTCACAAGGCAGGGCTAGGGTTAGAGGGCGTGATCTTACTCAGGCTGTAAGCTACAAGGTTAGGTTGTATCTTGAGTCAATATCACTTGAGACAGAGAGTCAAACAAGGGAGCAGAAAACAGAAGGACCTTAATGCCATAGGTGTCTTTGAGAGCCAGGGTTTTTGAGCTGGGAACCTTCTAGGTCTAGAGAGGGTTTCTGAGATGGTAATTCCTTAGGTGAATAGACAGCGTCATCTTTTTTCTGAGTACCTGGTAAGTTTGAACTGCCAACTCAGTTCCAGTCAAGACCTACCCCACAAAGCCAACAGGGCTCTTTACAACAAACTGGTACACAGAAAGCACTTCTGCTCCTGTGGAGCACATAGTAAGTGCTACATGTGTTGAAGCCATTACTATTCTGCCGCAGAGAAAACCAGCCTACCCAGACTCTGGAGTCCAGCATGTCCTAAGGACCTTAATCTGGCCTTGCTCACACCTCTATCCAGGAATCCCCCTGGGGGACTCTGACCCAAAGCAGTTGGGGGCGGGACTCTTTAAGTGGTGGTACTGTGGCCCACAGAGACCTGGTAGTGTACTGGACTCTGAGTGTCTGACACAGGCTTTCTCCTCCCTGGCAGGGTTGCTAGCACACTGCCCAGCACACACACACACAGCCACTCAGCAGCCATGCAGGACTGGGTTCTGATTCACACATCTTCCCCCATCTCCGTCTCCAGGAGCAGACCTGTGATCACAGAGGCACCAAGCTCCCCAAAGTCGAGGCCACTTCCCAGGAGAGCTGTCTCAGCCCTTGTCCACTCCTTCAGGCAGGCCCTGGGAGGACTGGCAAGCCCATGCCCTTATTAGCATGCATTCTCAATAGACACACGCCAAACAGATCAGGAGGGGGCAGTCTGCATTCCTCCCCAGCAGGGCTGCCCCAAGGGTGGGGCCAGAACTGTAGGCTTCTCTGGCCACAAGGCTGAAGGCACCACGCCAAGGGATTAAATAACAGCGGAGACGGAGACCAGAGGCAGGAGGGCAAGTCACAGACAGCATGCCAGGCCAAAGGGGGAGAGGAAAGACTCAGCAGCCCTAAGCAGTGAGCCCGGCGAAGGGGAGGCAGGAGCCAGCTGGTTCCCCTGGCAACGCTGAAGACAGGGCTATGACCACCTCATCTCTCGGAGGCAGGCCTGTGAAGATCACAGGAACTGTGCCCCCACACTGCCCTCTGACCCTGCCTGCTAGGGTGGATGGAGAGTCCAGCTGGACACCTCTGGCCCAAGAACTCTCTATGTGGGCCGGACTGAGCGGTGTCTGTCAGGGGAGTCTCATTTACCCACAAGAGGGGACATCTCTACCACCTTATCAGAATACAAATCATCTGAATGAAAGCAGCAACGTGCCTGGGTGCCGCAGATGAATAAACGCCATCTCGTCTGCTGAGGTTTGTAGCCTTCCAAGATGACCCACTGGATGGGCACGCCACCTGAGTCTTTTCCCGACAGGAGAGAGAGAGCTAAGTTTCAGAAAGTGGAAGGGAGGCTTGAGAAACCCTCTGGATTTCTACAGTTACACCATTCTGGAATGAAGCTATCACAAAAAAGCAAGTATTTCGAGATGGGAGGGCCATTTTAAAGGCTCCATGGCTTGAAAGCCTGGTTCAAGTAAGAAGCAGAAACAGAGTCAGTGCTCAAAGAAATGAAACGCCATTCCCTGAACGACTTGGCGCGGAGTCAGGGAGGCTGCCTGGGGGGGAGGCATCTTTCCAGAAGACAACATAAAAATAGCTCCAACCAGGGAAACCCAGAAGTATATCAGGGTTAGGTGTAAATTGGAACTTAATTAAATGGGGCTCCAGAGAACTTAGGTTTACAAAATAAAACAGATCGTTCCTTAAAGGACCAGGCCACCAAGTGGTGGGGGTGTCCTTGTCATGAGTCACGGGTAGGTGCGAAAAAGGAGATGGTGTTGTCTGCTGAGAACAGGGTCGTCCTGGGTCAGGAGGGGCAGGGAAGCTTGCTCCGCAAAGTCAGCCTGTCCTTTTCCCTGGGCACTGAAGGGCTTTTCTCAGCCCCACCCCATGGTCACGTGACGTGGGCTCTCAGCCCGAGCAGAGGAAGACGTCTCTTATTTAAGTAACTCTGTCTTCAGTGAGCCTCCCTCATTTTAGGGAGAACCAAATGTATCCTTTATATATATATTTTAAAGTTATTTAACCATCTACCAACAGCAAGTATATTGTTAAAAGTCTTTCTCCCTTAGAGTTGCTGGTGGTTTCAAAGCAGATTGCAGCCCAACATGTACCCCCCACACCCCCAGGTTCATAAAAGAAATGACCAGACTTTAAAAGAGTGATTGGGGTCTCAGAATAGATAGTAGTTAGTTATCTTTCTCTATAGTCATTGAAAATGGACAGAGAGGTGGGAAGGACCCCAACGTCAATCAAGTGATGGATGTATAAACACAGTAAGTATATCATTCGATGGAATCCCATTCAAGCACAAAAGGGAATAAAGTACTGATTGGCCCTACCACGCTGAAAACCCACTGTCACCGCTTAATATCACAAGCAGGACATGTCCAGGAGTGGGCAGGCGATGAGGACAGAAAATAGAAGGCTGTTTGCTGAGGACTGGGAAAAGGAGATGAGAAAATGCCATTTTAAGAGTTCAGAATTTCTTTTAAAGGTGATGGAAATTGGCACAGACACCGACACTATAGATCCAGGTCATTCTGGATTTACAAAGATACTAAAAATCATTGAAGGATAAACATTGAGGTGATGGGCTGAGCCCCGGTGGCGTAGTGGTTGTGTGCGGGACTGCAGCCCACTGGGACGGAGGTTCAATTCCAGCAGTGGGGCTGGGCCTCCTACTCCCACCACCGGAGAGCAGTGATGCCCACACACACACACACACAAAAAACATTGAGGTGAATTGGGTTACACAATGGGCTGCTCACAAGGTCAGCAGTTCAAACCCACCTGCCCCCGAGGGTGACAGATGGGCTTTCACTTCCTGTAAAGGGTTGCTGTCTCAGAAGTCCCCCCAGGGCATGTCTATCCTCTCCTCTTGGGTCGTGCCATGAGTCAGTATGGATTGGATAGGAGGAAGTTTACTTTTTTAGGGGGAGAGAAATTCTTTTTGAAATAAATAAAGTAAATGCAGGTCAAATGACCCGAAACTAACTTTTCGCAGCCCTATTTTTCCTTCCCGGGTAACACGGATTGTTGAATGTTTGAGTCTAGTTCTCTGGAAGTTTGTGACCTCTGGCTTTGCCTTTGGGATCCAAAATCCAATGGTTACAAATGTTAAGAAATGCTTCTTCAGAGTTTTAAGCCATCGCTCTCGCTTATTCACCTTTGACCCAGCTAAAGAACCTCTTCTCATCCTGACATTTTAGAAGTCAATAGATCTCAATTACAGTCTTCCAGGCCACTCATTTACAAGTCATGGGAGCTTCTGTCACAACATCCGTCTTCATGCTGGTCTTGTTTCATTTACCGATGGCGACCTCTGTGGTGAGTGTCCGGCCCCTCTGCAGAAGCCTGCCACGGACTGAAAATTCATAAAATCAGGGCACATAAGCAGGTGCTCAATAACTGCATGGTGAATTGAAGTAATTCCAATGTCCATTCATATTTGTCAGCGTCTGAGCTCATCTGTCACTGCCTCGACCTTCACCGGGAAGGCAGCCCTGGAAGCTATAGCAGCCAGAGGTCCCAGAAATAGAAAGAGGTCTCCAAATTGGAAAATGTAGATGCTTGAAAAATATCGTTCAATATAGAAAGTTTCACTCTGGAGCTTGAATGCATAATGGAATCATCTTTCCTACACAGGGATAAATATAAAATTATTCCTGCTAGGGTTCAGTCGATAGAGGCATGGGTTTATTCTAAACAAAATGTGTTTGCAAACGTCTCTGCAGTCAGTGGACGGATGTACTCTTAGGAATCCACTAGTCTTGGTCTCAGAAGAGTGTCTTCAAGAATAGTTCCCATTAAAACAGGGGCTTCTGAGGGTTGCTACTGGGCCAATGTAATACAAGGTAGAGAGGTCAGCTCAGAAGGCTACAGTGATTGTTTGGGGGACTCCACGTGGATAATCTTGAGGGATTTTCTCAAAGGACACAGGACAATCACGGGGACTTATTATGAAGCTCGGTTCAGAAGACCCCAAAATGCATTGGTGAATCAAAAGCCAGGAATGTTTCTCCATCATAAAACTTCGCCTGCTCTTTCTTCAAGGGTTGCAGGGCTAGCCTATGGGAATTTCATTGGGAAACTTTACCACATCCGCCCAAAGGCTGAGCGTGCCCCTCTGGAATTTGGGGGTTTTGCTCCCTAAACTCAAAGAACCTTTCAAAGGAACAGAATTTGAGGGTGTCTAACTGGCCATTTTGATGTGGCAAGTTCTGAAGGGCAGCGAGCTCACAGGGGAAGGGGTAGAGGGATGGTGATGATATGTAGACCTAGATGGAGGATAAGTTAGCAAACAATAGCTTCACATTTCCACATTGTTCTTTCAGAAAGGTTTCCATGAGTGTATAGCAGGCTCTTGTCCTTGTCCTCATATTAATGGTGGATTTTACCCTCAACTCAAAACCTCTCCCAGGTCTGGTTTCAAGATGAAAATGGAACTCAAAGACTGGCCTGGCCTCACAGGACAGATGACCAACGCGCGACACAAAAACCTGAGTGCAAACCCAATGCAAATGCACGCGTTTCCAACTAGGTGCTTCCTACTGAAGGACTTCCTACTACAGGCCCTTGCCAAAAAATGAAACTCCCATTCATGAACCCAAGTTTCCTCTTACCGGCTAGGAAATTGTCTCCCGGGGAGACTCCAGAAGAGGATGGAGGCTCCATAAGCGCCTGAAAAGAAGAGCCTCGTGAACCAGAAGCCTGCTTCTCCTCAGATGCACGTCAGGTGGTCCAGAGTCAGAGCTGGCTCAGAAACTGGTCTGGGGTGACACACACTAGAAACACTCTTGCACCTAATCGAGAAAAGTTTCCTTTTCTTAAGAAATGAGCACACTCATTTCCCTGTTGTTCTAATCCAAGTCTGGATTTCCCCAGACAGCCCCAGGGCTGGGGTGCTGGTCTCACACTCTCATTCCAGGTAGAGACAGAAACGTAGAGAAGTTAAGTAGCCTGCTGGACAATGGGCCGGTGCCATGTGCCAAGTGGGTCCCAAGGAACCAAGTGAAGCAAAAGAAGCACAACCTAGTTTAAAAGTTGCCATTTTTAACTTTTATCAAAGTCTTTCCTCATTTGTAGGATGAGAGTATGGGTAGGCAAGTTCAATATTCTTAAAATTGTGCCCCCCTCCCTAGATGACCATAACGGTGGGGGTCGAATGAGAGTGGCCGTTGGAAGAATTTGACTGAGCCTCCTTCCATGCTACTGTCAGCCAGCAAAGCATCACTTTCCACAATGGCAACTAAGTAGGGGACTCTTGTGTAGGGAAAAAAACTATCAGGGTCTCAAAAACACTCATCTAGATCATCAGAAAGCCTCATCCTTCTTTTAACCACAGACAAGGAGATTCTTCCACCCCAGCCTGTTAGCCTCACCTATCAAACAGCCAATTTTCCATGTCCTGAGTAATACATAGTGTATGTGTTTCCTGTCAAGTCAATATGTGAAATGAGAAAGATCCTCATTTATCAAAGCCAAAACAGAGCAGTGGCCATCAAATCGATTCCGATTCCTGGCAACGTGAGGTGTGTCCACGTAGGACCGGGCTGTGCATAACTTTCAATGGTAGATTTCTCAGCACAGGATTACCAGGAGTTTCTTCCTGGGTGCCTGGAGGTGCAAGGAGACCATAGCCTCTCGGTTAAAGGCGAAGCATGCCAGCTGTTTGCTCTACCCAGGGTCTCTCCTTTCCTTAGTCCCTATGAAGACTCAGTACTTTGAATGTGAGACCTGGAAAGTAAGCTTATTTTATGCAGTAGTTGAGCCCAAGGATGTGATTCTTCAGCTAGAATATTCGAGCTTTCCATCTCTGACATCTCCAGAAGGGACACAGAAGGTCCGCGTGTTTGTGGATACAAGGAACTGTTGAAAGAATGAACAAGGTTTTCGAGCTTCGGAACGCCTAGGCTGCAAGTTTGTTTTGCTCTTGCCTCTGGGAAATTCAGACGCTCGGGTGCATGGTCAACAGCCACAAGTCCAGGCTCAGGAAGATGCGCCTCCAGCCATCGCCACATGGAATGAAGAGGACTTACAATGAGGTCCTTGACAGGAAAGGGTTGCTAGTAGCTACCTAAAGCAATCATTAAAGTGAATTCGAGCTGTCATCGCTAGAAATTGCCCACTTCTACTGGACCCCTCCCCCACACACAAAAAAATCACAATACTTTGCTTTAATATAAACCCTGGAAGCATTTAATTTTGAAAAACTGAAAAGGTTTACTGGGAGACCAGGTCTTGTGTCTTATACATCCATTGGTTTTCCCATTGCATGATATGGAGTTATTCGACTGGAAAGGTGTGAGGGTGGGTGGGTGGGGGTGGGGAGACACCAGAAGCCTAATGAATCTATGTTTTAACAATTTGCAGTTGATTTTAGATGCACAGAGGCTGTGAGCATAAAACACTGAGAAAATGTGTGCCAAATCGTCACAACATAATTAGGAGCCGCGCGAGCAGTGGCTTGGTAATTTAACCAACTCCATTAGCAGTCTGTTCATTCAGGTGTTGTGTACTTCTACCGGAAAAAGAATCGACATTTTAGAGGTTTTAAACCCATCGCCAACAAACTTCAAAAATAAGACACCGATTTGATCATCATACAAAGAATACTGGCATCATGGGTTTTGCTTTAAAAAAAAAAAAAGGCTTATATGCACAAAATCACCCAAGCAGCTTATTGTGAAAGTTTAAAGTCAGGACAGGTGTTATATCAAGGAATTAGGTATTCCCCTCCTCCTTTTTCAGTTCTGCCAACTTCCTCATCATAAGCATTGAGTGTAATTGTTCATGAGACCATTTCACATGACCACGATTTGCATTCAGCTTTATGGGAGCATCAATTGTGGAATGAAAGGCAAAGCTTACCCCTTCCACCCTTATGCCAACACTGAGTGGGTCTAAGCACATGATCTTTGGTCACTGTCAGCTTGCAAACAGGGGTCAGTGTTCTGGATCTGGTATTCCTTCTAGAAATTCATGACAGACAGGAAGTGCCATGAGAAGCAGTAGACAACTATCTGGGAGGGGGACAGACAAAGGAGAGGGTTTTCCCGGGCTATTCATTCCAACCCTGAATACTTAACGGCACACACAGTTGACCTATTTCCCAGATATGCCTGTACCATAATCTAGCGAGTCATCGGTAGGAAGGAAAGAAGACACTAACCGTGGGAGAATAAGCAAGTCATTTGAGTTCTGCGGAGAGAGCAAGTTTATTCTAAGGAATGGCGGGGTGCAAAACTGTGGCCCTTCAGTTCAGATCTTCTGTCCTTGCATCGCTGACATTCCTTGTTTGGTTGAATGGAACTCACTGGAAAGAAACTTGGGGGTTTGAGAGAGAAAACCATTTCCCCCCACAAGACAGGACATGGGAAGTCTAGAGGGTTGAATGCACAAATTCCCCTAGTTTCTGCTTGTCTGGTGGTTAGGTATCAATGTTTACGGGCATCCACTTACAGCCAGGAAACTCCCAGACCCAGGTAACTCCAGACTGTGTTTGGCCAAATCTCACACCATCTCCTTCTTAAGATATTCGAGAATCCTCTATCACTCTAGAGTATGGGAGGGGATGTTTTCCATCCCAGAAGAAACACAACACTCCGTGCAGAGGTCACAGGATCTAGCCGAAGTCTCTGCTGGAAGGGATATTAATGCATCTCCCCCCACAAATCCTGTGAGTCATTTAACCAGTGACTCAAGACTTTGAACTGGAGCAATCAGGTTTCAATTAGAGCAATTACTTAAATCCTCCATTTGCGGCTCTGTGGGGAAAGTTAAAAGGTGCTGGTGTAGAGCTCCCTCCTTTCCAAGAATGAGGCTTTCTATTTTTCAGACCAAAGAGAGCACTTGAAAAATATTTTCGGATTTTTTTTTATTAAAGAAAGAAAGAGGTGCTAGAATAAATGCCAGCTGCCGCACACTGCCCCAGAAAAGCAAACACTTTCCCCTTTACAATTGCACTTGAAGAAACAGCCTGGAAAGGGAGAACCCTGTCATTCCCATTCATGGACATCAAGAAATAACCTGACTGTCATCGTTTGTTCTTGCGATGGTGTCTTTCAGCAAGCCTCAAACCGTCCATTGACAGCAAGTGCCATAGGAGGTGACCGTGCAGAAACAAAAACCCCGAACACCTGAGGTAGGTGGCCCTGGATGACAATGAATTCCTTCTCCCCGTGGAGCAAAGGGTGACAATATCTTGTTGTCTGAGAGAGAAGAAACCCCACTGCCCTGGAATGGACTACCAGTCACAGCGAAGCTAGAGAGTGCCCCAGATTGTCAGTCTTTATGGGAGCAGCCTGTCTCCTCTTTCTCCCCAAAGAACAACTGATGGGTTTGAACTGCTGACCTTGCAGGGCCACCAGGGCTCCTGGGGAGAGAGGAAAGGGCCAGCTAATTCTCCCTCATGGCTGTCATCCTGAGGATGAGGGGAGCTAATTCTGAGCAATGACCTATTACCTGGATGATAGGGCAGCTCTGAGAAGACCACACACGCCAAAGGGAAACACATGTACTCCGATCCTACTCTGATGTGCCCACAAAGGGGCTGGTGCTCACTTCTGTAGAACACGGCCGTCTCCCTGGGAACCATGGAGGTGGAGATGGAAACTGAGGCTTGTGAGGAAGAGAAGAAAGAGAAAGCCAAGTTCTAGATCAGAGAGTGGTCCTGATGGCACCTAGGGCCGTGTTCAGGCGAGCTAAGACATAGCAATGGAAAGGAGTCAGGATAGGAATTGAACTCACATCCCTGTCCAAACACCCGACCCGACAGCCGTCCTCTGGACAACATTCCCATTAATATCAGCTCAGAAACACAAGTCAAGCTCATTCATCTTTGACTTGACACAATATAGCGCTCCAAGAGAATTACAATGGCACCTTCTTGCTTTCCACTGATGAAAATTGTACCCAGTTCATGTTCGTTTTGCTTTGTTTTTTGTTTCTGCTTTATTTATTTCCTTTAGCTTTGAATAAAATTCCATTGAGGGGTACCCCTTCACATTTCCTTTTTTTGTTATCTTTTTTTAATAATCATTTTATTGGGGACTCTAACAACTCTTGTTACAACTCAAGGCATCGGGGGTACATTGTGTGATCCATTAGGGCTCTACTGCACCCTGATTGACTCAACTCCTCCCTGTGACCCCTCTGTGTGGAGATGTTCCACTGTCCACAGATGGGCTCTGGGTCTCCGCTCCAACCCTCCTCCATTCTCACCAGTTTTTGCGTGTTTGTTAACTATTTGTTATGAATCTTCTGATGCCCCTTGCCCAGTCACACCAGCTGGTGTGCATTTTCCATGTGGGCTTGTTGCTTCATGGTTGGATGACCACTTGTTTAACTTCAAATCTCTAAAACCCCAGTCACTATATCTTTTAATAGCTGGTCACCATCCTCTTGCCTTCACCACATCTGCTTATGCACCCATTTTGCCTTCAATGATTGTGTGTATGTGTGTGTGCGGGGGTGGGGGGTGGGGAGGAGGAGGTGAGCATCACAGAATGCCAATTTGTCAGAACAAAGTGTTCTTGTATCGAGGGAAGGTATGAGCTGAGGCTCAGGCCCATCTGCAGCTTCAGGGTATTGCCTTATAAATATATGCACAAAGGCCACTACCACTATTGTTATGCATTAATGTCTTTACATAGGTGGACACCTCTGTTAATCTCCCTATCTATGCCTTTGCAGAAGGGTGTGGGGTGAGCTGATGGTGTCATGGCCAGGGGAATAACGAGGGAAGCGGAACCAGCATCTAGGAGACGGTAGAGATGCTGTACGGATTAGAGCAACACCTAGCTAGTGGAGAGGAAGCACTGAGAGGTGGGAAAAGGAGGAAGGTGATGGCGAGGCAGCAGGAGGCAAAAGGAAACAGGCCCTTTCTGCTCTTTCTACACTCAGCAAAATCACAGAACCTACCTTGACATGGGGAGACTCCCAGGATCAAAGGATTTGTTTCAACTTGCTGAACAACTCCTCACAGCTGGCCAAAGGAATGACAAAGGTGACTAGAAATCGCTCTGCAGCGCCCCCCTTTCAGTGGTGCTGGGGGCACTTTCTAGACCTGAAGAACCCTCTACCTTGTCATCCTGGTTAAATATCCTCCAAAGGTGAAGGAGCCTTCAGCAGAAGAGAAACCCTCCAAGGCGCAGAGGATGGCATCTGGTTTTCAGAAAGTCTCTCCACTATTAGAAACGCCACCAGACGCATCTCTCGACACCCTTACTAGAGAAGGTGAAGGGGGCTTCAAAACGGAAACCTTTGTGCCGACTTTTAGATGCCCTCCTTGTATTTCTGAGAACAAGTCAATGAAAAATGCGTAGATCACAACAAAATATTGCCTGACACGTGGGCAGACGAACAGTCAAGGCAGGAAGAGACACCCCCCCGCCCCCCCTCCAATGCACAGTGGCTGCAACAATGGGCTGAAGCCGCACCAGTGATGGTGAAGAGCACAGAGGATCAAGCAGTGACCATCCCATTGTCCACGGGCCACTGCGATGTGGAGCCAGCTCAGCGCACATACAGCGGACGCTTCACCACCGATGATGGTTTCCAGGCAGAAGAATTTCCATCAGATTGTAAAACCTCAATTTATCTAGAGATTACCTTCAGGAAGGTTGCAATGCCTGAGAAGGGATGCGCACTTCTGCGAGGGCAACGGTTCTATCTAGCTGATGTGAAATCCTAGTACCAAGTATGATGTGTGAAACCGCACAGCAGGGTTTAAATGAATTATCTGTGTCCGGTGTGCAAAAGGCTGAATGAGTAACATGGGATCAAGGCAAGGGCCCAAGATCCACGTGTGTGCGTGTGCGTGTGTGTGTGCGTGTGTGTGTGTGATTCAAAGCTCTTCTGATCCCAAAGTGGGAAAGAAATCACATGACTATGCAGTTGCTCCCGGTTCTAAGACACTTTCATGATTTAAACTGGGCAGATAAGTAGATCCACCGAATCTAAGCCCACCCCACCCCCACCCCCAGTAAAAAAACGAGACTGAACTCTGGTCTCCTAGCTGGCAATGCTCAATGAGGCGGGTGCGTACCATGCAACCAGTAGTTAGTGCGTGCCCTCTCTTTCTCGTGTGTTGAAATCCTCACAATGATGCTACAGAGGAAATGCCCCCCTCCATCCCCCTGGAGAAGCCATTCGGAGGCAAGCAAAGAAGTTCCAGCTCCTACGGAGCATGCTGCGGAGCATGCCGTATGGCTCTATCTTAACCTGGAAGCCCTGTCAAAGGATGAGCTGTCTTCTGATCGGCTGTCAGCTTGGGTGGCAGGGGTGCTTCGTGCCATGGGATCGTTCCTCTCTCAGAGAGGGCCTGTGGGACAGAGCAGAACTGCCCCTGTGGGTTTCATAGACTGGCTTCTTTTAAAAATATTTTTTCCAAGTTTTACTGATTGTATAATTCACGTATCAAGAGATGTTGTCTAATTATCACCAAAATCAACCATACACTCATTCTTGCACTCGCTAGCTCTCCATTTTCCCCTGGGCCCTCTGCCATAACCCTCCATCAACCATCTCACCACCACCACGTCCATTTCAACTCCTCGCAAGCCTCTAAGACAGGAACTGCCCTGTGGGTTTCCCAGATGGCAACTCCTTTCAGGAGCAGAAAAGCTCATCTTTTCCTCACAAAGTGGACGATGGATGCGAACTGCTGACGCTGTGGTTAGCAGTCCAATTCATAGCCACTCTGCCCCCAGAGCTCCTAAGAAACTACCAATTAAGTTCCTTTCTCAATAGATTTACCTCTTCGGGATTTTCTATAAAGAAACATATATACGCCTGCCTCCCCCCCTCCCTCCCCGCCCCCACACACATTTTGGTTAAAAATAACAAACTTCCATCTCAAAGTAAGCAGACAACAAATAAACTAGAACAAACTTAAAAATGAGCTAAATTTTAACATCACTGCATCAGCATGAATCCTCTTTCCAATGCACTCTGTCTGCCAGCAAGATTCTTTCACACCCCTGGACAATGGTCAGAGGGATTTCTCAGGAGGCACAGTCCACAAAGGGAGGAGGTAAATGCAGCTTGAGCTTTCACGGTCCTCCACAGCCCACAGTAAACTCAGTGGCCAAACTTTAAGCTCTAATACAGCTCCCTCCTCCAGACATAGACATTGTTGCTTATAATCCTTGAATCCCACAGGCTGCTGTGCTTTTTCATGTGGACTAGACTGACACCTGACTTAGATGGATGCTTGTTTTAACATAAGTCTTTAACTTCTCAGACTCCATTCTTTCTTAAAGTCAGGAACCATCTGTTTTCTTCGCCACACTTTGTTACAGCACCTGCATCTTTGGTGATCCCTTCATGAGGGCAAGTAAGAAGGCACTGTGGGCTGAAAGTTCAACAGAAGTAGATTCTCAAGATTTTTTTTTTGTTCTGTTTTGCCCAGCAGGGTGGCTAGTGGATTCAAATCGCCACTTTTTTGGTTAGCAGTCATGTGCTTAACCATTGAGCTAACAGATCACCTCATAACTTGATGGGAGATATTTCTTTTGAGATTAAAGTAAAGGTCACTAGCCCTATACTAAAAAGAAATACATGGCTTGAACTGCATTATGATTCTTAAGGGCAAGTCCTCTAAAGTCGCATTTCTTATGTTTCAATACAAGCTCAATCCGTATTTGCTGTGTGTCCCTGAGCAAATTACCCAACCTCTCTGTGTCTTCATGTCTTCATCTGTAGGGTGAGGATAACAGTAGTGCCTGTCTCTGTGGATGATATAAATTAATTATATATAATATATAATATATTATATATATTAATATATATAAATTACGCACATGTTGCCATATTCATTTCCAAATATCGTCTACTTAAGCTCTTGGTATAAGTATTCCTCTTTCCCCCTCCTTTTTTTTTTATAAATCATTTTATTGGGGAGTCATACAACTCCCATGATGATCCATATGTACATCAATTGTATGCAGGCCACATTTGCACACTTGTTGCCATCATCACTCTCAAAACATCATGTGTACAAATATACTTGATACAAATAGTGTATTGAATGTTGTAAGAGCTGTAAGAGCCCCCAATAAAATCACTGGAAAAAATTAACGTATGCGTAACGGTAAGAAAAGTGCCCACTGTGTGGTACTGGCTATCGCACTCTTCATTTCGGGGAAGCAGAAGCCGAAGTCTCAGGAATGAAGTCATCAAACACAAGGACAGTTAAGGCAAGGAGCATGTCAAGGACTCAGAGACGTGGCCTGCCCTCTTCTGGAGTTCAAATCACCCCAGGAATGTAAAACGAAGGTGACGACACTGGGTTAAGTGTGCAAAACAGTCACCCCAGTGACTAAGGGAATAAAGGGCGCGTGGAGAATGGTATGAAACACGCTGATGACAGCCAAGGTCAGGCCGCTGCTGGTCGAGCACGGGGGGCACAGAGCCAGCGCTAACAGGAGCCAGTGGGGGGAAATGACTAACAGCAGAATAACAGACTGTCTATATTAATGAGTGACTTGGCTGCTTCCAGGGGCGTATGAATGCCTTTCAATTACAAAACACTGTAGAGCGCATTTTCATCCACCACGCGACTGCTGAAGGTTAATTATGAAATCTAATCACTAAAGATCACACTATGAAACACTGGAGGAGATGTTGGTTTGCCTGAACTTTATGAGGAACTCCACATCCTCTCCAGAAAACGTCTTTTCCGCCTGGAGCCGAATGAACTCAGGTGAACCAGGAGTGTCCTCGGCCGTCATGTTCAGGGGCCTCTCAGCTGGGGCTTGTTTGCCAGGCATGGGGGCAGGAAAAATAGCCTCCTGCCAAAAAGTGCTGGGGACTCCACGCCCAGCGCTGTCTGTGTGAGCTGCCAAACGGCTGCGCCTCATGACATCTGCGTTTCTCAGCATGCTCTGTTTTTCAAGTGAATGTAATGTCCTAAGTTTATTTTGTTAAATTAATGTGCCTCTTCAGATCAAGGGTTTAAAACAAGACTTTTTATTTAGGTTCCCAAAGGAAACAAACACAGCTGTCTTCGCTCTTCTCTCATGGTCTCAACAATCCAATCTTGTTATTATGAAAAAAGGAAAATACATATATGTTGCTATTTCCCTGAACA
Organism: Nesogale talazaci; assembly: GCA_004026705.1. Taxonomy (NCBI): domain Eukaryota; kingdom Metazoa; phylum Chordata; class Mammalia; order Afrosoricida; family Tenrecidae; genus Nesogale; species Nesogale talazaci. Next base: position 94,417 of record PVJH01000608.1, read on the forward strand.
TGGGGCTTTTGTGCACATCATTTTCAAGAGGAGTCATTTATGGGACAGGATGTCCTTAATATACCTCGAGAGTAAGTCCAGTTGTTAGCTCACCTGCTCAAAAAGTGGAATGATCGCGGCCCTTCAGATGTCAACAGCAGAGACGTCCTAGCCTTCAGGGTAATTATTCCAGAGGCAAGGCCACAGGTGATCGGTCACTTGGTTCAGGGCACTATGGCAGAAACAAAGGAATTCCCAGCGTACAGTGGGGTAAGTGTGTTCCACAGCAATGTGGGTCTAACCTGCTATTAGAAAAGACCTGTGATTACGTGGATGCTTTACATCCAGGTGATAGCAAAGGACACACAGTAATGTTTTCTGACCCCATCTAGTTCTTCAGAAGGGCACTCTTTTCGGATGATGGACTCGCTGATAAACAGCAACTGTTTCCCGCGTTTCTGGACAAGCACCAACTGCCACACGGAGCTTGGCCAACACCTTCTTGGACGTGGTACAGCTCCCGAACTCTACAAACCCAAAACAGAAAGTTCTGCCAGGGCAGGAACCTGCCCACCCACGGCAAGAACAACGCTACGAAGGAGCTGCTGCTCAAAGAGGTGGGGAGGGACTGGTCCAGGTCAATGTGTGCGTGCTAGGGAGCTGAGGGGATTGCCCTTCTCTCTCCGAGGAAGTGGAGGCCTTGCAGTGCCCCAGGACTGGAGTAGGGTGAGCAAACCCTTGGGGAGAAAAGGACTTCATAGTACTCCCCCAGGAACCTGAAAGGAAGTCTGAGGTGGAGGGAGGAGAGCCAGGCAGGGAGATAAAGGCTCCCAATAAAGGCTCGCTGTATTCTCCAGGTTGGGCCATGTTGTTTCCGGCTTATGGTCTGAGCAATATCTGCTGCATGCCTTTGTCACTTGAAAACAACAACAACAAACACTACCTTTATGTGCATTTTCCTGTGCTAGAGAAACCCCAGGCCTTAGTGCCATGAATGTCTATTTATGTGAGCAGAGATCAGAATCCACTGATTCAGGGTTGAAAGGATGGTGGGTTTCATACAGGTTGACCTGGAGAGAATCAGAAAAACTCCCCAAACTCTGAACAGAGTGGACATTCAGCCCACCTCAGACAGAGATAAAGACTTATCCAGACATCCAAGACGTCACCACTGGGTAAGGCTCTGTTGTGATGTAACAGAGCTCACCAAGCATCATGTCACCGAGTCCCTACCGAAAACTAGAATGTCTCTGATTTAGAAATGAGATTAAGCGGGTCTTCCCATTCTTGAGTCCCTTTCCCCTCACGACTCCCTCTCAACACTTGAGTCGTTCTTCCATGTGTCTCAGCTGGCTGGAGTGCGACATCAAGGAAGTATGGGATTTACCTACGGCTAGTAAATTGAACCTGGAATTCAAACTCAGGTTGATGGGATCATGAGGTCTACACTTCTCGTTACATTGCCAAGTAGGACAACCACGCTGACCTGGTTTGGGACCTCAGGTCCACTCCTTCTTAGCTATGTGATCTCAGACAAGTAATTAAACCTCTCTGGTTCTTATCTCCTTCTCTGTAAAGTAGATGAATAATTCCTGACGTGGCAGAACCATCGGGAGCAGTCAATACTTAGGGCAGAAAGTGTTGAGAGATTTAGTTTTTGCTTGTATATTTCAGAATCAAATAGTAAACAGCAAAGTAGGGTGAACGAAGCAAATTTCTAGATATTTCTATTGAACAATAAAAATAACATTGAATGACAAACAGGTTGATCTTTGACTCAATGTCCCAGACCTAGCCTCCAAACTCAAGTCATGTCCCTACACAGAGAGCAAAGATACTCTCCCCAAAAGTAAATCATTGTGCTGAAGAGGAGGTATGACCTTCTACTTAACTCCCTGTAGGGATCTCCAGATTGTCAAGAATTCTAGCCATGACTATTGGAAGAATATGATGGTCATTCAGAGAAGTTACACAGGTCTGAAATGGACTCCACCAACAGTGGCCTTAGGATGTGGTTGTTTAGAAGAGACAAAGGAATTTCCCCCCGTCAGTAGTAATACCTGTGCATATAAACAAGGAGCCCTGGTGGCTTGGCGGGCCATGAATCTACCAAGCCACAGCTGATTGGACATAAGCTACCAAGCACAAGACCAGAAAGCCTCACATTGCCAGGTAGAGACCTGGGATTTGATGTGTTCGGCCACAGAAGCCCACCTGGACCAGAGTATGGTAACAAAGGTAGGTTTTCCTGAAGATTAATCTGAGATGATTTAGCATGGTTTGGATTGGAAGAGGGAGGGATTACAGACCTTCGAGTCTATCTGCATTGCCAGGGGAAGGTGTGTGTGTGTGTGTGGTGTGTCCACACTCTACAGTAGAACCCTTTCTTCACACACGCTTACACAGCCAAAAACAAGGTGGTACCTTGGGTTGGTACCTGGATCCTGAAACAGACAAAGCATGTGAGTGAAAAAAAAAAAAAAAAAACAAGGGAAAATCTGAATAAGGCCGGCTGTGTAGTTAATAGTCATATATCGATACTAATTTCTTCATTTTGATAAATCCCTATGGTAATCAGGTGAGGGCAATGAGAATTTGGTGCACTATTTGTGTCAACTTTTCTGTACGTCTAAAGCTGCTCCAAAACAAAAAGTTCCTTTGAAAGTGAGTGTTGAGTCAGACATTGAAAACAGATAAGAAGGCATGGCTCCGTAGAAGGGTCTGCCCCCTCAGCTCCTCTCCCCTCCTGACCTGTTTCTGCCTGGGTCTCAGAAAGGCCCGTGGGCCACCAAAGGAACTGACCTGTCTGTCTCAGAAGAGACGCAGGCAGAAGGCTCCTTAGAAACAAGGATGGTGAGACTTCATCTCCCGCGCATTGGACATGAGAGAGGCCAGTTTTTGAGAAGGACACCATGGTTGGTAAAGTAGAGGGGCACGAAAACAGAGGATGGCCTTGACATCGTGGCTCCAGCATCAGAACACTCGTTAGAATGGAGCAGGCCTGGGTGGTGTCTAGTTCTATTGAACACAGGGTCACCATGAGCGGGAACAGACTTGAAGACATCTAACACCCCCACCACTGCCACCACCTATGACTGTGAAGGAGTCCTTGTGGCGCACCTGGCTGCAACTGGAAGGTCATTCGTTTGAATCCATTGGCTACTTTTCGGGAGAAAGATGTGGTATTCCACAGATCCATAGATTTACAGCTGAAGAAACCCTGTGGGGCAGTTCGACTGTGGTCTAAGGTTGCTAGAAACCAGGGTCAACTCAGTCGTCATGGTGTTGGTTTTGACTTCTGCCTATGGGTGTCACACTGAGCACAGTGTGAACACCATCAGGCCAATGCACCAAGAAGGTAACCTTGTCAAGAAGCGATAATGAGAATTAGAAATTAATCCATCTACATGAATTCAGCAACTCTCTCGAACTAGAGAAATGAAGGAATCCCATAATGTGCTTCTCCTGAGTGGTTGATCAATAGGTGCTGCACTGCCCTTTGTAAGTGAACGTGCCCCAGACCTCTCCTCTCCTCCAAAGAGCACCCTGGATGCCCATGTAGCTGCAGCCACTGCTGATTGGACAGATGAAGGACAGGCACTTGACTCCAGAGGAATCAGTGATGATACAGCCTATTGTAAAATTATTCTCTGGTCTAATCAAATTTCTCCTTTTGAGGATGGGAAGCAGCAAACAGAAACAGGAAAAGCCATTAACGATGCCGACAGAAGCAATACAGGTATCTTCAGCTGGACCAGAGACTCCTTGAGACTGGCTGACCAGATACTTGTTGCCCCCACTTTTAAGACTTGCCTGTGATTTCTGGTCCTTCTAAGAGGGGTTCCTGAATTCCCATGCAGGAAAAAACCATTAACAAGTTCTCACCACTGGAGAGAATTTGCATTTTTATTCTTGGGAATTTATTCTCTCAGAATAAGATTCTTATAACCAAAAAGGGTCTTTTAAGAAATACCTCTGGGCCCGAGTGGTGTAGACTCTGACTTATTTAACTCCTGGTTTTCAGCCTTCTCTGTACCTACTAAGGAGCCCTAGCATGTTGTGAGATGAACATTGGACTGCTAACTCCAAGGTCAGAGGTTCAAGCTCACTAGTCGCTCCCTGGGAGAAAGACTGGGCAGTCTGTTCACAGATTGACAGTTTCAAATACCTGGGGTCCTTCTGCATCAAAATCAACTCACTGGCAGTGGGCTGGGTTTGGTTGCGGTTATTTTCCTCCTGGAGCCCATGGGTAGTACAGAGAGTTTAAGCAAATATCTTCTACTGCTAACCACTAGGCAGAGGTTTGAGCCCATTCAGAAAGGCCAGGACATCTCCAGTCACAAAACACGAAAACCCAATGGAGTCCTTCAACTCTGACATGCAAGGAGTGGCCATGGATCTAAGTCAACGCAACAGCAATGGGTTTGGGTGTTTTTGTTTTTTGTTTTTTTAAAATTTTCCTACAAGGAATAGTTCTGTGGGGTAGGCGACCTTGTGGTCAACCAAAGGAAAGCCCCAAGCTGGCTGTGAAATGCTCTCCAGACTCAGCCCATCTCAGGGACCAGACACCTGGCTTTATGGCATACAGAGGAGTCTGGCATCCTTCCCAGCAATTCCAAGTCTGTCCACCACCTGCTTTTACATCATCATCTTACTCCTCAGCCATCACCTCCAAAATCAGAGGATGAAAGGGTTGCTTGTCAGAACAGGAAATAAGCCTAATTTCGATTGCTTCAATTTCAACATAGCTGCAAGATATGTATTTCCCTGGTCAGAAGTGCCATACATCCCACTCACTTTCTTTAAGCTGCCACAGCATTTTACAGCCTTTTCTATGGCTCTGGCAAAAGATTTGAATCCCATTTTCTACACAGACTCTTGTTCTGGATATGTGTGTGTATGTATGTATATATATGTATATACACACACATATGCACATACATATATACATGCACAATATTATTACAATTTAAAAGAAAAAACAAATTCCTTGCCTTACAATCTCCACACACACACGTAGAGTCAATTTCAATATTTTACACTGAGAAAATCAAGATATCCCATAACCACATTTCTCAGGAGGTTTCCATGAAGTCATCATTTCATTCATTTATTAATTCAGTGAATACATACATATCCATTTCACGATAACACAATTATTTTGCTTATTAAACATTTTGTGCTGCCAGGGACACCTATGAAATCTAATAAGCATCTTCCAGAACTACACAACTCACCAATTAAAAATGTTAATTAGATCTAAGCGAACAGCACAAGAAATTTAACAAAGTGAATTCCCGGGAGGAAGGGAGGAAGAAGGAAGAGCAAACTATATAATAAACTGGAGTCATGCCATCAGTTCCGCCTGCCTCTTCCACTGTAGGCTTTTTGTTTCTGAAAAATAGCACACGTAAATCCAAAGGTCTTTGGTAGAGTTGAAAAGTTGACATAAGTCATATATAAAAATGCTGGGAATAATTCCTAATACTCTGAGAATATAAAAGTGAAGTCTCAAGAGCACTTGCTGAAGGCATGATCGCAGGCTCCCACACCAGCAGTGCTCCCTCCACAAAGGACAGAGCTGAAGTAAGAGCTATGTTAGCTGGCCCCAGAAACCCTCCTTCATTATACTCCTTCCCTGTCGGGTCTGGAAGGTTCTGTACATTCACCAAGTCCTACCACCTGGCGCATGGGACAGTCCCACGAGCTCTCAAAGTGAAGGCAACCAAGAGACAGAGTGGGCTACCTATCTTTGGGAAGAAGTTATAGAAGATGGTTTAGTGATGTCTGGCATCCTATTGAGCTGTGTGCCTTATTTTCTCTCACCCAAAGATAGGCTAAAGGTAACATCACTGAATTAACGTGGCTTATCTAAAAGGACAAATGGTTTGGGGTTTGAGGATGTGGTTGATTATTTGCTTGTTTGATTGCACCTTAACACAGAGACAAACTTGAATCATCAGTAAAGAGACCATAGGATCTTCTCTACATCTTCCAGTTTTACTAATTATTGTAGATGCTTTGGGAGCTCTAAAGACAAATGAAAGGAGACAGGTTCTGGCTCCCTCGAAACTTCCAATTTAGTGGTGAGATGTTACCTCAAGGGAGGAGGAAGGATTAGATCAACAAGCTTACTGGGTCTTGACTTACAAATTATCAGGTAGTCAGCCAAAATAAATCAAGCAAACTGCCTGGTCTAATCCGCTTTGGTATCCCTTCCTTCTAAAATGTGGGGGAAGATCAAGTTGAAGAGACATTCTTATCATGTTTCTGCGGTGCATACCTGCCTCAGCAATGTGGAGAGTCTTCTGAATCCTTACTGAGCGAGCAGAGGCTCAGCAGCATCTCTTGATAGGGAGGGCCTTCATTCTCCTGCTCTCCCGCTACTCTGACCAGACTCAGAGCCCTTGTCGGCATTCTCTAGATCATGGATTTTCCACTTTTGGTATCCTGTGCCTTTGGAAGAATCTGGTGGCCATACTCTTTAAGAAAAGGAAACCTCCACAAGCTGTCAAGTACAAAATGAATTTCACATCACACCCTCTGGTACACACATGCCCTGGGATAGTATTCATCTCTAAAAACAAAACAATCATGAAGCTGTCAAGCAGCTCCTGATGAGGGTGAATGTGGGAGACATTATGCTCAACAAGTGCTCACTCAATCTCATAAAGACAAACACTACATGACACGATTGTTATGAAAGAATAAATTAAGAAAAATGGTCTTCCCATCAAAAGAAGCAGACTTTTAGGGGCGAGGGAGATAAATCTACATCTGAAATACATAGATAAACCTGTAAAAATGAATTTCATACATAGTTATAAGGGGATCGTGGAGCTTCTGAAGTCCACTCATAGGCTATTAATAGAGACTCAAACCCCAAACTTAAAAATCCTTCCCCCAACTAAGTCATGTGTAATGAATTCATGCCTGGCTAAGACATGGTGAGTTATGCTTATGGGTTCCACCACAGTAGCCTTTGACATGAATAGAAATCAGCATTCATGGGCTCCCTCCTCTTTCACAGGTCCTATGCTAGGCATGAGATTCTCAAGTCTAATAATTCTGCAAAGGGTGTACAATCCTCCTGTATTTCTACAAATGAGAAACCAGTCCTTCTGACTCTGTATAGTTGGATGTATCTGAACGAAAAAGACATCTCTTTGAGATTGAGGCAGATAACTAACCTCAGCATCAGTTAGAATGAGTGCATTGTGTCTGATTTCAAAGCATCTAATTCTCTCGGGGCCCAGGAAACATGGGTGACAAAGCTGAATGGCAGTCTGATGACGGGATGCCCCGTGCATCTCATCCTCACTTCTCTGCTCACTTTCACAATGTCAACTAGGATCCACAGTCTGCTCGTTGATCTCTTCACCACCAACCTCACTCCCCACAAATCCCTCTCCACTGCAATTGCAGCAATCATTCTCCCCTGAGAACCTCCATCATCTCTACTGAGATCTGCATATAACATAAGGTCTGCTGCTGACCTGTTACCTATAAAATAAGATCTTATCACCTATGAAATAAGGTCTTCTGCTGACACCTGCCTACATATCAGTCTTTTTCTTCCTTCTGACTCTTATGCCTTTGGTGCAGCAATTCCAGGAAATTGTTGAACATTCTCCTAAAAATCTTTACCAGTGTTTTTTTCTACTCAGAGCAGTCCTTTCAAACACCTCCATGCAACCCTCTGTGAAATGACCATTTCAACTCATTGACTTCTTTCACAGAGAAAGAAGACAATGAACTGAAATGTCAATTATTTTCAATTGCTCTTCTGTATGTATGTCACAGACCTCTCCAATTACTACTTCACTCGAGCATTGCAAAATGATTATTGTACAAATCTGTTCTTCTTCACTGATCTGTACATTTGTTATGAGACCCCAAGAAATGACAATTGATGGAGTGAATTTTTCTGGGATGGCCAACCAAAAACAAAAGGAGACACACTCCTCAGCAAAGATTAAGAGTCTTTCACTGGTATAAAATGCACAATTGCATTTGGACTATGTCACTCTTTTCTATTCTGATATGCTTCAATGCAAATGATGGAGATAAATGAAATATCACTATAAAGATTCAAAGAACTTTTGGGGAGGAGAGTAATCAGTGCTCATGCAATACAGGTCAAACTACAAGGCATTTAAATTTAATCTATTGGATTTTAATGTAAAGGACTGGGTTTATTATTAACTGAATATGAATGTGTTAAATCTATTAGGATGAAAGTTTAAAGCTGGTAAAAATTTATTATCTCCTGCAATTTTACTATTAAATTTATAGACCTATTCAAGATGAATACATTAAAAATTACTCACCTCGATTGTGTCACTCTAACTAGAAAAGGCTTTTATTCAAAATAATCAAAACTATGTCCTAGAGAGTCTTAAAAATAAAGTTTTGGCTCAGATATCACTTGTAAGCCAAAGCAATAACATAAGATTCCAGATTTGTCACTGAAACATTTAAGCATGGTCATAAGATTGGTCAGATTGAAGAGAGCTCTGCTCTCACCCTCATTTGCTCTCAGCAAGTAGCTTTTGAGTAAATGAACATATGTACCATTCATAATGTTTCCAGGTTAAGCAGATAACCTGTCTAGACATCTGTATTTACATCTAAGGGTGCCTAATTACATTAGAATTACTTTTCTGTAAATGAACTCTCTTCAGGTCAAGAGGTAGTCATCAGGTTTTACTATTGTGAAGCCAGTTGGAGACTGGAGTACCCATGGGAAAATAATGAAATGCCAGCTCCAGGCACGGTAATAGGGACGCTCCACAGAGCACAACTGACTCCACCATGGAAAACAATGAGTTCTCACTTCTAATCTTGGATTGTGACTAGATCTCAGGGCTTCACTCAGGCTGAAGTCCGGTAGCCAGAACAACATAGAACCCCGAATGCCTTCCTTGGCTCAAGAAGCTCTTTTAAATATGGGTTTTTGTTGGCAGAGTCAAATAAGCACCTAAGGAAAACTCAAGGAGGCTTAAGGATAACACATTCTTTTAATTCTATTAATTCTGATAAGACTAGAAGCTACCCTCCACATAGATCCTCCTCTTGTAGTTAACAGGAATCTCTCCATTCGATCTCTCCATTCACCTTCCCATCCCTTGTCCAGTAGGCATGATTTCCAATCAAGACTTCCACTCGTCAAGATAGGAGCCCAATGGCCACTTCCACTGATGCAGTAGGAAGACCTAGGACTTCATTCAAATACCAGGATTCAACCCTGCTTCAGCTACCTACTGGCTATGTGAATGGGGCTCTGTTGCTTCATTCTGACCATCAGGTCCCTGCTCTTCCCCCACCCACATTCTCAGCTGAAAAAAGAAGCTATTAGCTACCGATCGCAAAGAGAGACTATGGAGAAAAAGTGAGGTAAATTCAAAGTTCCATGTCATGCTTGGTTCCTGGGGGAAGAATACTGCTATTGATAGGAAAGGACCCTGCTGACAGATTAGAACTATCATGTGATCCTTCTGAGGCTGCCATCTTTATGAAAGCAGACTTCCACAGGGATGGAAGCTGGTGGTTTTGAATCATCAGCCTACCACTTAGCAGCAGAGAGAGAGCTTACACATCAACACACTGTCATCGACATCGGTGCACAAGTGTCCGTAAATGTATGTTCCTTTTCCCTTTTCACCAAAACAAAGCAAGTGGGTCTCTGTACATCTGATCTACACTACTACAGGTCACAGCACGATTCCACCTTATTGCTCAAAAATGGAAATGGGGAGAGACTTCCATGTCCACCTTCATAGACGCCCTGCATGCCAGCCATCTGGGGGTGGGAACCCCTGCCAGGGAGTGTGGTCTTCCTGTCAGGACGGGGCCTGGAGCTCCAGAGCAGCCAGAGGAACAGCCAGATGCACTGCTTCCCCGCCTTCGGATATCTGCTCCCAACTGGGCCCAGGCAGTATTTTCCACTGCCGATGCCAGTCCCAAATATTCAGTACCCACGGCTTGAACCAGACATCTGTTTTAAAGGGCATCATAACTGGCCCACGCTGAATTCCACATTCCTAATGAGAACATTCCAGATGAAGCAACAGGGCAAAATAGCTGTTTTTTAATATCCACCTTCAAGGACTACAGGAGCGTTGCGTCTTCACCTCCGACCTCTGGTTAAAAGGTGGCCTGAGCGAAGTTCACTGTAAGCAGCTCCGTGGAACGCCCCTGAAGCTCCGGTTTCTTTGAGAGATGTTCTCTCCCAGGACCAGATGTCCCACGTGTCTCGGGGCTGCAGGACACCTGTTAGCACTCTATCGTCTCATGTGTGGCAAGAAGAGGGCAGAAAGCGCTTTCTTGACGAGCAAGATAGCAAAACTGTTCAGATTCGCAAGCCGTGGATGTCTGTAGCAACTACTCGATTCAGCTGGTGTCGCGCAAGAGCTGTCACCGAGAGTGAGTGGGCCTGGCTGCGTGCCAGCCAAGCTATTTTTATAAAAGCTGGCACTGGGCACATGGACCCTCTGCTGTCAGTGTTTGTGAGTACGGCCTTAACTATAAAAGAAGGGAGGAACAATGCCATTTATCCAAGTTAGCCCGTGCTAGAATAAACCTCCTCTACCTGCCCTAGTCAGATACTGGCCGTCAACCTCAGGGAGAGCTCGGTGGACAGTTTTAACAGCACAAGGGGTGGGGTCATCAGAAGAGAGTCCCAAGGTGCCCTGCTATCTCCTCTCACCGGAAGGAGGAGAATCTCAACCCGGGTTACCTTGAAGAAGCTTTGCCAGCTGAACACCCTGTGACTCCCCACACCTGTTGACGCGCCCTGGATTTGATTGCGCTGAAGAAACGAGATTCTGATACTCTGGAAATTGTCACTTACAAGAAACATCCAAAGGAAAAGCAGTAATATCTGTTGGTTGCACAAACCTCAACCATACCCAAACCACCACGAGGAAAGTTAAACTCCCCCTCCTGGAAGACGACCCCGAGATATGCCACAAGGATGGGCATTGGGCCGAATCGAGCTCCCAGATCTGAATTCCATAGCTGTGTACCGCACGTGCTCTTGCCACCCTACTGTCAGCCAGGAAGCGCTGCCCACAGCAAGACTGAGTCCCACGTGCAAGTCACTCTCTCTGACTTCCAGATTCTTGGGGAGAAAGCCAATCAGGCTCAAGTCACCCAGCCTTCCTTGACAACAGACGCTACGTGAGGTGAAATGTTCAACGTACACACCGAGGAGCTGACTGCTCCCCGCACATGATGTGTTTCTTTGCCACTCCCCAAACACCAGCATTCTGTTCCGGAGCTTCACGGGTGCTCTACCAGGTCAAATAAAAGAGAAAGGACCAGAGGATGGCTCCTCGGACTGCCAGACTCCAAAAATCCAAGCACCGCTATTGAGTCAGTGGGTTCTGACTCAATAGCGACCCTGCAGGACAGGGTAGCTCTGCCCCCATGAGTTTCTGAGACTGTCACTCTTTGGCGGAGTGGAAAGCCTTGTCTTTATCTCGGCTTGCCAAATTACTGCTCCAATAAATGCAGCAGCTGATAGGAAAACATCACGTGGCTGAGAGGTGTGAACCAATTCACATCATTTGCCAAAAATATATACGTGAGGGAACAGGGAGGGGAAAGAAAGACGGAGGTGGGATGCTGAATGGAAAGGAAGGAAAGAAAGTTGGAAAAGAAGGGAAGATAATCCACACAATTAAAAGTTATTCTTTTCAAAACACCAAAAGGTGTTAAGCCATGATAATGCAAGGAGCCTTGATGGTGTGTGGGTTCCGCCTTGGACTGCAACCTAAAGGCCAACAGTTCAAAACCACTAGCCAGTTCCACAGGAGAAAGACAAGGGTCTCTCTGGAGGTAAAGAGCTAAGTGTGGGAAACTCCCAGGGGCAGGTCTACCCCATCTGAAAGGGTCACTCTGAGTCAGAATCAATTCAATGACAGTGAGTCTGTTTCTTGTTTGTTTGTTTTTTGGGGGGGTGATCGCACAACAAGCATCTTTCCCCCACACAGCCACAGCACAAGGAAGCCCACGCAGTAGCAGTAAGTGCATCCTAAAGAGTTTTGTCCTTTGGTTGTTGCTGTTGTCTTAACCTGAAGAATGCCCCAGGGGAGCTTTTCAGGAATGTGCAGGGGCAGAGCCAAAGAAAGGGGCAAAAGGATTCCTTGCTGCAGATGACAAGTTTGATGACTCAGTGCATCCACACACAGCAGTGTTCTCCAGAGACGGGATGCCTGTGGACCCTGACACTCAGCCGCCATCCAGATGGCTGTGGGGACAGAAAAGCACCCCATCCAGCTCTGTCTTCGGGTCATTTCTTGGAACCTGAAAACAACACGCATATCACATTTTCCCTTCTGCTCCAAACCGAGCAACCCAACGGGCAATAATGCAGCCCACAGTCCTGGATGCTGCCTTTTCTTAAGAAAACAGGGACCACTCAGCAAGAAGAAAAAGAGGAAAGAAAAAAACAAAACAGGCTGATAATGAACAGCTTTGCCACAACCAAAGGAAGGAGTGATGATTCAGTTCTCTGAAAGTGTTTTACGGGAACACAAAATGAGGTTTTCTAAACTGGATCCATATAAAACATGAACAGAATAGCTTCAGGCCATAAAAGGGAGGTCGGTGTACAGCAAGCCTTCCCATCTGTCCTCTCCCGAGGTGGAGTGTCTTCTGGACCCTTTGTGTGCCCCTGAAGAGCCATCGGAGAGAGACTGTGGAGGAGAACTCTTCGGGGTATACTGCAGGAGCCACCGGACACCAGTTCAGGAGGGGGAAACAGGTGGTTAAGCTTCTGGCAGCATGGCCAGAGGCCCAGGCCCAGAGAGCAGACTAAACAAGCCTGTGTGGCCCTTGATAGTGCTCCCCCACAGGAAACGTCTCCGCTTCAGTCCTGCACAGATAATAGTTGGCGAGAAGGAAATGACGGCATGTGTTCTGCGTTCTCATGCCTTTTACTGACCAACCCTGGGGTGGGTGAGGGCTCACCGTCTCTGGGAGTCCAACCATCATTCCTCTGTCTTCATTAAAAAAAAAGAAAAGAAAAGAAAGAAAGCCTTCCCAAAATACCTGGAGACTGAAGAACAAAGATTTTCACTCAGACACATCTAATTTCCTCAGAAATGCACATTGACCAATAGGAATGGACCAATGGGCTTGAGGATGACAAACTCTTTCAATTCTTCCCCCAAAACAAACTCATGGCCACCGAGTCAATGCTAAATCCTATCGACCCATGGTGGGTTTCTGATGGGAAAAGAAAGGGGCCCTTACCAGATAATATGTCATGAAGTAAGGACTTTTCATTGAAACAGGACTAGGTAAAGGAACCTCATATACTTTGGCCCCTGAAATGAAAAAGCCACTCCATTATATTGCTGCTCTGTCCAATAACATTGCCCCACACAAAGAAGCTCATAGGCAAGGGCGGTAAGTGCTAATGGCGGGCCAGTTGGTTCGGCCTAAATTCATGGTATGTCCACAGTCGGAGCTCCTGGGGAAGCATCAAGGGACATGGAACAGTCAGCAAGAAAGCACCGAGGAAAGGGAGGAAACCCCCCAAAGCCTCCTTTCCCTGCGGTTGTCAGCCTCCTGGGTCTTCATTTTCCTCCCCTCTCCCTCCCCCTTTCCCTCCTCCTTCATCCACAGCCACATCCACAAAATCGTAGCAGGGGAATCTGCCTGACATTTTTGTGTGCCCCAAAATTAATCACCATGAATATAAGATCCTGTGGGTTTAATGAGGTAAAAATACACTCTGTAAGTACAAATATTCTACACGATTTCTGATGCTTGGAGATACAGCAGTATCACTTGTTCCACAATTGATTTCTACACGCGCGCACATACACGAGTCACATCTCCTTTTTATGACTAATAAACGATACATTCACTGTCCTTTCTCTATATGGGGAAGCCACGTGGAGAGCCTGGCCTTTCACCTCCCTCCTCTACTTGCAATGCCATGCCAGAGAAAACACTGGTCTGGCCAAATTCAACTGCAGGGGCGGGTTCTGGGTGCCACTCCTCAGCTAAGTGGTGATGGAGAAAATGGTCCCCAGGAACCATGGGAAGTCCGTGCAGGCAAGCCCCTTTCTCTCAGGCTGCACACCACAAGCAACAACTCAACCTCCACTAAGCCCTCAGAAGATGACAAAAATGGCATCCACGTAAGGCAGCAGCTCTCAACCTTCCTAATGCCACGACCCTTTCATACAGTTCCTCATGTTGTGGGAAGCCCCAAGCATAAAATTATTTTCATTGCTACTTCATAGCTGTAATTTTGCTACCGTTGTGAATTGGGCGACCCCTGTGAAAGGGTCATTCGATCCCCAAAGGGTCGCAACCCACAGGTTGAGATCCGCTGGCCTAAGGAATCCTGGGCCAACAGCTGGGGGGAAAGGGATGATCGCAGTGCCATTATTGGTCCCAGACCATTCACAATGCAGTTCTGAGAAAACAGCTGCCCACTGGGAAGACTTAGATGCACGTTTCAAATCTGATTTCTATTATGAGTAAGTCAATGAGAAAGCCGATGGCCTCTCACCAAATAAGCCCTGAAAGACATCACAGCAGACCAGAAAGAGGAGGGAGTTTCTCCTGAAGACAACGGTTTTCAATTGATGAGGTACCTCGAGAACTCACATCTTTTTTTTTTTCCAGCTGAGTGGGAAAAGCTAAACATTTCATCTTATTCTCTTTACAATAAATGCTTGCATATAAGAAATCCACCTAGGTGCCCCACAGCTCTGTGTCCCTCTTCAACGGGTTCCTAATTGAAGGACAGACTTTCCCTGCCGCCTTGAGGTTCTGCTGCTGTGTATGTTAGCAGGAAGACGGGGGTGGGGGCTGGGGGTGGGATCTAAAGGCAACATGGGCTTTCTCAGTCAAGAGCAAAAGCATCCCCAAGGCCCATGCAAAGCCCCAGGAGAGAAGCCCAGGCAGTGGCATCGCTAGGCAGGGGGACCACATCAAGTGACACTGTCAAGAAACAGTGACATCGACAGGACTGCCTATTAAATTCCTGCTTGCTGTTTCGGCAGAAGTGTCACATGTTTCATAAAGATCCCCCTGTGGTGAGTTCTAAAGCAAAGATATTTTCTTCTACTCAGCTTCCATGGATCAAACAACCAAGTGAAAACTCTGTGCTAGTTTACTCCTTGAACCTGCTAACGAGCTCACAACAAAGTGGTCCTTGTTCCCTGATTCGGTGATGTGGTGGACCCTGGGACTTTTCCTCAGCACACGCTCCCAGCAGGCCCCGGTGCTTTGTGTCCCTGCAGGTGTTTTCCTGACCGCCGGGTTTGTCGAATGTTCTACTGTTTTATCTACAATATTGCGCTAATTGGGAAAAGTGAACTGATGTCCTTTTTTTTGAGAATGAAATAGTAATTTATGGAAAAGGAGCAAAGTACCCCCAAAAGGCTTCTGCTTCATTAATAATGATGTAACTAATAATCCTCTAATTCGGCGGTTCTCAACCTGTGGGTCGCGACCCCTTTGGGGATTGCTCGATTCATCACAGTAGCAAAATGACAGTGATGAAGTAGCAATGAAAATAATTTACGGTTTGGGGGGAGGGGGATCACCACAACATGAGGAACTGTATGACAGGGTTGCAGCATTAGGAAGGTTGTGAACCACTGCTCTAATTCAACATAGAGAGAGTTTATAGACCAATTTTCTTGTTCGTATTCAGATGATTTAGCAGAGTCAATTTGCAATTACACTCATCACATACTAGTCTCTAATTTAGGCCGGTGGTGTATCAGTTTTGATTCGGGCTGCTCACCTCAAGTTCAGCAGTTTGAAACCACCAGCTGCCTTTTGGTAGACAGGTGAGGCTTCTCTACACCTGTAAAGAATTGGAAATTCATGGGAGCAGTTCTACCCTGTTCTATTGGTCGTGATGTGTCAGAATGGGATCAATGGCAGTGAGTTTGAAGTTTTATTCTGTAATAAAAATTAATAATAAACATGACCAAGCCGTATTAAGTATGGTCAGATACAGGAATAGTTCCACAGTGGAAAGAAGGGGGGTAGGTTACCAGTTACCACATTGGGTAATGCCAACTCTATTGGGTCCCCTGCTCCCATCAGACAACAAGTTTTCGGGAGCTGGTCCATCTTCATCCCCCACAAATGACCACATTGCTACTCATCCCAGTGCTCCAGCCTCCTCCACGCCTCCTCATTCTTCTATGTTTCCACATTAGGAGCATGGAATTCATCACTTTGGCTATATCCCATTAAGATACCAGCTCACGTGTACACCACGACACACTGTTTTGCCCAACAATGCGCCAATCTTCAGAGGATGCTGATGACCACGCTATGCAGGGGTTTGAAAGTTTGATACCTTGGATAGGCCCAGATAAAGCTGTCTGAGGTGGGGGGAAGCTTACAGTCAGGGGCCTCTTCTGAACTCATCTTACTGTCGAGAGCAAAGGTCCAAGACTGTCTGACACTGTTTCAAGCAAAGATAGAGACAGGGCTGATTAGAGAGACTCTAAGTTTCTTCTGAAAGCACAAGACAGAAGGAAACTGCAAGGATTGGTAGTTCCAAATGACTTCAAATATCCAAGAAAAATCAAGCAAGTTATATATACCCAAACCTTGTGACAAACAACAGGTTTTGCAATGATCACCAGAAACAATTACTACCTCAAACCATGTGACAAAAAGTATGCTTTGCAATGGTCACCAGAGAGCAAAGTATCCCCAAAAGTCTTCTGCTCCATTAATAATGATGTAACTAATAATATTCTAATTCAGTGGTTCTCAACCTGTGGGTCATGACCCCTTTGGGGGTTGTTCAATTCATCACAGTAGCAAAATGACAGTGATGAAGTAGCAATGAAAATAATTGAATGGTGGGGGGGGGGGGTCACCACAACATGAGGAACTGTATGAAAGGGTTACTTTACACTGATATTTCTTCAGAGGATACCAGACCACCATCCCCTGAGCACCATGTTCCACTGAGTAACAAAATGAGGGATGCCTCTGGCCTGCCTTCCTATTTGAACGGCTATGCTTACCACCCTCCTGAGTTAGAAAACCATCCCTACTGATTAAGTTTAAGCAGCCATCTAGCTCAGAAACAGCAAAGCCCACACGGAAGAAGCATACCATTCTCTGTGTTAAGCAAATGTGGTGAAGAAAACTGATGGTGCCCTGCTATCAAAAGATATAGCATTGGGGGCCTTAAAAGCTTGAAGGTAAGCAAGCAACTGTCTGGCTGAGAGGCAACAAAGCCCACATGGAAGAAGCATACCAGCATGTGTGAAAATGAAGCGTTGACGAGATCAGGTATTAGGTTTCAAAGAACAAAAAAAATCATATCATTATGAATGAAGGGAAGTGCAGATTGGAGACCCAAAATCCTTCTGCAGGAAACTCAACAGCCCCTTACAGAAGGGTTGTGGAAGAGGAGAAGAGCCAGTCAGGGTGCAGTGTAGCAACAACGAAACATGCAACTTACTCTAGTTCTTAAATGCTTCCCCCCACCCCCCACCTGTCATGATCCCAATTCTACCTTATAAATCTGGCTAGACCAGAGGATGTACACTGGTACAGATAGGAACTGGAAACACAGGGCATCCAGGACAGATGAGCCCTTCAGGACCAGCGGTGAGAGTGGTGATACCAGGAGGGTGGAGGGAAGGTGGGGTAGAAAGGGGAAACCGATTACAAGGATCTACATATAACTTCCTCCCTGGGGGATGGACAACAGAAAAGTGGATGAAGGGAGACATGGGACAGTGCGAGAAATGACAAAATAATAATTTACAAATTATTAAGGGCTCATGAGGGAAGGGAAAATGGCATTAGGGGAACCCTGAAGAGCTGATACCAAGGGCTAAAGTGGAAAACAAATGTTTTGAGCATGACGATGGCAACAAATGTACAGACGTGCTTGCCACAATGGATGGATGTATGGATTGCGAGCCTCCATAAAATGTTTCAAAAAAAGGAATCTTGGCAGCAAGTGAAAGGGCTGTTACAATTTGGATTGCCAATAACTAAATCTTAAATTACGTTGCATTTCTAGTATTTTGATTAACAGCAGGCTAACCCTTTGACACCACCCCCCCCCCCCGCCCGCCCCCTTTTCCCTCTCTACTAGTCCCACTCTACTTGCATCCAGACTACCAGTGAGGGTCTTAACCGGGCCTCCCCACCCCATCCTTGTGGCATCGGATTCCACAGCACAGTTTCACATCCTGCTAGGGATGACTACAACCTAAGAGAAATGAGAGTAGCTGAAAGTTGTGTGAGGTAAGAATTTATTTGTAGACAATGATTCTCTGGATCAGGAATCCTTCTCTCTCTCGTCAACTGCCCAGAAATCTCACTTGTAGGACCAAGGTTCAGACAATGTCTGCCTTAAAGCTTCCCAGCACTGTGCTCTTGGACAGCCCGTCACCAATCTGTCAAAATTCAAGTGAGAACAGGAATGTCATTCCTCACCAATGGGGAAACTGTAGTCTTTATCTAAGGATTCTACAATTATGACACGGTGATGGAAAGCTTGCAAATTAGAGTACTCATCCCCTTTTTTGACTCCCTGAAAGCCAACAGCCAAGCCCATTGGACAAGGAGGAATTTTAAGTATAAGCAAAACGGTGTAAAAAATAATTGCTTTGGGTGGGAAAAGCACCCTGGAGCTAGCAGACACCGGTAGTTTGGAGTGACGAGAAAGCAAGCATCAGAGGTGGAGTTGCTGCACACAGATGGACCAAGGTAAAGGACGTCCCTAGGAGATGCATACCAAAACAGAACGTTTGGGGAAAGGAGCTGACAAAGAGGATTTTCAATACTACTAATAAAGAATGTGGATTTACACAAACATTCATAGGGAAATCTACATATGTAAGCGTGAATATGTGGGCAACTATGTGTGCTCAGAAAGATGTATCCACAAGCATATATACATACAGGTTGGTGCGCTTCTGTACACACACACACACACACACACACACACAAGGAAACTCAAGAAATTCATGGCAATAAAAGAGAGTGGGATTTCTCCATGAACTTTTTGAAAAAAAAAAAATATATATACACACACACACACACACACACACACAAAGAATAACCTTCAAGAGGCTTCTTAAACATAACCAAACATTTCACAAAATTGTTTTTTTGTTTGTTTGTTTGAAACCTTTTTGTGGGGAACCTCAGTCAATTGTCATCATATTTTCATAGTGCATAGAGTGTATGTTCTGTATCCCAATGTGGTGGGTGGTGCCTGAGGTTCAAAAGTTAAGAGAGCAGTCATGTAAGCTATGCCTGTGAGCCTCTCTTGATCCAGAATAAACGAGAAGGAAAAAACCAAAGACTCAGAGGAGAAATTCGTCCACAGGACGAATCATGTACAGAAACCACGGCCTTGGCTACCCTGCAATCAGAAGAATGGCTGGTGCCTCGCTGCCACTATTAGAAATTCCAAACAGGGCTGCCCTAGATGGATCTCAACAGAACTAGAGAAAACTCTGAAACAGAATTCCAATTCCTAAAACCTCAAACTTACTGGACCAGGTGAGGCCTGAGATATTCTTTAAACCAAAATAATCCCCCGATGTCACATTTTAACTAAATAACAAGCTGACCTATAGAATAAAAACGTAATCCCCTTCTTAAAATATGTGTCATCTAGATGAAGGGAAAAAAATAGAGATTGCATTAAATCAAAGGTGAGGAGGTACAGTGATAGGAAAACTAGAGTATTAGAAGAAGTACAATTAGAGAATAGAATGAATGAGGATGACACATTGTGGGGGAAAATATATATATAACCAATAAGGCTACATTCTTTATGGAGAAATTGTTAAGTGGGAAGTGAATTTGCTGTGTAAAATTTCACAATAAATACAGCAAAATGTTATTTTTTTAAAAAGTTTCCCTTGGTTAACTTTGATTGGGTCTAAGTAGAACTGTGGTCCATGGGGTTTTCAAGGGTTGATTTTCCAGAATTGGATCACCAGGTCTTTCTGCCCAGAGACTCTGGGCAGTCTCTAACCTTTCCTGTCAGCAGCCACAAGCAATCATTCATTATTTACATCACCCAGAGGCACCAAGCAAAATAAAAGAAGCAGCCAATTTGGGTTGTAGAATTCTTTCATTTTAGCAAGGGATCACTGTGTACTTGGAGCATTTATTTAGTAAATGTTCCTGAGCACCTACTATGTGATACATTGGAAAGAAATAAAACTAGACAAGAAGCAGAGCTCTTTGACTTATGAAGCGCACAATCAAGCAGGAACTCAGGCATTGAACAACAGACATGGGATGAAGGTACAAGTGGGAAGGTACAACTCCCATTACGTAGAATGGGAGGGAGGGAAATAAGGGTTCTCCTCTCAGAGATGTGTTTTGTTTTTTCTTGTCTCCCCCCCCCCACACACACACACACACTGAGCATCACCTTTTATCAGGATATAAACCATCAAGCAGCCCTAACTATGTTTAAATGGCAACATGGTCACTCTTGGGGTTGCTAACTACAACGTCAGCAATTCGAAAACGTACCACTCACTCCAATGAAACAAGATGAGACTTCTTACTCTCGTAAAGAATTAAGTCTCTGAAAGTTCACCAGGCCAGTTCTACCCGGCCCTCTGGCAATGCTATGAGCCAGCATTGATTCAAGGTCAGTGAATTTGCCTTTGCTTTATTAGAGAAAGCTCATTCTTCAAGCCATGTTGTTTGATTGCAAATTGTCGGGAGCCATGTGGCTTCAATGACCCTTACTGTTTTCGTCAATCTACCAAAGTTTGCTCCCCACATGATGTCTCTGTGATGTCTAAGAAAGGCACAGACAGGAGTTTGGTCTAAGAATTCTGGTCCCTCCTCCTCCTTCCCTGTTTCTTACTATCGGCTATAAACTGAAACCAAAACAAATTTGTGCCGTCAAGGGGATGCCAAGTCACGGAAACCTACAGAACACGATAGAACTGCCTTCATAGGCTTCTGACAGGGTAACTCTTTCTGGGAGTACAAAATCCCATCATCCTCTAAGCAGCAGCTGGTGGTTTTGAACTGCTGACCTTCTAGATGCACTACAGCCTAAGGTGAAATGGCCACACCACCAGGGCTTCTTAACAAACATCCTGGAGACCATGCGGTGTCAAAGCAATCAGTGATCATGCATCAAAGAATTAAAAATTATAACATTGTATGCCCACCTTCCTGATATTATCGATGACAACAAAAGTGTGCATAAGCAAATGTGGTGAAAAAAACTGAGGGTGCCCCGCTATCAAAAGATATAAGATCTGGGGTCTTAGAAAGGCTTAAAATAAACAATCGGTCATCTAGCTCAGGAGCAACAAAGCTCACATGCAAGAAGCACACCAGCCTGTGTGACCAAGAGGTGTCGAAGGGATCAGGTATCCAGCATCAAAGAACTAAAAATTATATCATTATAAATGAAGGGGAGTACAGATTGGGGACCCAAAATCCATCTGTAGGTGAAGCGACATCCCATTACAGAAGGATTCTGGAGAGGAGATGAGCCAGTTAAGATACAGTGTAGCAACAATGAAATATGTGACTTTCCTCTAGTTTCTAAATGCTTCCTTCCCCCACTATCATGATCCTAATTCTACCTTAAAAATCCAGCCAGACCAGGGGGTGTATACTGGTACAGATAGGAGCCTGAAACATGGGGAATTCAGGACAGATGATCCTTTTCAGGACCGGTGGTGAGAGTGGTGATGCCAGGAAGGTGAAGGGAAAGTGGAGTAGAAAAGGGGAACTGACTGCAGAGATCTACATATAACCTCCTCCCTGGGGTACAGAAAACAGGGAAGAGGGTGAAGAGACACATAAGATAGTGTACGATATGATAAAATAATGATAATTTATAAATTATCAAGGGTTCATGAGGGAGTAGGGATGGGGAAGGAGGGGAAATAGGAGCTGATACCAAGGGTCTAAGTAAAAGGAGGGTGTTTTGAGAATGATGATGGCAACAAATGTACAAATGTGGTTTGCAAACAATAGATGTATGTATTAATTGTGATGACAGTTGTACAAGCCCCCAATAAAATGATTTTTTTAAAAAACACACATCCTGGGGAAAGTGGAAGGATAAAGTTCTACATTCCAGAAACCTGAGCACCAGTGAGTGCTGACTAGAACTACTACAGAACCAACCAAGCTATTAATTCGGCTTTTGCGTGCCCATTGGCCCCCCGAGATGACCACAGGAAGCCCACACGTTCTTTATTATACTTTTACTCCTGCCTATGCTGCCTAGCGTGCTGGGGGTTAGATAGGATTGAGAGAATGGGCTTTTTACAAAGATGTAGATGCATCCTGATGAATTTATAAACACGGTATTTTATATTTCAAGTGCTCTAGCTTAAAAGATAGCTTAAAAATCATATATTGAAGAGCATTAAGAAGCACACCAGCCTGTGTGATCACGAGAGGTCGAAGGGAGCTGGTATCAAGCATCAAAGAACAGGAAACACATCACTATGAATCGGGGGAAACAGAGTGCGGACCCAAGGCCCATTTGTGGGCAACTGGACACCCCCTTATAGAGAAGTTACAGGGAGGAGAAGGGCCAGTCAGGGTACAGTGAAGTAGTGATGAAACATACAACTTTCCTCAAGTTCTTGAAGGCTTTCTCCCCCCAACTACTATGACCCCAATTGTACCTTACAAATCCAGCTGGACTGGAAAAGGTACACTGGTACAGATGGGACCTGGAAATTCGGGGAACCAAGGATAAATGAACCCCTCAGGACCAGCAGTGAGAATGGAATTACCAGATGGGTGAAGGGAAGGTGGGGTAGAGAGGGGGAGTCAATTATAAGGACCTACACATAACCTCCTATCTGGAGGACGGTCATCGGAGGAGTGGGTGAGGGGAGACATCGGACAACATAAGATAATGACAAAATAATAATAATTTATAAAGTAATGAGGGGTGGCAGAGCATGGGGGAGTGGAAGGGGAAGGGATGAGTAGCTGATATCAGGGCTCAATTGGAAAAGCAGAGATTTGGAGAATGATGACAACAGCAGGCAGGTGAAGGGGCTTGGCACAGTATATGTATGTAGGTATTGTGATAAGTGATAAATGAGCCCCAGTAAGATGATTTAAGAAAGTGCAGCTAAAGAAAGAAAATGTTTTGAGAGGGATGATGGCAACAAATGTACAAATATGCTTTGCATACAATGGATGGATGGATGAATTGTGATAAGAGTTGTGTGAGCCCCCAATAAAATGGTTTCTTTTTTTTTACACAGTGCAGCTAGAGTCTTGTATGGAGCCTGGTGGTGCAATGGGCTACAAGTTGGGTTGTTAGCAGCCAGTTCAGTTATTTGAACCCACTCTGCCAAACACCCTCCTGGCATCGCGGTTAAGGAGTTGGGTCACTACCTGCAAAGTCCACAGTTTGAAACCGCCAGTCATGCCTCGGGAGAAATTCCAAGCTTTCTAATCTATGAGTTGGAATCAACCCCATGGCAGCGCGGTTGGTTTTTCAGCCTGCGTCTTGTGCAATGCCGTAACTCATTGTAACTGCCAGCCAGAGGATGGAATGGGAGGAGGGGGGAGACACGCCCTATCTCTTGGCAGAGGGATTTCAGGCCTTTCCACACCACCACCACCCCTTTTCTGTCTCCTAAATTCTTTCCGGTCAGCACAGCTCCCATTCACTCACCCAGTGAAATTCCTTTTTAAAAATCACCCTGACTAATGTCTTCCTGAAAAATCTTTTCTCACTGAAGCGGCTGTGACTCAGCACAGGTGACCAGGCCTCCAGCAAAGAAGAGGCATTTAACACTGTGAATGAACATGATGCAGGGAGAAACCCCGTAGTTTGTTTCAGCACTAGGGATGTAGGACAAAGACAATCATGCGATGAAGTCTGTGCCATTATTGTGTACCTGGCACCTCTTCAGCTATGCCCCTGCCAGCAAAGTGGACAGGCTCTCGGTCTCTGCTTTCAAAGGAACTCTCAGCCTGGCCCAGAGGGCTGGCAAGTATATTCAGCTATAGACTTAGCAGAAAAATGGGGACAATAAACCCATGGTAGAAAATATGAGGAAGGGGATCAAGAGACAAGGTCAAACACCTGGAACAGACAATTGGTGAGTGACCCTTTCAGAAACAGAGGTCCAGGCCAGGGCCCCCAAGTGAACACTAAGCATTGGAATCAAGTAGCACATGGGTCCTAATGAGGATTCTTAGGAGCATGGTGTCATAGTGGTCTAAGAAAGAGTTGGGCTGCTACCCACAAGGTAGGCAGTTCAAAACCACCAGCTGCTCTTCGGGAGAAAGATAAGGCTTTCTGATCCTATAAAGATTTACCGGCTTAGAACCTCACAGAGGTAGTCCTGCCCTGTCCTCTGCATCTGAATTGATAGGATGGAAGTGAGTGACAAAGATTGGGGTGGCAGAGATCATCCAAGAGGAGAGGCTTTGGCCATCGTCTTTAGTTCCAAGAACTTTCATAACAAAATACCAGAAAGGGGTAACTTTCCTGTCTCATGATTCTGAAGGCTGGAAGGCGGAATCAGGAAGGGGAGCGCTCAGAGGCAAGAGCTGTTTCATGCCTCTTGCCCAGCAGTCTCTGCCATTCCTTTGCTGTTTGGAGAAATGCTTTCACGTGGCACTTTCCCCATGTGACTCCATCTCCACATCTCTTTCCCCTATCAAAGTCCATCCCTCAAAAGAGTTTAGGACCCATCCTCCTGCTCAGATATGGCCTTTTAATATTCAGCAACCAAAAGCCGATTTCCCAAGTGGGAGGAAGACATCAGCATGTCTTTTATGGGGACACAACTCACCCTGAAACAAGCAGTGAAAAAAAAAATAGCATGTTCTATAACGTGTGGCTAATTATTTCCATATACAACTTCCTCTGTTACCACAAAGCCAGAAGAACTGAATGGGGAATGGTGATTATTACGAAACATTTTTTATCAAAGATTTTATAGCAGAATCCCTGAACAAAAGGGAGAACATATGGAACAGAATCTTCTAGTTCCATAGAATTCAGATTCTCTGGACCTTAAAAGTTTGATGAACCCCTGTGGTGGTTGCACCATCTGGTGTCAATTTGGGCCTTGAGAAGATTCCGAGTGAAGGGGTGGGGTCTAGCCTGTCAATCGGGCATAGCTATTAAGATTTCTGTGTGGGCATGGACTTCTCCTGAGAATTCGGGGAACTCCTATATTTTCCTCCTTGGAGGTGGAAGACACTGCTCTCTCAGCTCATTCCCTAAGAGATGCTCTATGGACAAGACACATGGCACTGTACCCTGGAAGTCTCCAAGTCCACTATCAACTAAAATGGAAAATGATCATGTGAGGGAAATGGGCCTTCCCTGATTCATATTCCAGTGAAGATTATGATGAAGAGGCTTTCAAAAGGAAAGCAATTATGCCCTCCTTCCCCTTTTGTTTGCTATTTTTATTCACTATAGTCCAGTTCTTGGTATCATGAATCGGTGACTCACTGCCATCAAATTGAGTCAACCCCAACTCATCAAGACCCTATAGGACCGGCTAGTGCGACGTGAGTTTCAGAGAGAGTAACTCTTCATGGGAGTGGAAAGCCTCATCTTTCTCCAGAAGGGAGGTTGGTAGTTTCAAACTGCTGACCTTGAGGTCGATGGCCCAAGAGTAAACTCTCTAGAAACTTTGACGGGATGTGTGGCCTTGGATAGAAACAGGTGGGGAAGGAGGATATATTAGGAACCTATCTCCAAATGAGACTTGGACTCACTTATTTGGACATGTCGTCGGGAAAGATCCTGTCAATCCCTACCAAAGGTCATCCTGTTTGGTAAAGGAGCAGATCAGCAAAAACCAGAGCAGGCCTCAGGGTGCTGGGCTGACCCAACAGTGACCGTATTGGGCTCAGCCATTGAGAAGATGTCTTCAGATTGGGCAGTGTTTCCTTCTGCTAGAAGAACACCGCAAGAGATGCTAACTTGATGGCCAATAGCCACATAGGCTAGAACAAGAGTGTGGTGGTCATGTGCTTATGTTAATTTCATGATTGAAATGTAGGGGTGGAGTCTAGTCTGTTAATCTGGAGATAGCCATTGAGTAGCCAAGGAGACCTCCATGTGGGCATGGCTTTCTCAAGATATTTCCCTCATGGAGATGGGAAGCTATCTCCCCAGTGGTTGGGAGTCAGTCTCAGAGACAACAAACTACGGACAAGACAAGATGGCAGCATCCGGGGAGCTGGAGGAGAAGCCACACTGCCTTACCCTGATGGAGCCAGATCCCTGAAGCTGGAGAAGCCATGTGGAGACCCCTGCCAGCGATGAGTTGCTTCTATCACCACTGGATGCTGTTGATGGATCCTAAGCCCTAAAAACGAGAAGCCATGGGGAGATCCCTGCCAGTGCCAGGATCCTGCACCCACTGGCCTGTGACTTTGTTAGTTGGAAAGAGATTTTATAGACTGGTATCAGGCATATGGGCTAATATCAGACTTGTGACTTTGATCTGGACTGGGTTGGGATGCTTTCTCAGTATTCCATTCCCTTTGTATATAAACCTTACGCTTATATTCATAAGCGTGTCTTTGAATTTGTTTCTCTAGTCTAACTAACTCTAGTCAGACTAACTCAAGGGGTATACTAGGCCAGCTTGACCCAGCTCATGAAGGCAGATGGTTAATTCCACAAAGTCTACCAGTCACTCAATGGCACACTGGTATTAGGAAATCAGCTATAGAAGTTATTTACACTTCTGAAACTAACAAGTACTATAAATCACAGTTCTTCCCATCCCACACCACCAAGAGGTGCAGTGGCTAACACTGAGTAGCATATCACTCTCTGACACAATCACCAAGTCCAAAGGAGCCCCAGCCGCTCTGGGTGGTACACGCTGGGCCTGCTGACCATAAGATCAATGATTCAAACCCTCTGGCCACTCTATGGGAGAAAGATGAAGATGTCTGTTCCCATAGAGACTACTAGCCTTGGAAACCCTATGAGGCAGGTCTACTCCAAGTCCTAGAAAAAGAGACCTGGAGAAGGAGGAATGGAGAGCCCCAGTCGTAAATGAGGGAGCAGGCAGGTCTGGACCTGAGTCCACCAATAATAATCATAAAGGACATGAGAGCAGGTCCAACCAACCCAGACACTTTTCTGGAGGATCGAACACAAGTTGTAAAAGAGCAGGGCCCTCCTCCCGACCCCTCCTCAGCCAGTGGAGTTCACCTTAGCAGTAACATAAAAATCCAGCATTCAGGTTAAAGCTCACTAGATCAAAGGAGTGTCAACATTCTGGGTAAAACGTAGGGAGGCAGGGTTGTGGATGGGGGTTTAAGAAAACAGTAAAAAAAAAAAAATAACAATGAAATGGAAATCAATCTTGACTCATCTACCCAACTTGCTCATTGCGGCCTGGCACACCCTCCAATGGAGACAAAATGGAGGGATTCTGGAAAGCATGTCTTCGGGTTGGGGAGTGGGCACAGGGGTGGGGAGGTAGGAGATGGGGCAGAGGCTAAGAGGGTATCTCCGTCTTACTCTGAGGTGCTGGCTGATCCTTGACAAACGGCAGAGTCACAGAATTTTCCATCTTCATGTCTATTCTTGGAGAATCTGATGACAACATTTACCACCTAACTGAAGAGCCCATAGGGTGTCCTTTCAAGGTTCGTTTCATTTTCTTCAGATGGAAGTAGTTACCTCTTGATTAGACTAGTTATCAAAGATGGGGCACACCACCCCGGGAAATAATACTGTGTTCCCATCTAAGCTGCCCTTACTTATGTACTGATTCCTGTTTCCAGATCAGCTCAGCATACAGGCTCTTTGGGACCTCTCTGCTCCTGTCCTGCAAACCCACTGCCAAAGGAGATGGGAAAGTGACCTACGTAAGACCACCAAGTTCAACAAAGACCTCAAAGCTAGTCATCAAGTTCAACAACTTCAGCCCCCTATGTGTCAGGACCTGTGCATGCGGCCATTGCTGTCACTCTAAGGACTCAAGGCTCTCTCGACTCCCTGCCTGATAAAGCTTGTGAATTACATGATAACCTCAGCCATCTCTAAAAGGGCGACTGGCCCGTCTCTTTCAGAACCCAGGCAGGTGAAGGCAGACACTACTTTTCTAAGCAACAGCCACAGTCTCTGATCCTGTGCTAGCAAAAAAACGAGAGAAAGGAATCCAGCCAGTGTCCTGATTAACATACGTTCAAAGATAAAGGATGTCTTAAGTGGGGGAGGGAGGGAAATGAAACAGGCCATGGCTTTTTGATTGCCTGTCAGAGAAGCATTTCCAGGAGTTCTACTGACCCCGGCCCCTCACAGGGCTAGTGTAATTTTAATAGATCCAGTTGAGATTCTTCCATGTAGGGAGACTCCCCCTACAAGGCAATCTGTAGGCACCTTCATTCTTGTGTGTACCCATCACACCCACATACAGAGGGGTCCATGGAATGTGTTCACAAGATCTCCACTTGGGAGCTAAAGATGTTTGTAGAAGAAAACAAACAGGTATCCTTCTTCAACCCCTATCTCTGACAACCAGCAGAACTGAATCAGGACTGGCCTATATTCCCTCTGAATCCTGAGGACGCCCAGAGGAGACAGTGGGGAACAGGGAAGCAGTATTTACGGCGTAGCCTCCGCACGATAAACACCTTGGGGAGACCCAATCCCAAACACAACCAGGTGTCAACAAGCCAGTTTCAACTCACGGCCACTACATGGGTGAGTCTGAGTGGAGCTGGGCACAAAGGGGCGTTGTTCAATGAGTAGGCATCTTGCTTTGCCAGGCCTGTCTTCCAGGTACTGCTGAGTCGACTTGAACCTCCACTAGCCACTGCCTCGTTGCAATCATGCAGGTCCTGCTCTGATACACAATGCACAGCATTGGATACCATTTAGGAGGCCCCTAAGGCCTCCAGTTCCCATCGTTCTAAAAGGAAGCACAGACCCAGAGAGCTGATGCTATGACTCCCAAGGTCCTAACAACTAGCAGGTGGAAGCAGGGTCTGACTGGAAGCATCATGAGTAACCCCCATCACCACACTCCTCCCTGGCTGGGTCAAGAACTTCCACGGACAGAAGAGAGAAACAAAGATCAAAACCACTGCTGTCCCTTTCATTCAACTCCCGGCAGCCCTGTGGTTATAGAGCACCCCTCACCTGAGGCTCTTCTGGGTCCACTGCATACTGTGTGGAAGCAAGTCACCCCATGTTTCCTCTGTACCATGACTGGGGAAGTTCAAACCTCCAACCTTGATGCCTGCATGCACCACACTGCACTGCCCAGGGGATCGACTGAGAGGTCAGAACTCACATACGGACTGTAACTGGCTCTACACACACACACACACACCATAGTGAAAGGTAAGCATTTCATGTGCCTTTAAATTGCCCCTCCACTCCCCCACCCCCCCACCATAGTTGAACTGTGGACTACACTGTTGGAAGAAGCTGTCATGTGCTACTGAACAAAATGGTATGCATCTAAAGCAGGGAACGTATCTGGAACCAGGATTATCTTTTCTTCTAAGTAAGTAGTATGCTGCTTAAGGCTCACCCTTGCCCTCCACTACCCACCCCCTCTCCCAGGTCATGACCCTCTCTAAGACTCTCCTTGAGAGACCCCTGCAGTCCATTCCCCCAGCCAGCCTCCCGGCAGCCCAGTTCCAGCTCTCTGGACCGGCTTCTGCTTTCCTCTCCACTGCCTCCATCTGGGTTGAGGCTCTCACCACCTTCCACCTAAATCAGATCCCCTCTCACTTCCTGCCCTGTCAGCCTCCTACCCATATCTCTCTCTCTCTCTCTCTCTCTCTCTCTCTCTCTCTCTCTCTCTCACACACACACACACACACACACACACACACACACACACACACCTTACCACTTACTGGACCACCCCTCAAGCCCATCTCACTTCTCAGTAAGCAATGACTCCTCCTCGGGTCTAAGGGAGAAGTTCTGCCTCCTCTGACAGCACACCATGCCTTTTCAGACTGAGTTTTTGAGGGGGGTGGGGGGGCGAAATATTGGTGGGCAGTGGATAGGAAAACAGACTGAAAGGCCAGGCTTGACTTTGACCCCAGCTTCCCCATGCTTTGAACTGCAGGGACGAGGGATGCCTCACGCTTTTAAAGTGGGAAAGTCTGGGCTCACCCCTACGTGGACCTTGTGGAGTCATCGCGAGAATCCTCAAAGGAGGTCAAGGAACCACAGATCTCATGCAAGTACCCGACGTTGTCCTGTGGTGAGTGACTCTTCCACAGCTTCCTCTCCACGCCGAGTGTCCGACTCTGCTAGCCTGGCCAATTGTCCTTCCTGGGATACTGCTTCAAGGCCCTGTTTCTTTCTATTTTTAACGTTAGAGAAAGCCCTCCCTCCTACCCCACCCCTTCCCCTTGGACACAAACAAGTCTGGTAGACTCTTACTCATCCAGCAAAGCTCAAAGGTCAACTTCTGCAGAAAGACTCTTCTCACCCACTTGCCAGACGTCGAAGTATCTCCTCCCTGCTCCCGTCAAACTCTGCCCCTGCCATCGAACCTCTTCCAACTCACCGTGACCCTCTAGGCAGAGTAGACGGGGCCCCTGTGGGCTTCGGAGACTGAAACTCTTTACAGGAGTGGAAAGTCTCTTCTTTCTCCACTTCAGTTGCAACCCAGATACTGCCTCTCCTCACACACGTTACTCTGTGGAGCCGTTTTTTATTCACTTGATGATCTGTTCCATAAGACACTCAATTCTTCAAGGGTAGAAACTATGACTTCCAGATGACAAGCCCGAGCACCGCTTGGCACTTGTGGGCTCTGAATACAATGTGTGGTGATCGGTGTCTATGAATCAATAACTAAATACCAATAAATAAAGTTCTCAATACAGTTAAGCATATGGGCTGTAACTGAGGCATTTACATCCTGATATTGATGGAAAATGTTGAATTGCCAGGGCCCACTAAAAGAATGAATGGATATCTTAAAAAGATAACCAGAATGTTCCCTAGAAACAAGGGTAGTACAGTATCGATCACTTGCTTTGGACAGCTCATGAGGCAATGTCTGTCCCTAGAAAAGGCCATCATGTTGGCTAAGGTAGAGTCCGTGAACGTGAGGGACCCCGCCAATGGGATAGATGGATGCACTGCTGCCAGGCGGATTCCAACATAATCATGACCAAAGACGACACAATACAGACCAGAACTCGCCAAGGGTGTCTTTCAGGCAAATGGGCAGTCGTGAGTCAGGGCAGGTGCATAAGGTTCTCAGTTTACCTGACTTTCATGCAAGAAAAGTCTCAGAGCCTTTTCAACAATGTAAAAGCCACAGGTGCAGCAAGGGAAGGTGAGTGCCATGAAGAAGATGTTGTGAGTAGGGGTTAGATCAGTCCTTTCCAAGTGAGGACCAATTTACTTTAAAGCAGAGCTTCATTATAACCTGTTCAAAGATGGTGGCCAACAGCAATGCTTTGAACGTGAGCAGCTCTCCACTCTCCTGCCATGGATCCCATCCCCCATGCCAGCTTCACTCCCTCTCTACTGAGTCTCCCATCGTAGGCTGCACTCTCTCTTCCTGCTGCATTTTGTTGGCCATGGAGAACCTGACTTGTTTGTTAGAAGCCCTAAGCACGTTAAAGAGCAAGTAGTAGTTGTCTGTAAGCCAGACATCCGTAGCCCTGAGATTGCCTGGAGAATCGCAGCTGACTTGACAGCAGTTAACAACCACGCATGGACTACAAATTACCTTTAGAAATCCATTTAGCTAAAAAAAAAAAAAAATCACATACCAAAGTTAATTTTGTATCATCAAAATCCACAAGGGAAAAAAAACAAACCAAACTCAACTGCTATCGAAACAATTCCTTTTCTAGCTAACACCCGTTGCAGTAGACTCAACCCTGACTCTTTATCAACCCCTGTGGACAGAGGAGAACTGACCCAGAGGCTCCCCAAGGCTATCATCTTTCTGCAAGCAGCCGGCTAGCTTTCTCCCATGAAGCCATTGGTGGTTCCAAACCATCAATCCTGCAGCTAACAGTCAAACACTTTCCTCATGGAGCCACCTTCACAGGAAAACAGGAAGAGTACATATAAGAAACACTGCCACTCTCTAATAGCATCACCCTGCCTGGTCTGCAATGCCCCCTTGCAGACATTTCTCATTGGCCTTACTACAAGCCTGTGCTGAGCAGGGCAGGGAACACACCCACTCTGTAGGATGAAGAAACCGTGACTCTGAGAAGAATGCCCCAGAGTGTAAGGATGACATGAAGAGTAGGGTCAGACAGACCTGCTGTAACACCGTGCTCTGCGCCTGCTTGGACTCACCCACAGATACTTCAATTGCAAAGACAAAATAGTACTAACATTCAAATGGAGCACCTACCACTCCTAGCTGTCTTGTTCTACAGACAAAGTGAGTTCATGCCCAGAGTGCCTGCATGACTCACGGCATTCTCATGCCGACTGCCAACTGAAGGGTTGGAGGTTTGAGTCCACCCAGAGGTACATCTTGAAAGAAAGACTTCCAGGCACAGTTCTACTATGGCACGTTGGTTCAATTTATTGTTGTTGTTTGGGAAACAGAAAGGATGCTATCCTTGGATTTAGGAAATCTGTGTTTCAATTTTCGTTCTTCTATAACCAGAAGAGAGACCAAGGAAGAGATGTCAGCCGCCTTGTCGGTTAATGAATGCAGAGGAGGTGATATCATAAACCATTTCAGATCAACAGGGTGTCCATCAAGTCTGGCAACAACGACACTACGGTTCTATTTTATTCTTACAGACGGGCATGATCCTTGGGGGCATTCCCCATACTCTTCTTTTTTCATGGCGTGTGGGTGACTGTCGCACGTGAGTTCATAGAATAAAAATGGCTGTAATCAAGTCATCTGTAAAGTTGACAGTAACACAGGGGGCAGTGGTGAAGAGGGTGCAAAACCAGGTGGCATGCCTGGCACCGCGCAGGGACTGCTGTGAGAGGGAACTAGTTTCGGGGAGCTGAACAACCAGGAGGGTCACAGTCAGAGACACCAGACCCAGAGCTCTCATTCTCATGTCTCAGTGTGTCCTCAAGGCCGTTCAGCTTCATGGGGTCAGGAAACTCCAGCCCCTCCCCCCATGGAGAAGAAACATGCTGAATATGTAATCTACGTATGATTTCAGAGCGAAATAAAATCTTTATTTGGCTGTCTTTACATAAGAGATCGTGTTTGAACTACAGAGAACACATTAACTGCTTCCATTAGCCATGAGAGGTAAATCAGAACCTCTCCAGCCTAGTCCCTTGGCGCAGCCTAAGACCCGCTGCAAACATGGAATGAGGTAAGCATTCAGCCTGAGTGGGTCTCTCCTACAGCAACACTTCACGTCATTTCAAAAGAAAACAACAGCAACTTGAAATCATCCCTTCTCCTTGCCCTCCCCGCTGGAGTCATTAAACTACAAATGCCTGTAGGAGGCATTTCTTTCCCCAGTAAGATCAAAGGAAGTCCTGAGAATCCCAGGCATCAACAAGGAATGAACAAGAGGAATACACTCCTACATGGAACACACACAGGATTACGACAAGATTACCACGAGCAAATGGCCGTCCTGCCGTTCATACGTTGCTGCTGTGGGGCATCTCAGTGTCAATTTTAAGTACTCGTGACCCCATGGGACAGAGTAGAGCTCTCCCATGTGATTTTCCTGGCTGTAATATTTACGGAATATTATATGTAATATTTATGTAGGCCCAATGGATTAAACGAGTTTAATTCCCCTCTAGAATTACTGTGAGGCAATAAATTTCTGTTCTATTATATCCAAAAGAGAAACAACAACAACAACAACAAAAGAAGAAAAGCTGCTGTAACCTGGTGAGATACGGAGATAGACGGGACTTTCTACTCCCGTTAGACGGGACTTTCTCTACTCCCGTAGAGCTACAGTCTCAGAAACTCACAGAGACAGTTCTACCTCACCCCACCTCTGGGGTGGGGATGGCGGGGGGGTGGGGGTGGAGGGGAGTGCTGTGAGTGGAGCTGGACTTGATGGCAGTGAGCGTCAGGGAACGAAGGAGCAGACAGTCGAAGGAGGGTCAGCAGAGAGCCAGGGCTCCATGGCCTGGGGCAGTCTGGGAGCCGTGTTGATGAGGACGTCACTGGATCACAGCGCAGTTCAGCAGCCCGCAGGCCCCATGAACCCATCTCGCTGAGAACACAGCACACGCCCGTCGCCACACTTGTGACAATAAATGCAGTCACTGTAGAAATATTTCCAACAAAGCACTTAAAAATAAAGTTCTGGCACATGAGAGACTCAGCACATACTTTCCCCATAGCCATCCAGTTTATATTTATACACACGGACATGTGTCCTATTATATATACTGGCAGCACTCACTCTTTGTTATAATGGGTTGCTGGAAGTCATATCAGAGTTCCCATGGGAACAACATTAGAATTCCGGGTGGCATGATCAGCCAGATACTCTGCGTGAAATCAGGCCTGAATCGTGAAAACCGTGTCCCCCCACCCAATGCCACAGCTACAACACTCTATATATTCACTTGCAACAGTGAGATAACCCCACAAGTACTATAAAATGGCCATTGATGCAGATACACATCAATTCTACCACCATCTAAGGTCCGTGCAGCCATGTACAGTGTGCAAAACACCTTTCCCCAAGTTCTTCCAACCCTCATCCTGATCCTCTGCATTCCTGAAGTATCCACAAAAGAGACTTGGCTCAATTTTATGAACTCGGTCGAAAAATGAACTAGTGTCAGGGTTAGCGCCCTGACCTTGCTTGTCTTGGGCTTGGGGAGGCTTTAGAGTTTAGAGAGGCAGAGTTTCCAAGGCTACCTTGTGAAGCCAGAGGTGTTTTTCCCCGGAAGAAGTTCCTTAGAGCAACTCATGGGCAAGGGTGGAAAGTCCGAATCTCACAGTCATGCCAGGGTTCAAGGTTATTCTTGCTGTGGTGATGCAGCAAGGTGACAGCGCAAGTGGGAACTTTGACATCCTCTTCATGAAGGCAAGAGAGCACCCCAAGAGACAAAAGAGGTGCACGACTTCCCAAATGATGCAACACTGCCCACACTCACAGAAAGAGCCAGCCCTGTGCCCATAGGAAACCCAACTGCCAGTGCGTCTCTTCTACATCCCGGCAACCCCGTGTGGGTCAGCGTAGACCGGTGCTCTGCTTTGAGGGGGCCTCCAGGTCTCTTCCAGGGCACCTCTAAGTGGACTTGAACCTCCAGACTTTCAGTTAGCAGCCATGTGCATCATCCAGGGGTTCTGTCTGAACAGTAGCCAGCTCAAAGAACTAGGGTGGCGATATTAACTTGAATACCAGGGGAAGGGGGACCTTGATAAGAAGACAGGACTGCTCCCTGGATCCTGCTGCCCTGAGCTCTGTGATGTGGTTGGGACTGGAGGCCAACGACAGTTTAGTTTCCCAGTTTCCCACAGCCATCAAGCCAGCTGAGGGAGCCTCGAAGGCTGCCTTCCTCAGGAAGGACAAGTGGTCTCATCTTAGGAGCCTTACTCATCCATCTCTTGCTTCTGCAGTCTTGGCAAAAAAAAAAAAAGGCAGCGGTACTGGGTGAAGAGAACACAGGGCAAAACATGCCGGCACCTCCTCCCCCACCTACCCTGAATTCTCCCCAAACGCTCCGACCCCAGAACAACCCAATCAGACGACACCCCCTTCCCTTTCCTGCTCCTCTCCACCTCTGCTCCTGGCCAATCTCACTGCCGAAGGAACAGCAGCAGATACACACAAACTTCAATGGGTCCCTCCACGCGTCACATCAGTGAGCACCCCACGCTCAGCTGAGTCAAACTGCCCACTCCAGGGAAGACGTCTGACTGATCACCGAGACAGGACAGGTGCCCTGGAAGCCAATTTTCAACAAAGCAAAGGTAGAGCTCCAACATATTGACAGACAGGCCTCATAGTGTCTTAGTTCCCGAGGGCTGTTGAAACGGGGCCACACACACCGGCCGGTGAATAGGATGGGCGTCGAGAGGGTAGGGGCCCAGCTTCAGAGGGTCCACAGAGCCACAGTCTCACCCAGGGCTCTAGAAAAATCTTTCCTCGTTTCTCTCAGCTTCTGGTGCCCCCAAATCACATCTCGCACACCAGGCTGTTCTTCGTTAAGATCACAGTGTCCCATATAACATGCTCCCTGGAGGACAGCCATCAGGAAAGTGGGTGAAGAGAGACGTTGGACAGGGTAAGACGTGACCAAATAATAAAAAGTTGTAAATGATCAAGGTTCATGAGGGGGCATGGAAGGATGGGGGAAATGGGGAGCTCATACCAAGGAATCAAGTAGAAAGCAAATGTTTTGAGAATGATGAGGGCAACAAGGTGTGCTTGACATGCAATGGATGTATAGATGGATTCTGATAAGAATTGTATGAGCCTCCGATAAAATGGTCTTTTAAATGAGGTTGACTTTTTACATAAAACATGAGAAACAAACAACAAAAAAAAACATGAGAAACTACCCAGTTGAATGTGTAAAATTTGCAAGCCTCAAAAAAATAAAGTAATTTTTTGAAAAAAGATCATGGTGCTGGACAAGAGGATCAAACACTGCTCGATCTTGTATTAGCGGATCAGACAGCATTCTATTTTTGTTGGCTCAAGTTTTGGAAGGAGATCATCTTCTTAGTCGGTCTCAGTCTGAAAGCTCCACTGGGTGGAGCTGCCCGACCTGGGTGGTCCTCCTGGCATGTGAAACCAGTGGCATCATTTCCAGAATTAAAGAAACACACAAATCACCACAACACGACACACTGACAGGCAGAGGTAGCCGACTCCTCAACCTAGTGACAACTGTCCCAGAGGCACTTGGAGAAGGTGCCTCGGCCTGAAGAAGCAGGTCACAGGGGCATTCTGGCTTCGGTCGGCATTTGATGGGTGCCCAACTCATGTGAGCTTGACTCAAAGTGCAGGAGAACGAGGCTCGGGGCTGAATCCACACCAGAAAAGGAACCGTGTCTGGAGAACTGAGTGACGGCTCACACCCCAGGTGTCAGAAATACAATCACTGGGGTCATTTGGGTGAAGCACCTGATCGCTAGTCTGGCAGCTTCTGTACACACGGAAACATGATCTGTTAGTCCGGCCACATGGCACGAAGGTCCCTCAGGTAACTAAGTACATGTGTCCAGTGTTTCATTGTCTCTTCAGAAGGAGGGGATGTGACTTCAATATTTCTAACAAAAAGTCACAGTCCACTTTTTGCCCCTTTAATACCTACAATAATCCCCTCTCGATAGAGAGAATCTGCCCAAAATTCTGACAATGCAAGCAGAATAGTTT
The DNA here is from genome assembly GCA_004026705.1 of Nesogale talazaci. NCBI lineage: Eukaryota > Metazoa > Chordata > Mammalia > Afrosoricida > Tenrecidae > Nesogale > Nesogale talazaci. The sequence goes on from PVJH01000608.1 coordinate 131,680, forward strand.
TTCCAAGTCTTTATAAAAATATAATTTTAAAAAAAAAATCACTAGAAACATAAGGGGAAAAAACACATTCAAGTCTTTGCTCACACAGAGGTTCTGTTACCACTTAAGCAGTCACAGGACCATTGATGATCAATCGAATGTCTTTGATCAGAAACAAATGTGTGCGTCCCTGTCTCATTCACAAACTGGCTAAGGGATGACTGTGCCGCAGTTACTCACACATTCCTTCTGGTCTATTGAAATATTTTGTCTCAGCTCTGCTGGGAGCAAGCTTTCAGACAAAAGTTTTATAATTAATTGTCTGTGGACCAAGTCCCTTCCCGCCCAACAAGCTTTGCTTCCAAGAAAGGCTCAAATTCAGTCACGTGATAGCAGCAATGACTTCCAGTTTCAAGTGCTACCTTGACCACAGGCGTTCTCAACACAGAAATTAAAGCCTTGCATGTGAAGGCAGGGGAGTGAGTGTGAAAACTTCCTCTTTGGGAGGAAAAGACCAGGTGATATTTGCTCCTAGTGAAGCAATACTTGGTTAGGAACCCTTGACAGATGGCGGAAAGCAGGGCTCCCAGCTGGTTCATTAGGGTCGGCCCTCTACTGCGAATTTACCCTTCTGCCCCAGATATACTAGATCTTAAGTATCTATAAGATGATAAAATAAATTAACTATGATCTATTTATATCAACTTATATCAAGTAGAAGAAACTCCTGGGGATCTTTTTAGACTGTAGCTTCTGATTCAGTACATACTGAGCCTTATAAGATTATAAATAAATTGTCATCCTTACATGATCGTAGCCCCTTGGTGGTGTACTGGTTAGGTACTGGCTGCTAACCGCAAGGTCGGCAGTTCAAACCACCAGCAGCTCTGCAGGAGAAAGGTGAAGCTTTCGATTCCCCATCAAGACTGCCAGTCTCAGGACCCACAGGGACCACCCTGTCCTGTAGGGTGGCTGTGAGTCAGAATCAACTTGATGGCAGGAGGTCGAAACAGAAAAGAACCAATTAGGAGAAAGGGAGGAAACACTGGACCCCTGGCACCCAGAAGAGCAACCGATGACTGCCCAGCATCCCCTCCTCAAACCAGGCTCACTCCTGCTGAAGTCACTTAATTGAATTTCCAATGACGAGCGGGATCCACCACCCTCACACGCCAAAAAAAAAAAAAAAACACTAGCTCTTTATTAAATAATGTCGTTTAGAGAGAACGATAATCCCCAAAGCCTTAAGTATAAATCTGATAATACACAATGTAAATGACAAAAGGCAAAAATCCAATTTTCATGCGGTGAACTTTCAAACACTCTGTGGTTTCCATTAAATCCGCTTTCATTCTGTGCATCGTTGCCATGCTGCGGTCGGAACCCCGGGCCCCTGCCACTCAGTTACTATACCCAAATTCTTCACTTGAGAAAAGAGCACAGAATCATCGACTCAGTTCCCTTTGCATGCCAGCTCACACAAAGCACCGCACAAAGGGTTTGCCAAATGCCTGGGGGACCATGAAGGCCAGCCCCACACAGTCCCCAAGGCTAAAAAGACACAACCAAATGACAAAGACTGGGGGAAATGCGGCTCCCTTTCAGGCCCTGCCTGTCACCCCTAAAAACAGACAGCCTGACAGAGGACCGTTTGGTAATCGTTTAGCACTCGGGCAGCAAGCCCTTTTATTCTACGAAAGACTGTAAGCGCAGACATGAGAATTCGTTCTCTCCAAAACGAACCTAGGAGAGAAAGAGAGACATTATCGCCCGTGTCTGTCAAGACCACTGAAGAGAGATTGCTGATGAGGGGACTTGTCAAAGAAGTAATAACTTCCCGTTGGGAGATTTCAATAATCAGCTGGGTATGAAAAATAGGCTCATTCTGGGTTTCAGAACAATTTCTCAGCATGCCTTTTATAAGCCCTTCAGGCTGCTGTTACATTAAGTTCAAAACAAAACATTCCTGCAGTCCTTGGCAGATTCCATCACAATGACAATTCTGATTCCAGCGGAAACTCTGAGCTGCTGCTGCAAACCTTCTGTAAGTACACTGGCTCGGTGCATATCTTTTCGAACCGCCTGAAGTGAGCCAGCATCTCACTGCCATCACGTCGTCGATGCTGACTCACCGCAGTCCTAAGGGACAGGGTACAAATGCTCCTGTGAGAGTCCAAGACTGTAACTCTTCACTGAAAGAAACAGCCCTGTGTTTCTCTTGAGGAACAGCTGGTGGTTTCGAACTGCCGACCTTGGAATGAGCAGTCCAAGGCATAACCACTACACTGCCAGGGCTCCATCTGAACCTGACTACACTAGAAATATAGAAGAGGGATAATCCCAAGAGGGATCCAATAGGCTAAGCACTGGCCACATGTGGCTATAATAGACTCTAGATATGGGGCTGGTCCAAAAGGTTCAGCTAGAGTTAAGGCATAGACCAAACCACAAGTTTGGAATAGAGCAAAGTTTACATTAATATGTTCCCAGAATGACTGTGTGTTGATTTGATACTATTTTGGATATAGTGAGTTAATGTAATTAAAATGATGTCTTTCTGTTTGGGGGGTTGTTGCTGTTTTGTTTTTGCTTTAAAATCTCTCTAATGTGATTATGAGAACATTGAAAATGGCACATAGGGCTCCTCCTATGTTTCCATTAAGGAGCCCTGAGAGTGCTGCTGGGTGGGCACTGAGCTGCCAAAGGCAAGATTGGTGGTTCAATGCCACCAACCACTCTGAAAGAGAAAGATGGGGCCAGCTGCATAGAGATGTCCAACCTTCAAAACCCTCTGTAGGGTCACTAGGTAGAGCTTTGCATCAGACCCAACTGGATGGTACCCAGCAGCAGCAGCAACATGAGTTATGGTTCACTTGATGGAAGGAGGTCTTCTACTGAACAATAGTGCTTTAGGCTATATGATTAGGAATTCAAACCATCAAAAAGACTTAACTCAAAAACATGTTTTTATAAAAACAACCCATTAGCTTTGCATAAAGATTTTTGAGACATGTAGGCACAGTTAGCAGGAGGAAAAATAAAAATCTATCTCAAGCTTGTCTCCAAAATGACAATTATAGAGCCCCACCAATATCATGCATAGATTTTAATACCCAACCCCAAAGGAAGGAGACCAGATGATAGGACAGAAGCCCCCTGTTAAAGAGAGTCTGGAACAAATTCACATCACAGTCATTGGAGGATCTATCTTAAGCGAGTGCAGACATATTCTCTGTAATGCTGTGAGAATCTAGAATCTCTCAAAGAGAATTAGGTGAACTCTTGGCTTTCAAAGCCTATCCCCTGCATTGCACCCGTAAGTAGTTGATCTGTTTTCCCTCAGATTTCAGTAATGGAAGAGGCGGAACTTTCTTCTCCCATCCATTCTCCGCCAACTCTCCAGGTGAGGTGAAAACCAGCCGTCACTGAGTTGACTCCCATGCATGGTGGCCCCATGTGTGTCACCTTCTCCCTCCCTCTTCACCTAGTCAAGTCCTACTCATCCTTCCAGTGCTATCTTTGCCCACCCGTCTCCAGGTGTTTGCTCTCATAAGCCCTGACCCCTTTTTGACCCCTTTTTGAACTCCCAGGAAAATCAGTCCCTCATCCATCAGCTGGGCCTTCCATGACCTAGACTACCGTTACTCATCCCTGGCATTCCCATCACCTAAGAAGCACTGAAACCACCCCCGTGTCTCAATAGTGCCCAGGACCTCAGGGGGTGGGGAGGGTGCACTACAAATCCTCGGTGTGACACCAATGTACACCCAAAGTTGAGAACCGTTGTTCTTACAAAGGAACACAACAGTCATGTTTTAAAAGAGGACTTCTACCCGGGTCAAAGAAAGTTCACCTCTAGGTGGCAAAGGGGATGCTTCGCTGACTTTGTAACCTAAATTAAGTCCAACTGGAGTGCAAAAGGAAACACCCATCACAACATCTTATTTCTAAGACACTTCATCAACTGGCGTTATATTATGTGGCCCCCATCTTGGCAACCTTCTCTTGTTCTGAGCCGTGGTTGGCCCCTGGTAGATGTTGAAGGGATATGTGTCGAATGAACAGCTTGTGGTGCGATACTTTTCATCTTCCCCCTAGACTACATGTGGCAGGAGGGCAGGGCCAGAAAACCACTGTTTCTCCCCTCGCACAAACTCAAGGACAAGCTGCCTTGATACCACCTGCTCTGGTGAACTAGTGGATTCTTCCCACAGCTCTTCTCTCCACTTCCATCTCTTTCCAGGCCGGGCAGACTGGCTGCCCTCTCACTCCGGGAGAGAACCCTGAGCCTTCACTCAAAGCCATTAACATGTGGTTTCTGAACTGCTGTGGTAACCTTTGAGATGAAAAGAGGTTTAGAAGTGCAAATGACTGTCAATATGAATATTAATAGCAACATTATTAATAACTTGAAGTTGTTTCTGCCAGACACTTGACTCTTGATTAAAAGGAGTGAAGTGGCTCGGTCACTCCAGGGATTGAAGCCAAACCAGAGACTTCTCAGCTCTGAGCCAACCCATCTACTGGAGAACAGGTCAGAGCAGGTTCTGAGCATTTAACTAGAGAAATTTAAGTAACACCGAATGAGAGACATCAGCCAGGCACAAGGACAGCATGCTCTGTTGTTTCCTCTGAGTTCACAATTTCATAATCCATTTTCTGGTCATGAGACTGTAAGCTCCCTGAGGGAAGGCAATTTAATTGGTGCACTGCTCTTTTATAAAGCGCTCAAAGCTCTCTGAATGAATAAAGACACAAATTAATGAGTGAGAGAAGGGAGAAAGGAACACAGAGTGCGCAGCCTCAAAGTTCAAACCAGGAAAACTCAAGACTCCTGAAAGCTTGCCTGGGTTCTGGCTACTTCACAAAGAATAAAAATTAGTACTTCTTTTGTTGGTCAAACCACTCATCAGAAAGTTCCCCAAGCTGTGAATTCACCTAAAACACTTTAAAAATGATGCTTGCTGTCACCACAAATATTTGAGACTTTAAAGGGCACCAGCTGTCCCACCAAAAAAAAGAAAGAAAGAAAAAGAAAAAGCAGTGTGTCAATAAACCAAGTTTTAGTACTTTATGAATCAAATACACGATACTATGTTCTGCTTCTTTAGTCCTGAATGTACTTTCCAGCAATCGAAATGATCCTTTTCACAGTTTCAATGCTGCAGTTTCTGCCTGACTAATGCCATCTTTAATTATACATAATCAAGTATTTTACTGTGATCTAATGGGGTATATTACTCATCAAAATGGCCCCAGTCAGCGAGAATATTCCCCAGAGTCAATTACTCAACCTTTCTTTCATTCTTCAAAAGCACTAGCTTGCACGTGAGAGGATTTGTACACAGTTTGACACAGAACATCTTAGCAGTTTGTCCAAAATGAATTTTAAGGCACCTTTGCCTATAGTGGCTTGGTAGGAAGTGCTGGAATAGTGACAACAGTAACTATTGTATGGATGGGACTCTGACTACAAGTTGAGAGCTGCCCATGTGTCCCTGTTGGTGCCCAACCTACCCACTCTGCACACAAGCCATTCCTAGGGGACATCAGACAAGAGGAAGGAGGTACTCTGAAAAGGAAGCCATTAGTTCCGGCCCCAGAGTTAGCAGGTAGTAGAGATGGGTTTTTTCCTTTCTGCCCTCAGAAGCCTGTGCTACAATGCACTGTGTCCTCGGCGACAGGAAACCAGAGAGAGACATAACAGAGGGAGGCGTGGAAGTGACAGATGACTCGGCCTATACCTTGTCACTATACGCCAATCCATCTTTCATTATACGAGGTATTTTGAGGAGGTGCATGCTTGAAATAAAGATCCGCACAAGGCAGTCAGTCCTCAAAGTTTCTACTCAGGGGGGTGAGCTGCCAATCCAATGGATAATTCCAGATGGCTTCGGAGCTGAGCACAGAACATACCAGTAGTTCTAGGATAAAATGCATTTCCTTCAAACACCTCAGCCTAAGCTTCTGGATACCTACAAGAGAAACTCAAATCGCTGAGCCCAGGGTCCTAAGACTGAGAAGCATAAAAAAAATAGGACTAGAAAGGTCGCTGGATGGAGAATTGATAAATAAATCACTTTGTTCAAAGAACTGGGAATCAATGACAAGTTATGAAACCTTGATATGTCCCTCTTGAATAATTTACAAGCCTTTTTTTTTTTTTGGACCATTTACAGGACTATGTTTAGTATTCCATTTAGTACTGCGAGATAATTCACTCAAGTGCTGGCTTCTTATCAGATCTGTTGACCAAGCAACAGATGGGAAATAAAATACACACACAGAGTGGTTTTTTTTTTTTATTGTACAAACAGAGCTCTGAAGTTACTATCCAACAACTCTCCATCACTTGGGCCTCGGGACAATACAGGACCTCTGTCAACATACGGATCCAGTGTGTGTGCATCAAGGCACTGGGGGTGGGGGCTGCTGATGTGCTCTCTGGCAGGGCCCCCCCCTCCCCCCGTATGCTGAGTTCTTTCCAGCTAGCCTCTCGTTATCAATTAGCTATCATCAGTTGAAGAACTAAATGGTGCAGACCTTTCTCCCAGGTACCCTTAGCAAGATGTCAGCCAAGAAGGGGTCTCCCACGGGGATGAAAAAGAAAACCTAGTTACCAACGGAAAAAAATAAATACAGAAGAGGTAGGGGAGGGAAAGAAGAGGTTTGAAGAATGGAAAGCAGAGCAGCCTGAGGGAGGAAAGGCAATGTCTATGCCCAGGAGAGAGGACCCTTGGATTGGAAGATGAGGCCTCAGGGAGGGGTTTTAGGAGAAAAGATCAAAACCAAGAGGCAACTTGGGGGAACATTTACCCTCTAGATCTTGAGAATGGGGGAGAAGCCTAAGAAAGGAGGGGAAAAGTGGGTTCTTGAAAGCATTCTAGCAAGAGGCACCGTGCAGGCGCTGGCCAGCAAGGGGCTGCCAAAAGCAATTCAAAATTGTGAGCCTATCCAACCCGGCTGGCTGCACTACCTGTAATCTTCACTAAAGCTCTGGGTCCATTATTTGTTTTTTTTCAACAGACTTTAATTTTTAGAACACTTTCTGGTATAAGGAAAAACTACAGAGAAAGTACAGAAAGTCTCAGAGGCCTTCTCTTCCTGCTGGACGCTCTTGGTCCTGTGATTAACATCTCGCCTTCATGTAGTGCATTGGTTGCAGCTGATGGACCAGTATTGCGACAGTATTCTTAACTAAAGTCCACAGCCAATGTTAGGCTGCACTCTTGGTGTTGGCCATTGCTTTTGGAAGATAACCAATTTAGCATCCAGTAGGGCCACAAGAGGGAGGAAGATAGGGCTTTCTCCTCCTGTAGAGAGTAGAAACTGTACAGTGTAGCAACAATGAAATATGCGACTTTCCTCTTGATCTTACATGCTTCCTGCCCCCCCCTCACTATTGTGATCCCCTTACAAATGCGACTAGACCAGGGGATGTACACTGGTACAGATAGGAGTCGGAAACACGGGGAATTCAGGACAGATGTTCCCTTCAGGACCAGTGGTGAGTGTGGTGATATCAGGAGGGTGAAGGAAAGGTAGAGTTGAAAGGGGGGACCAATTGCAGGGATCTACATGTAACCTCTTCCCTGTGGTATGGACAAAAGGGAAGTGGGTGATATGATGAAATATGATAGGATAAAATAGACATCAGACAGTGTACGATATGATAAAATAATAATTTATAAATTATCAAGGGTTCATGTGGGGATGGGAAGGGAGGGGAAATATGAGGAGCCGATACTGAAGGTCTAAGTAAAAGGAGAAAGTTTTGAGAATGATAATGGTAACAAATGTACAAATGTGGTTTGCATACAATAGATGTATACATCAATTGTGATTGAGTTGCATGAGCCCCTAATAAAATCATTTTTTAAAAAAAGAGTAGAAACTGACAGGGGCAGTCCTACCCTGTCCTATAGGGTGCCTAAGAGTCATGGGGGGGGGGGGGAAGAAATGAACTAATTTAAAAAAGAAAAGACTTTGAGTCATAGGAAGCTGGAGAAAGTAAGAGTTCATTCAAGAGGGAGAGAAACAGACTCTGTCATGCACTCATGCTATAACCCAATTGCATTTGGATCTCAAAAGGGCAGTGATTGTAACTGAAACTTGGTTGATACCACAAAGCCCCTGCCAGGAGCCACAAAGCATTCAGGCCAGAGGTCGGGTGACTTTAGAACAAAAGCAAGTGGATGCCAATGGAGACCAGTGCTCCTCCTCTGACCCAGCCTCAGGGCCGACCTGTGTGCTGGCACCTCTGTGGCTTGCTGGATGGACTCCTCCTCTGGGTGTGTGGAACCTCCTTTTTTTCCCGGTGCTGGCAAGTACAGGTGTTGGAGGGATGATGGTGTTAAGACTCTAAAAAGTGAGAGAGGTCAAAGGAACAACCAGAAGACCAGAGGTAGGAAGAAATCAATTTTACCTTGACCAGAACGAGACTCACACTTTTGAGAAGGGATCATTTTTCTAAAAGGTATCCACTAGAGACACTACTAAATCTAGGCATCCCTTCTCTCCCTTTTTGGTGGTTCCAGCCCTGACTTTGTTGGAAGGTCACTCTCTCTGGTTCCCTGATTGTGCTCGGGGAGATGAGAAACCTGAGGATCAAGATGTTGAGATTCCCCAGGCTGAGGAAGCATAGTGCTGAGATCCAGTGTTAGCCAGTATGTGAAGAGCACAGTGTCTGCCTGGGGTGGTGGGCCCTGTGACAGGGGGAGCTTCGGAGGCAGGTTTCTTGTTTCCTTTTTAGGTGAACGATCCTTTGTTCTGCCATTGGACATGGCTGTGAATGGATTGGATTGCCCACCCTAGCAGGGACCTCTGGGCACAGAATCAAGGAGGGGGGGAAACAAAGGTAAATTTGGAAATATTCAGATAGGCCAGCAGTCCTGAAGAATGACTTGGCTTAGTCTTGTTTTGTTTTGTTTTTTCACTTGAGGGCACTACCTCTCTGGGGGAGAACTGAAGCCATTTCTTTTGCCAGTTTAGTCCAATTGATCGATGCTCCTTAGCCTGACCCTTCTTCTGTTGCTCAATGCAGCCAGTACTAAGTACCCAACAAATCTTAGCCCTAATAATAAAGCTCATTGTTATGATAACATGTGCTCTAATTATCATTATTGGAAGGGAAAAAGAGCAAAGCTCGGGAATATTAACAGTAATAAAACCAAACCCATCGAGTCTATGCCAACGCATAGCTCACATTTATGATAATATCGCCAGTACTTTCTAGCACAGTTTTTGTATTAACCCCTTCAATCCTCACAGTTCTTAAAGGTGGATAAGATTCCTAATTCCCATTTTATGGATGAGAAAAGTGAAACACGGTGATTAAACAGCCATGCCCAATGTCCTGCTCACGGTCCTACACTCAGCTATATGGGGCACGGGGAGTAAACCAGGCATTCTGATCTCTCAGTCTTCACCATTTCTCACTCCACTAGGAGGCCTCCATCATCGTCTGCTTATTTCTGACCTAGGCCACAAAAGCTTCAAGTTTTCCAACTACTTCCCCCAACATCTATTACCTAACCAGGATTGCTCTGGGACCCCTGCTTTATTGGGGAGGAGTGTGTAAAATTAATGGAGGGGGTGGCTCTGACACAAGCAGGTGACATTTTGCTGAAGATAACTTTCAAAATGGCTTGTGGCAGTTACATCATCTTCTGTCAACTCGTAAAGGGGTGGAGTCTAGCCTGTCCATCAGGTCGCGGCTTGATGACCTCTCCTTTGGAGGCATGAAGGAGATAAAGATCTCACTGTGGGCCGGACACACTCTCTCCTGGGGAGACATTCCTGTTGACAAGCCACATGGAGACCACACCAGTGCTGAGGTACTTTCTTCCCCACTGCACACACAAGACTTTCCACCCATGAGCCTATAATCTCCCAGCACTCGGCATCATTGCATATGTTGTGTGGGTATGAAGAGGAAGTTATAGCTTGGTATCAGACATATGGGCTAATATCGGACTTATGGACTTGATCAGGACAGAACGGAGATGTTTCCTTAATAAACAATTAGCCTTTTATATAAATCTCATTCTTATACACATGCATGTCTACGAAATTGTTTCTCTGACGTACCCAGACTAACACAGGTTGCAACAGTACAGACAAAGGACATTTCCAGAAACCTAACCCACATTCAGAAGAGGGTGTGGAATGAGGGAGATCACTGCTGAGAGCAGATGGATCATGGCTGGAATCACAGACTTGCCAGGACGATATTGATCTGTATTTTGACGAGGTGAAGGTATTCAAGTAGGTGGATCATGACCAATTATAAATAACTTTGTGAAGAGATGCTATTTCAAAACATTTAATTTGATTCAAACAGAAGCTGTACCTTGACTAACCATAGTCACATGAGTGGACCAAGGAATGCTGCATGTTTTAAAGGGTGTACGACAGGGTTGTAGCCTTTCACTGTGTCTAGTCAATGGGTAGCATGAACATATAATCCAAGAGTGGGACTCGATGAAGAAGAAAGCAGCATCAGGATTGGAGGAAGAAGCATCAACAACCAGGCAGATGACAGAGCTTTGTCTGCTGACGGTGAAAAGGTCAAGATGACCCGTGAGCTTGCCCATCAGTCCGGACAACACTCAGCATCAAGAACACAGATACCCTCACAATCAAGCCCTATGCAACACCGTGATCAACAAAAATGATCTTGACATGGTCAAGGGTTCCAGTTTACTTAGATCCACAATCCAGGCTCACAAAATCAGCAGTCAAGAACCTAAAAGGCATATTGTATTGAACAAATACATTGAAGGAAAAAAGCATCCGAAAAGCATTCAGAAGCAAAGATGTCACCTTGAGGATTAAGGTGCGCCTGACCCAAGCCACAGTAGTTTAAATCACATCACGCACATACTAAAGAATTCAAAAGACCTAAGAGAAATGGGTGGTGTGGTGGCTGTGCACTGGGCTGCTAACTGCAAGCTCAGCAGTTCAAAACCACCAACCCCTCTTCAGAAGGAAGGGGGAGTTTTCTATTCCTGTAAAGACTTATCGCTTCAGAAACTCCCAGGGGCAGTTCTACCCGCTCCTCCAGGGTCTCTGAGAGCCAGAGTCATCTGTATGGCAGTGAAGTTGGTGTTTGGGGAAGAAGAAATGATGCGTTTGGATTATAGTGTGGGCAACCATTATTGAACGCAGCGCGAACTGCCAGAAGAACGCACTGATCTGCCTTCTCTGTGATGGGTACCACATTAGCGCAGACTCACAGTGCAGGGAGAAGAGAGGTGGCAAAGCAGGTGAGGTGGCAGACAATCTGTGAAGCTTAAAAATCCAACCCGAAGTTTGGCCTAAATGGAAAGTTAAGTGGCAGGTGTTGCAACAACATAATCTTTTAGATTGCCACCCTGGGCCCTGGCACAGAAGGTGAATTGCAGGAGCTGGGCCACCCAAAGAAAAGTAATAATGAGCAAGAAATACTCCAGTAGCACCTCTGGGAGAGTTAGGCTTCTGAGCCATCTCAGCTGAGGCGGAAAGGAGGGAGTTAACTTTGCCTGTCAAAACAAAAGAAATGATACTATTGGTGACTCCGAAACAGCTGGTGAGGGAAAAGTCCTGTAAAGTAAATAGGAACTCAAGCCCTGAGAGCTTAGCCTTCTGGCTGTGGACCCTGATGCTGGTCTAGGTTTCTTAGACCACGCAGGTGAAGCAAGGAAAAAATGGAATGCCACCACCCCTTGCTCCCGACAGCTCTTGACACTTGCGCACCCCCAAGGTCATTCATCTTGGCTCCCCTGGCACTGTGGGCACACGTTGTAGAGGCATCGACACCCACCCCCTGTGAGACTTCCTGTAACACTCAGGAAGCATCAGTATTCACACCTGGTGATACACCACACTTAGCCTTGCTTCCCCACTTTATCTTCCATCGGAAATAAATCCCAAAGGCCAGGCTCCTCATACCTGCTCTTTACATTTTCAAATGACAAAAGAAAATTTTCTAATGGCTGATTTTTTTTCAGTACAGATTGCAGTCCCTATTTCGACTCATCGCCTTTTTCATACCTCTCCCTCTTACACCTGGGAGCTACAAGAGTTCTGGGGAAATGTCCATTATCGTTTCATTCTATTTTCCCATGAACTTTTGGAAATCTGCTCATATATCCTTCTGTCCAAGAACTGTCCTCTGAGATACAAAAGGAAGCCAAGGTCTTAAAAGGTACATTTTGAGATGCAAGGCAGAGTGATACATTTGTGTCATCTGTGACTTAAGGCGATGGAGGTAGTCATTCCTAGCTCCAGCTTCATGACATGTTCTTCATCAATTCTTTAAGTCGGCGAACTTTTTGTTGAAATCGGTTTCCATGACAAAGCTCCTATGATCCCATCATTGGTTCCGACCCATAATGCCCCTAGAGAAGATAGAAAAAATGCTGAGGAGGTCTCCAACGAGGCTGTACATCTGTACAGAAGCACACTGCCTATTCTTTCTCTGCAGGAGCAGCGAGTAGGTTGAAAGCTGCAAACTTCGGGCTAGCAGGCAACCACTTTCACCCCTGCACTACCGGGGCTCCTCCACATCCCTGCCACAAGATTTGTTCAAGAGCATCATCCGACATCAACAGACAGCCCCATGAACAGAACCACCATCAACCAACCTAAAACATGGCCACCCTGGTCCAATGGGAGCAACTTTGCCAACACACACACCCTTGTCCAGGGTCCCCCAACAGAAGCCCAACACTTATCTGGCATTTCACCTTGCTTTGACTCACAGGCTAAGCCAAGCTCTCACCTCCAAAATGCCACCTCTCAAGTGCCCCCAACCCTTCCCCTCTGACAGTCCCACTCTGTGTCTGTCAACATCCCAACTGTCAGTTTGAGAACTGACATCCTTGAACGCTGGTCAACCTGATGGAACTCTCTTGGCTGAAGCTTAGCAAGGAGTGCATTCTTCAATGACAGCAACCTTTCTCCACAGATACGGGCCACTGATAAGTTCCCTCCAGGACAACCAACACCCTGGAGTAGATCCCAGGTCAGGCCAAAAGCCAAGGGTCCCAGTTAACCTTCTAACAGGCGCAATGCTCCACCAGGCTGATTGCATCAGGGCCACGCCCACACAAAGAGCCCCTGGGGCGTGGGGGAAGGGGGGGGGAGACAGAGCCAGTTCCTGATCCAGGGAAAAGTGGTGCTTCTGGAGCAGATCTAGTCAGCCTATAGAAGTCCCTCCTAGAACACGTCCTTCAGTGAGTTCCACTGTTCAGTGTCAGGAGAGGCGGCTAAATTTATCTTCAAAGAGGCAAGTCTGGTGCGGAGTCTTCCCTCACAGTGGGAACTGGCAAAGGGTAACTACTACCAAACCCCCCTTGTCCAAGACGGCAGCTCGGTGTTCTCCAGTTGTGGCTGTCAAGCGGAGGCGTGGGACATTGGGGAGGTTGCCCCCATGTTGATGGATCAAAAGCAAAGGAAGCGCATTCGAGAGTCCAGCTTGTGGAAGCAGCCGTGTAAATTTCCAAGAGAGAAATGATGTGAGGTGAAACCTGGACCTGTGGAAGGTGGAAACTTGTCGGAGAAGGCAAACTGAAATACCTGTCCCTAAAGCAAGAGTGGAAAAGGCCTTCGGGTCTGTCCTTTCAAAGGCAGAAAGCATTCAAGACATGGGAATCTAAGGTGACCCTGTCAATCTCTGGCTCCCCCGGTTGTCACTCTATGTACAAGAGGGCTCCATCAAGCTTGTGTCAAAGATCCCACGATCCTTCATTCTGTTGCACCAGGAACTTCTTAAAGCGCCTTCATGAGGATAGCTCTGATGAACACAGGCTCCTGAAAGGAGGATGGGCGGAAAGGATAGGGGTGGGGAGAGGGGGCAGCTGATAAAAGGATATGAACAACCACGAAGAGTCAGTGGCGGAAGGGGGTAGTCATCGCCACCCTTCCCCGACAGGAATGACCAGGGGTCTCAGGGGTACATTCGGAAACACCACCCCCAGACAGGCATCTGGTGACACAAGCAGCTTTGGCTCCTCCACTAACTAAAAGGTCAGTGATTCAAACCCAGTCAGCAGCTCGGTGAGAGAAAAGGGTTGGCAATGTGAGCCCAGAAAGATGAAAGCCTAGGGGGCAGCTTGACTGTCACCCGGCTTCACCAACCAATCTGTCAATCATTTCACAGGCTGCTAATGCCTCCCTGTGGGTGTGGCCTTTTTATAAGGGATCACTGGGAATATCAATATCTTTCTCTTTCTCTCCCTTCACCTTCCTCCTTGTTTAGATCCTGTGTCCATAGAATGCTCCACGTCCCTCAGATTCAAGGTGGCTATTCTAAGTTCTTCTCTCCTGAGCCTCCCTCACTTGATGCCTGGCATGAGCTCCTAAGCCACAGACCCACGTCCCCTGAGCCCAAGAAAGGAAGAGCCTGCTTTCTCCCACAAGACACTGACTCGGAGACTTAACTCTTCTCTGAAGATGCAGTCGTTTTCAACCATTGCCTCATCTTTCCTGGGACACAGACCCTATACTTGCTTATAGATTTACTGAAACAGAAAGCGCCATTCCAATTTCAACCACGGCTGCACTGATCAGTAAGAAGGGCCCAGAAGGATCTTTGTAGCTTGAGTCTTAGCTATAAGCCTCCCACCAGGGCCCTCGGGAACACAGGCGCAGGCAGGACGGCTGTGTGGCTATCAAGCTCCTTCTCAGAGCATGCTTCCCTTCCCTGTGGCCTGGGAAGAGCCACTGGTGTGCGCAGTGCTGAACACTAGTCTCCAGGAAGGCAATTTATCCAAACTCTACCGGGCCAGCAGAGCAGTGATGGTGAGATAAACAGGCTGCCATGGAGGTGAGTATAGCTGCCCCTGGGTTTCTAAGCGGGACTTTAAAGCGATCAGTTCCCAAGTGTGACTTTAAATCCCAGAGCAGATACATACAGTTCTTATCTAGCCTTATTTTAATGCATAGATTCCCAAAATTACTTCGCATCCTTCTCCTTTTCAGAAAAAAAAATCCACTCCCCTTCTCCCTGTTGGCAATTAAAGACTTTTGAACTGTTGGATCCGGCACAGAGTGTAGATTTCCTCTTTTGTGACAGGCCCCCACCTACCCATCACTCACTTGGGGAACACTTTCTGGTTTCAGTATGAGAAAAGAGTCCCTTGGCGGTGGTGTTGAGTAAGGGATGGACCAATCACCTCAAGGTCAGTGGTTCAAACCCACCAGCCACTCTGTGGGAGAAAGATGGAGTTGTCTGTTCCTGCAAAGATTTACAAAACTTCAGAAACCCTACGCAGAATCAACATGGGTTAGAAGGAAGGGTTTGAATTTATTTAATTCAAGAAACAGCTCAAAGACTTTGCACCAACGTAAAAGTGGCACGTGAAGGAGATTGTGATGAAGTATTGGCTGTCAGGAGAGGTTCAAATGTGATAACCCAGGGTCTTGTTGTTGAAGAAAGAGCTCTGAAAACAGCTGGGGGAGATGAGAGTGGGAACAAATGCAGTCGGCATAGCAGACCATAGGAAGGGCTGTGTAAAGATGCAGGTACCATATTTTCTGGACCATACGACATACCCAGTTTTTAGAGCAGAACAACAAGAAAAAAATATTCTGAACCAAGTAGCACCAGTATACTAAAATGTTCTGGGGTGCCAACTTCAGACTATAAGATGTGCTCTCATTTTCCACCCCACTTTGGTGGTGTGTGTGTGTGTGTGTGGGTGTGTGTGTGGGTGTGTGTGTTATGGTCTGAAAACATACGGTATACTGACTCAAAAAGGTCAGTCACAGAGGATAAGCACTGGCAGATCCCTCTTAGATGAAACAGGCATATGTACAGAACCCAAGGTTATTAGTGCTGGCAAGGGGTGGGAGGGAAGGGGTAAGGGGTATCAGTGCTAAGGGGTAATTGTGCTTCTATTAAAACCATAGAATGATTTGCAAGAATGCTGATAGATGATCGACAAGATGAACCTGATCGATGTTCCTGAGTGGTTTATGTGTAGAAAGTGCTGAGTTGACAAATGTCTTGTTATCTATTTTCACACACACAAAGATACAGCTGTAGGTAGGGCTATTTACTGGCATCATCCCATCTGGACAAAATCAATGAGAACCTGGATCACAACATTTGGGTTCTGGTATAGCATGAATCCCTGCAATATGGAGAGGCAAACAACATCAAACTCGGACGTCACCCAACCTCTAGGGCCCATCTCACAGGGCCAATGCACCTGAAGTCCTCTTGCCGCCCCAAAAAACCTGGCTGCTGGGGGTGTATGCCCTACGATGAGTGGTGTCGTGTCATGCATTGGACTGCTACCTGCAAGGTCTGCATTTCAAAACCACCAGCCACTCTGCAGGAGAAAGACGAGGCTCTCCCCTCCCATAAAGAGTCTCAGGAGCTCACAGGACAGTTCTACACAGCCCCTGTAGAGAGGGTCATTATGAGTAAGAAATGGCTGAAGCTTGGGGAAACCGGAAAATGAATAGGAGGATGATAAAAGCACCATACGCAGAATTATAGTTCACAGGACAGTGAAGGAGTGTGGTTGAAGTGGCTGGCATCCGTGACGGAGGGGGGCTGGACAAGATATATCAACTTGCAGGCTTCATAAAAGAAAGGCAGTGATTCTTTTGGGAGGGATTCCGGTGGAGGGATGCCAGCTCTGGGTTGCAATGGACCTTCATACAAGCCTTGTCCTTTGAGTTATGGGGAGACTGTTTTTGGTCAATAAAACTCTCTCGGGTCAATAAAACCACTCCGTCTCTTCAGAGCCACTCTCTTTGAGATATACAGACTACTACACCCGCCTATGAATGCAGACGCCACAGCACACTGGTTGACTGTCAAGTCCCTCCCACCTCCTGGCGCTCCTGGGTGTGTCAAGTAGAATTCTGCTTCCTCCTTGTTTCCCCCAAACCCAGACACACTGCCATCAAGTCCACGCTGACTCATAGTGAACCCCTGTGGGTTTCCAGAACTGCAACTGTTCACAAGAACAGATAGCCCAGTCCTTCTCCCGAGGACCTGCTGGCGACTTCAATGTGCCCACCATTCAAATCACAGCCCCGCCTATAACCACTACACCACCGGGGCTCCTCGAGCAGGGTTTTCAGTGGCTGGTTTTTCAGAAGGAGATTCAGGTCTCTCAGCCCAGGACCTCAGGGTAGGCTCCAACCTCCAACCTTTGAATTAGAAGCTGAGCACCTGGACGGCGTCTGCCCCCCACGGCGTCCAGCTACAAACATGCCTTACGTAATCCCCGAGTCTGCTGGCCTCTTGATCACACCAGCCAGTCCACACAACGGCAGGGCCCTGCCTGTCCGGGAAGTGGATGATTGGAACAGGATTGCTCTCTCTTGTAGAGCTGACTTGGATATTTGCCAAGCGGTGCCTTTCTCTGTCATTAGATTCAACGTGAGCATCCACGGCTGGTCTTCACACTTGGCACAGGAAAGACACAACACAGTTGCGATGATAGCCTATCTGTAGTCGTTTCATCCGCCAACTCCAACACTAGACACATTTGGGGTGATGAGACGGAACTCAAGGACTTGGCTAGTCATTCCCTAATCCACAAAAACTATTTTTCCACTAAAAAACAAGTTTTAATAGGAAGTTCCCCATTTCTAGAAAGCGCATAAGAACTATCACCCAGTTATTGAAGATCCACGAGGACTGTCGCTCAGCAACTCAGGGGGCCGTCCTTTCTGTAGGAATGCAATGACTCACCTGTGTCCACCTTCCATGGTGGACACGTTTAAAAGACGTGTTTGTTCTGGGCCATCACTGCCAGGGAGAAAAGCAGCCCCCGGGCACGAAGCACTTTGTGGATAAAGGTTAACCTTATTGCTGATCTCTTTTAAGGGGACGCTCATTTCCCATAAGCTGTGTGCCTCGTCCCAGGCCCGATGCTCCGCATGCATTATCTCCTGCCAACACATCTGGCTTTCAGAATGCAGATGATCGCGGTCTCCGTGCTCGGCAGCCGGGAGTGCCATTTTTAATTCTGCAGAATTGCGAGTGTGATTATAAAGAGTTAAGGAATCCAGTGTGTACCCATCAACGGTAATTATGTGGATAAGTTTAGGTAAATAAAATGCACTGAGGGACTGGATCACCACCCCGGAGTCCACTCCCACACAGGGCACCGCTCCTCGAGGCTGGAGGTGCTGAATCACCCTCTGAGGTTTGCAAGGTGCAAATATTTGTGGCAGTGGCAGATGGCCACATCTCTCTCCCACGCTGCATCTGGTGGGTTCGAACCGTCAACTTTTGGGTTAGCGGGCCAAAAGAATGTTAACCACTGCACCACCAGGGATTCTGCCATCTGCTTATAATGGCCTCTAAACCGCAAGCTCCAGACGGACAAGGGGCACTTCTGCAGTTTTGAAAAACACATGCCTAGCACAGTGCCTGGAAGATGGTAAACCAAAACCAAGCTCACTGCCATCAAGTTGATTCTGAGTCACAGAGGCCCTGAGGGGCAGAGTAGTATTGTCCCCTGTGGGTTTCTGAGACTGTAACTCTGTGGGATTTCAGAGCCTCATCTTTCTTTCTTTCCAGCTGGTGGTTTCAAACAGCTTGCCTTAGCAGGCCCAAGAGTAAACTTCCATACCATCAGTGTTCCATGGAACACAGCACAGTCAATAAACCTGTGCAGGCTCAATTAAGTAGCAGCATCACTCATTCTGGGCCACACTGTGAAGGCAGCAATCAGAGGTTGCCACAGTGACATCTCAATGAACCAACAGGCACTAGTTACGCTGCATCTTCTCGGTGGTGTGCATGGTGAAGACACGGGGGCCACGATCTACACTGTGAATGAAGGGAGGGAGTTGCCATACTGAAAGGGGAAGACTGGCGCAAACCTGCAAGGATGGATTGACTTGGATGTTGCACATCCACTCCTCTCTAAAAGCCCTCGTTCCACACATATGTTAAGGCTGTCCAGGCAGCTCCGACTCATAGTCGTTGTAAAGGTCAGAGGAGAGAGGCCTCGGTTGTAATCATTACCAAAGTTGACTGCCAAGCGGCGTCTTTCGCCCTAGGAATGGCTGGGGGCTCAACGTGCCAGCCTTTCCATGAGCAGACAAGCACGTGAGGCCCGCATCACCAGGGCTGCTCTGCTCCTGATTAGCACTCACTCCACATGAGCCGACAGCCCCCACCCACCAATGGCACAACAAGCTCGCTTCTAAGGCGGCACTGAATCTAGAGGGCACGGCAACTGTGTCCTTGGATGAGCCCAACTCTCAAGTCTCCATCCTGTCCACACACGGCCACCCCTGCGCATCTCTTCATTCTTCCTGCCTGGGAGATCAGCCTATGCAAAAGCACTTTGCATCCATCAGAACAAAGGCAGAGAAGACACACCTGTCCGTGGAGTTGTCGTTTCACAGGACCTCTCTCCACCTGGCGAGTTGAGGTGGTGGGGGGATGGGCTGCACAGCTTTTCCCAATCAAGTCAAACTACACGTGCGAACACAGAAAGCTTTTATCAGTCCTGTGAGGAATCCTTAAACACTACAAATCAAACAGCCATGGCTATAGAGGGTTAGCCGATGAGGACTTGAAAGAAAAAGCAATGGTTGATTGTGGCTAATGCTGTCCGCCATGATTACTTAACCTCCAACCATCTCGTGACGTATCCCTCGGCCTTCCTGGTCTCCGGCCCTTCCCTTCCTCATATGGCAACAAGCCAAAACGTAACCTGGGGTTAACGTATCTCCCATCCTAAATGGTCAGTCTTATCAAGGTTCACCTAGGTGGCAGTGATGCTGAAAGACGGCCTCCAAGAACCAAACGGATCTTCAGAAGCACGCTGTGCCCCATGTCCTCCGAGGTTTCTATCTACAGCAGCACCATCCTTCTGTTTCCAGATAAGCACCTCCAGGGGCCCTTTGGTGGTGCTGACTGGGTGCCACTGGACTGCTGGACTCCATGTTGACAATTCAAACCCAGCAGCTGCTCTGGTGGAGAGAGATGAGGCTGGCTACTCCCATAAAGAGGTTCCTCTGCAGGGCAACAATGAGTCAGACCCAGCAACAGTGGGTTCGAGTATGGGGGGAAACCCCCGCACTCAAGAACAAAGCAGAAGCAGATGCCCGGCATGACTCGGTCTCCAGAACTGGGGGCAAGAGAAGACAGTGAGGAATGAGCAAGGAGTTTTCTTTGACAACATCCAACTGCTGGGGAGACAGCCCTCTCCCACTTCCATTCCCCACCACTCATCCTCCCAGGGGACTAATGTGAGGAGTTGTACTGAGGGATGTTCATCAGACAAGGCTCGAGGATGGGAGAAGTGACACTAAGAGGCGAGTCCTCTCTGAAAAGCCAAACTCCCAACCAAGCTCACTGCTATCTATCAGGTTGATTCCGCCTTAAAGCAGCCCCAAAGGATGGGGCAAATCTGCCCCTGTGGGCTTCCGAGATTGTATCACGCCAGGGGAACAGAAAGCCTCATCTTTATCCCATGACGCAGCTGGTGGTTGTGAACTGCCCATCGTGCTGTTAGCAGCCCAACATGAACCCACGAGGCCTCAAATCCTAATGATGCCACTATCCCTCTTTGGCAATTCCTAAAAGCTAAGTAGGAAAAAAAAAAAAAGGTGTATTCATATACTGTTTTATCTCTATTTTCCTCCCCATCATATTTTATCATATAATTAAAAAGGAAAAGATTTTTAAATATTTAAAATGACCAGAATCATTGTTTTATCCCTAGTATCCCTGGTGCCTTTTGTAGGCCTGGGGTACGGTAGCCAAAAAGCCAAACTCACTGCCATTGAATTGAGGCTGACTCAGAGCGGCCCTCTGGGACAAGGCAGAACTGCCCCTGTGGTCTCTGAGACGTACATGATTACAGGAACAGAAAGCCCCGTCTTTCTCCTGCAGAGCACCTGGTGGTTTCAAACTACTGACCTTGTAATCACTTCACCCCCAGGGATCCTTGGGACATGGGAGGCCATCAAATAATCAGTCAAGGGTAGTGGAAGGGGGAAGCGCATCAATACCCTATCCTTAAATGACTGTGTATATAAAAAAAAGGAAAAGGTCATGGGGAACTGTTTGCTTATTTGTGTCCTGGAAAAATCTTGGCCTTTTGAATGCACTTTGAGGATTCCCACCCACCCAACCGCCCTGGCTCCCACTCTCCACACCCTCAGCTCAGATAAACTTCATATCTGGTCCTTGCGTTTGGCAGAATTTAAAATTCTCTACTATTTACCTGGCTCCTACAGCTAGTCCGAATTTATCGAAACACACGCACATTTGGAAGAGTGTTACTTGCATACTTTCCATGAAGCTGACATGTAAGTATCCTAATACGAAGGAAAGCAACTCCTTACAGACCCTTGCAGGGCTCTCAGAGGGCAGGCCCACTTCTAAATATTCATAAGCTAGCCGGAGCCAAGCCTAGCTTAAAGAACAAGGCTACAACTTGTGGGCAGAATTCAAATTATACTACTGCTCAATGCACTTTGCTTATTCTCATTTCACTCAATGAGAAAAAGGGATCCCGTCTTCCAAGGCCAGGGGTGGGGGTTCTTAAACCATTCACCGGGACTCACATCACATCCTGACACTTTGTTCTGCCCAGGTTAATTAAAATTCCAATAGGCTACATATCAAACTTGCATTTCTCAGCCATCAACTCTGAAAATCCGATAGTGACCTTGACCTCTTCAAATGGAGCCTTTCCACCCTCACCAAATCTTTGCTGGCGTTTTATTTCAGAGCTTTACTTCTAAAAAGATTGTTTTAGCTGGGGGAGCGGGGGGGGGGGGTACAACAATAAAAACAACAGAGAGAAATTAAATACAGATTGGATTAATATACACACTTGAAATAACTGCATAATTAAGACCCAATTTTGTCACGCTCCAGCAAGCTGGTGAGCCCTCAGAATCTGGAACAAACAATTGGGCATCATCCTGCTCGGCTCAGTCACGCCAGCAGCCCAATGCCAGGCCGTTGTCGAGCAGCTACGGTGCCATTCGGATGAAGGTGAGGGGTCCGGTCTTCAGGAAAATCTGCCGACTCTCTGCAGCAGCAACTCTATGGCATTATCCCCCCCTCCTCCTGTCTTTTTCACAAGCAGATTATAGTTTAAAACTTTAGCATTATTATTATTTACTTTAATGAGGCTTCTTAGCGTTAGGGATGTTGTCTCTGACAGCAACGGTAACACCTTGACACCTTTTAAAAGGTGAAGGAGCCAGCCCCCCACTCCGTTCAGACGTCCGCCTGTTTTCATCGACCATGGCCCTCTGAACAAAGGCCTCCGGGGTTCAGAGGGATGGGGCAGGACTGAGAAATGCTTCATTCTGTCGTGCCACGGGGTCACCAGAAATGGGGGACCGATTCCATGGCACGCTAAATGCCAAACGAGGACTCAAACTTATCAGCATATACACATGCCCTTAAATTCAGATAGGCTATGCATTGAACCCACAACCAGGCAAGTGGAGCTTGTCAGGGGCACCTTGTGAGCCCTCAGAGACACGGATGCTTCATAATATGCACTGAAACGGTAGCCAATTTCGTGTACGAGTCACTGCAAGCACATCATCCTACTCGTCCAAGAAGTCAGATAGACCCTTTACTCACTGATAAGAAGGCTCAGAAAAGCTACACCATTTGCTCCCGGGCATGTGTTCAAGGCATGAAAAGGGCAGGGTTGAATCTTAGCTGTCTCGGTACACAAGCTCTGCAGCTGTCCACGGAGCCCGAGTCCATGTCTCTCCTTTCTCCTACCCTACTGTCACGCCAGTGTCTGCCCCCTCTATAGGCAATGCGCTCCCAGGGAAGGGCGTGGGGCCTCCACCCAGGAGAGGAAGCCAAGCCAGGCAAAGATGCCACGGTGCAGGCTCAAGCATGAGATGCAACACAGGCTGATGAGATGTGGAGGGAGTGTGTGTGTGTGTGTGTGTGTGTGTGTGTGTGTGTGTGTGTGCGCGCGCGCACTAGAAGGTGGCCCCCCCAGGGAACTGTTGACTGATTTAGAGAGCGATGGGAAGTAACCCTCCTTCCTCTCAGTTGGGATGTTGCCGTCACAAGAGGCTGAGAGTCACTGCCTTGAACTTGAAGCCCAGTGGGCAAAGCTGAAGATTCCACCAAGACGGTGACGGAGCAGAATGATGGAGCCAACATAACAGCCTGGTGAGAAAGCAGAGTCCCGGGATGGCAGACACCTGGAACACCCCTGTCTGTTAGCCGACAGGTTGGATGGAGGGTTAAGTCCACTCAGAAGCAACTTGAAGAAGAAAGCTAGAGATCCACTTCTCAAGATCAAAACCACAAAAACGCCTCGGAGCCACGATTCTGCGCATGTGGGACAACTTGTGGATGACAAACTTACACCACTGAATTCACCACCCCACAGCAATGGACCCCGCTGCTTATCCTGCTGCACATATATCGAGGCAAAGCGTGGTGACAATGCCACTGAAGCCACAGCAGCTATCCATCACCAGTGCCCTCCCCTCTGGACAACCACTCTTCACAGCCCCTGCCAACAACCTGGATGATCAACAGCCAAGAATTTTCCACCTGGTGGCCTCAACTTCAAAGAGCAATGGGTGGCAGTGGATTGTGGTGAGTCCAGGGGGTCGGGGCTGCTGAGGCTTGTGCCACACACCCAACTGGTGAGTCCGCCTGGAGTTCACCTTCTGAACAGGGAAGCGAGGAGTGCAAGCTTCCCCCTACCTAACTACCTGTCTCCCTGAATTGTAGTAAGAAGTACATGAGGAATGTTCACATCACTTGACGCGACATTTGGAACACAGTACCCAGGGCCAACAAGCCCAGTCTGACTGATGCACTCACTCACTGCCATAGAGTCAATGTCCACACAGTGGTCTTGTAGGCCGGAGAGAACTGCCCCTGTGGGTTTCCGAGACTGAGAATCTTTGGGGGACTAGAAAGCCTCATCTTTTTCCTGAGCAGCAACTGGTGGTTTTGAACTGCTGATCATGTCCTTTTCAGCCTAGCTCACAGCCCACTATGCCTCTCTCTGACTCATAATGGCCCTGTATGTAGTGTTCCGAGGCTGTGAACCTTTATGGGAGCAGAAGACCTCAATGTTCTTCCTCCATATGTCTGGTGGGTTTAAACTCGTGACCTTGCACTTAGCTGTCCAAGGTTTGCCTGACAGCACCAGGATGTAAAGGATACATCCTGACAGCACCATTAGAACTCCTTTGGG
The DNA here is from genome assembly GCA_004026705.1 of Nesogale talazaci. NCBI lineage: Eukaryota > Metazoa > Chordata > Mammalia > Afrosoricida > Tenrecidae > Nesogale > Nesogale talazaci. The sequence goes on from PVJH01000608.1 coordinate 155,835, forward strand.
ACATCGTACTCAATAAATGATAAGGTTAGATGATTCACTAACTTGTTAGATGTCACTGTTGGCAGTCACAAGGTCCTGTTTCTACCCCAGCAGGTCATCTTTAAAGAGGATTATTGTAAAGGACTTCACTGTGATTCATCTGTCACCAAAAGCCTGGTATCGTCATGGTTACCACACAGCAACCAGTTAGTCTGCTATTTTTTTTTTGGGGGGGGGGTCTGTTTATTATTTAATACAACCTACCAGGCTCTGAGGATCTTCCTTTGGAGCTCAAGTTCAAACAACCAGGAAAATGCCCACCATGGAGTCAAGCAGAACTATAGGGCAATGGAATGGCGTTAAAGGATACATCCTGACTCTGTTATGTCCTGCCTCTCTGACTGTGCCCACATACGAATCTCTCTGGGTCTCAAAACAGCAATTACACCACTCAACTTCCCAGACATCCCGTGAACTTTCCATAACACAACACATGTCCAAGTGACCAGGGCAGACACTTGGTAATTATGAAATACTAAATCTCAGACAGCACTGTCAACAACCACAGAACATATTAATTGGCTTCCAGAGACTGCAGACTCTTCATCAGCCTCCACCCCACACACGAGCACTCTATCTCCCCTGTACAAAGCCAACACACCCACACGCACTGGAGACTTCAGGTTAGTGGGCAGCTGGCCAGGAAGTTCACCCCTGCCAGGCGAGCCCTATGCTAGCTAGGAACTGAAGGTCTGTATCCCTGACCACGTTGATGCAAGTTGTATTTTTAATCATAACTTATGGTGTCATTGAATAGCATACAAACCAAAATAATTTGAGTACCAAAAAAAATTTATTTTAAATGTTGCTCCACTCCTGCTTAGGAAAGACTCAAGAAAGATAGATTGGTTTTAAATTTGTCGATTAGGTGTGAAGAAGAATATGAAACATCAGGAGAAAATGAAGTCTCTAATGGTACGCCCTTCAGTCGTCTTCAGACAAATCGTCATTCTCTCCCCTGGAAAGAAACATCACTGCCCTCGAATCAATTCTGACTCACAGGGACCCTGGAGGACAGGGGAGAACTGGCTATGGGAGCTCCTGAGACTAACATTTTACAGGAGTAGGAAGCCTCATGTTTTTCCCACGTGAAAGAAATTCATGAAAAACTATAAACCAGCTATGGTTTAAGCTAGAAAGACAATTAGGACTCCAACCAGGTAGACATAGACTCAAAGAGAAGCCCTAACCCTACATTAAAAAAAAAGATAAATGAGTGTGTGTGTGTATAAGATAGAAGATTTAATACAGGCCCCAGTTTTATGATTCTGTAATGTGCTTGGCTTTTTTTCTATTACAGGGTCCCGGGCACACTGAGTGAGTTAGAGAAGAGATTTCAAACAGATCCAATTTCGACACACTCTGTAGTATTTCAAGATACACAATGTAGACCAACTAATTAGGGTGCATTGCCTAAGTTTTATATCATCAAAGGCATCACCCAAGCCTTCTGTGGTTCTTTAATTTGTGAAAATGCCCTTCTTCTTCACAGACTGTGGAGTTACACCCAGCCTTCCTGAGAACAGAGGTCAGACGGGCTTCCATCCCATAAGGTGAGAAATTGGGTAAGAAATTGAGTCTGTAGTATTCACTTACAACAGTGAGGGCAAAAACATAATAGACAATAGACATGCTCAAATATCAAGAGTTCCAGAGAGGTGCAAACGATTAAGCACTGGACTACTAACAGAAAGACCCACCCAGAAGCACCTGAGGAGAAAGATCTGGTAACTTGCTTCGGAAATGTCATAGTCTTGAAAACCACAAATACAGAGAAGGCGCAAAAGATTTTCTTGTGAATCATTCCGCACTAAGAAAAAAAGAGAAATTGTCTCATATTTGAATCCTCATTAAACCTCTCATATTAAAAAGCACCTTTAAATTTTCGCACAGACCCTATTAGAAGGCACCTTACTGCTCCAAGGCAATGCTTCTTTGCGGTGTTTTGGTGATTCCTTTGCAAAACTCTTTCAAGAGCAACAAGCTAGGTTAGGGCATTTTGTACCCACTTGGAGTAGTGGGCTCTGCTTTGGCTGCAACCTGCAAGGTTAGCAGTTTGAAACCGCCAGCTGCTCTGTGTTTAAAAGCTGAGGCTCTCCATTCCCCTCAAGAGTTACAATCTCAGAAACCCAGAGGGGCAGTTCTCCCTGTCCTCGAGGGTCGCTGGGAGTCAGGATCAAGTCAATAGCAGTGAGTCCAGCATCCTGCAAGTATGACTTCACTATTGTCACTGTTCAGTATTTTCTTTTAATTAATCATTTGATTGGGAACGCTTCCGAATCTTATAACAATCCATCATTCCATAGTATCATACATAATGTACATACAACAATGTACAATTGTACAATTGTACATAATGTATCATACAACATGTACATAATGTTGCCATGAACATTGCCATAGCAATTTCTTTCAACTTAATATTGCATTTAAAACAGGCCATTTGGGCTGAGCCTCAGTGGTGTAATGGTTGTGCGCAGGACTGCGGCCCACTGGGATGGAGGTTCAATTCCAGCTCCCAGGAGCAAAGGCTGGGCCTCCTACTCCCACCACCTGAGGGCAGTGATGCCTAAAAAAACAAAAAAAAAACAGGCCACTTTACAAATCAGAACATAATAACAAATATTTTCCAACAGAGAAAAGAGCAACAGTTCTACAGCTAAGACCAGTGTGAACTTGTAGCTTGGTATAGAGTTTCCAGAGGCAGCATCATTAAACTAATGAAGGAAAAAAAAACCTCACAAAAAACCAAAACAGCCTTATCGCAAATGGCTCAGGTGAAAGTAAAGCTGACAGGCTCTGGCAACCAGGTTGGGTGAGTACAAGGAAGTGGGGATATTCAAAAACCTGATGAGAAATGGACAAGTTAAGAACTCAGGAAAGAATGTTTCACAGAGGGCCCGTGGAAACACAGAGAAAATAATACGTTTTATACAAGATGCATTCCAAATGTCAAAGTGTAACTAAATGGACATGATAAGTGATCTAAAAATATCTCTTTATCTACATACCTAAAAGGTCTACACATTCAAATGGGCCCAAGAGAGTTTGAGGAGCTTGTCATTGAGAAGATAAGGAGACTGACTACCTTACACTCGGTGAATGTAAGATAATAAGCAATCTTATCTTTAAATTTCAGAGCTGGCATTTGGTGAATCGTGAAAACAATGCCCATGTACTAAACTATGTGCAGCAACGTTGGGTGTTGTTATGGCATCAAAGGAATTCCAGTGAGCATGACAAAACTGCAAGCTGACCTGGAAACACTTTCAGCTGCAAAAGCAATACTTTCCTACAACCCCATCCCTCCACCATCCCTGCTATGCAGTCCATGCGGGCTTACAGCAACCCCAGAGGACACGGTGCCCCTGTGAGTTTAAGACTGAAACTGTTTATAGGAGTAGAAAATACCATCTTGTCCCCGAGGGAGCAGCAGGTGCTTTCAAACTGCTGACCTTATGGCTCAAAGCTCAGTGCACAGCCACAATACCACCAGAGCACCTTCTCCCTCCACTGTTCCAAACGCCCCCCCCCCATGCCCCATAAACTAAGGATGTCTGGGAAACATAACTGCTACTATCCCAGAGTGGTAGAACAAATAGGACATGCAAGAACTCCGATTGACCAAGAAGACTTCCACTGACGGTTAAAACTCAAGCTCTCTGCCATCCAGTTGATGTTGTCTCATAGGGACCCTCTGGGACACGGGAAAGTGGCCCGCTGTGTCTTTCTGAGACTGGAGACTGCAACGTTACTGGAATAAAACATCTGGTCTTTCTCCCTCGGAGGAACTGGTGGTTTTGAACTGTTGACCTTACGGTTAGTTGTACAATGCATAATCACTATACCATGAAGACTCCTGTCAAACACCTATGGATTATTAATTCAACCTACTCTTCCTCTCTGCAAATAAGCAAACAGAAGATCGAGTTTCATCCACTCTTTCTAGAACCCACATCTATTCTCTTAAAGGTGGTTCTATGGAAAGAACTAAAGTTGACATTTCATTCAGGCAGAATGAAGATGAGGGAGAAAGGAAAGCCAGAGGAAACAAAAAGAACGTGTGTTCTAAAAGGTCATGAACAGAGTCCATTAACTGCATGTGTCCATATAGAAAGTCAACCAATCCCAAATCTGGTCATCAAAAACAAAAAAAAACAAAAAATGAATCATTGCCGACAGCAACAAGCTTCAACACCTTGGGCAAGTCCTAAAGAATGCGACAAATGACACAAAATTCCAGGATCTGCCTCAAGGCTGCGACCTTCCAGACATTACCATCTAACCTCCTGCTCAGACACAGTTCATTCACCAAGGCTGAACTTGGATGACAGCTATAAACCCAAGGTCAGCTTGGTTCCAAAAGCATGGGCTTCTCAGAGCAAGAGGAGGTTGAGTTTGCAGATAATAATACCTTAGCTAGAAACAGCCGGGGGAGGAAGGAAAAGTCATGACAAGGACACAGAAATGTACATATACAATCACAATTAAAATAGAGCCACATAATTCTCCTTCAGCGGTGACCTGGAGAATGACTAGTCCCTGACTGGGCCTCTGTGGATGCTTCTGGATCTGTGAGGAACAGGAGATTGGCAAAGTGTGACTTTTAACAGGGAAACTCAACACCCTAGAGCTTCCATTCCTAATCTTAGATATGTTACATTTCTGAGGCATTCATATGCTGGATTCTTCCCAGCATTTCAAAACGATACACACTAGAAGGATCATCAAAATGCCTTACAGGCCATTCACACTTAAAATGGACAACTGTCTTTCTAACATCTGTGAGCATCCCTATTCACTAGTGCTATATGCTTTCATTTTAAAAGTGGGCTTTTCTTCACCTACAGAAAAAAACAAAACACGAGGGACCTCATTTCTCCTGTAAGCCAGCGTCCCCTGTACCAAATCCCTCCTCCTCTTCAAAGTCCCCAAGGCAGCTAAGAGTGTGTAATGGCAAGTTCTAAGACGCTTTTGAAAGCAAATCACTGAAGCCCTCAAGAGTCTTTTGACTAACACAGAAGCAGTGATCCCTGTACAATGTGGTTGCACAAAAGGAAAAGCCCAAACGAACTACCCACCACGTGGGAATGCAACTCTGGCCTCTCAAAGAACCGAGGGGAGAACCATGCTTCCCAACAAATGCTGCCAAGTCTGAGAGAAGGACAGGGCCAAAAACCCTCTTGGGGAGGGTTAACCCCAGATTAACCCCTTCCTTCCCACTAGGATGGAGTTTACACACACACCCACACACACATCAGTCTGCCTCCTCTCCCTTCTCCTCACAGGCAGGCACACACACAGGAGGCCCAGATGTCCCCCCATCAGATGCCAGAAGCAGTCAGAAGTAACTTAGGCAGGCAGGAGAACCAAGCTGAGGGGGTGTGTTCAGAGGGCGCCACTGAAAAATATAGGATGGGCCTTTCTGAAAGCATGGGAAAGAAGAGGGGCTTTAAAAATCTGGGTTTTAGAAGCAGTGGGACAGTTAGAGCGCTTGCCCCTGGAACAGAGGGCGATTGGCCCACGGAATCTAAGGGCGACGAACAGGTGTCCAGGTGCACTGGGACCAGTTGCAACTACAAGGAGCCCAGGTGGCAGGCAGGATAAGGAATTCCAGAGGGGGGGGATGATAGGCTGCTGCTGAGAATAAGAAGTTCAGAAGTGTCAGTGTGGGGATCCAGGGTCCCGCGTCGCCGTGTGCAATAATTGTGAAGTGGGCTTTCCAGAGAGGCATCCTTGGAGAGTCCCTAGAAGGGCAAGAAGTTGGCGGACGCAAAACCAGGAGTCTAGAGGCCTCTCATTGGCCTCCCTTGCCCCTCAGTATGGTTCCTCACCCAACCACGTGTACACACACACACACACACACACACACACACACACACACAGACACCCCGCGCGGCAGACACCCACCTTTGCCAAAGGCGCGCTCCTGCTGGCCGCCGCCAGCTCCCGCAGGCTGGAGGTGGCACTGCCAGCCACCGCACCGGTGCCCGTCGCCGCCGCTGCCGCCGCCGCCGCAGGCAGGAAGACTGGGGAGCCCGGGGCGCTGCCCCCCGCGCCGCCACCGCCGCCGCCCCCTAGTGCGGGGGCAGCTCCGGGATAGGGGCGCGCGGTGGGGCTGCCGCCGTTACTGCTGCTGCCGCTGCCGCTGCCGCCCGCGCGGGGCCTCTGGCGGATGCCGTCCAGCAAGCGCACCAGCAGGATGTTGGCGGGCAGCTCGTCCACCCCGCAGCCCACCAGGATGCGGCATTCGGGGCAGCGCAGCTCGTGGCGGGAGCACACGATGCTCTCCAGGCAGCGGCGGCAGAAGGTGTGCTGGCACGGCAGCACCTTGGCCGTGGTGTCCAGCCGCTCCAGGCACACGGAGCACTCCAGCAGGTCCAGCAGCGAGGACTCGTCCATGTCCTCGCCCGCCGCCGCCGCGGCCGCCGCCCGCCGCCGCCGCCGCTCGCCGGGCCGCTCGTCGTCGCCCTCGCTCTGCGCAGCAGCGGCGGCCGCCTTGGACGCGCACAGCCAGGAGGCTCCGAGCAGCATGGAGAAGGCGCCGCCGCCGGCGGCCGCGCGCGCAGCTGCCCTCGGTCCTGGGGCCCGAGCGAGGCCTGCCGCGGGCAGCGGGGCGTCAGGACCGCGGCCCGGACAGCCGCCGAGCAGCCCGGCCCCGCGGCAACTTCATCCACCGCGGGCGGAGGCCGGGGCCCCGGAGTCTGCGAGAGGGGCGGCGGCTGCGGCCAAGCGGGGGAGTTGCCTCGCCGCTTCCCCGCGTCCCCTGGGCGCGATCTTCTCACCCGGGAGCCCGGGGGCGCGGCGGGGGGGCGCCAAGGGCCACGGCTTTGGCAGCGACGCTGAGAAAGTGGCGCGCCGAAGGGCCTGCTCCCCGCGAGCCCAGAGTTCTGCTCTGGGGCCAGCCAACTCCCTCCTGCCCAGCCCTGCGGCCACAGCAGTCAGTCCTTCCCGCCCGCCGAGCCGGGCGCCCCCCGGGGTGCCGGCTACACCTGTCCCGCCCCGCGCGCCCGTCTCGCGCTGGTGCCCGCGGAGTCGGCCGGGCGCGACTCTCGGCAGGCTCTAGCCTCCGATCCGCTGGCCGCGGCCGGGAGCCCCGCGGCAGGAAGTGCCGAGAGCGGCCGGCCGAGTCCCCAGGGAGCCTCGGTCGCGTCGTGTGCGCTCCTCGGCGGCGCTGGCCAAGCGCCCCGCCCCCGCGGCGCCCCCGCGCGTCCCCAACTCCTGCCCGCCCGCCGCGGCCCCCGCGCTAGTGTCGGCCGGGCACCGGTGCCCGAGGAGCGCGCGGCACGCCGGGCCAAAGGAGGCGCGGAGGTCACGGTCACTGCGGGAGGCCCGGGACTGCGAGGTGGGGGTAGCGGTAGGGGGGTCGGGAAAAGGAGCCGCCGCACCCTTCTGCACGTCCGTTCGCTTCGGCTGGGCACCAGCGATTGGCCATGTCCCTTTGGAGAGACTCCACGGCGGGGAGAGGGGGGTGTTGTCTTCGCAAAGCCCGGATTCCCAACTCCTTCCTGCCCTCTTCTCTGGGCGCACCCCTGGTCTGTTGTACAGTTTTCGCCCGGGTTCCCGCCGCCGCCGCCGTCACGAAGGAAAGTTTGGGCTATGGCATCGAGATGCCCCTTCTGGCCAACGTCAGAGAGCAGGATGGGGACACGACCCACGCCCGAGCATCCTTCCGCGAGGACTCCTCGCAGCTCTCCCAATCGGCTCCCCTTTCCACCCGGCCCGCGGAGATCCCCCGCCGGGCGATGCGGGGCGTGTGGCGCAGCGCCGCCCGACGAAGCAGGAAGGGCACGGCGCCTCAAGTTCGCGGGGGTGGCGCGGCCGGCGGCGCCCGGGGGCCAAGCTCGACTCCTCTGGGCGGCCGCCCAGCGGTCCCGAAGGAAGCGCGGAGCCTAGAGCAGCGCCGGCGGCCAACCGATCGGGCTCCCCTGCGCCAGGCCCCGGGCGCGGTGGCCAGCGGCTCCTGCGCCGGCACGGTGCGCTGCAGCGCCGTCTCCTTCAGCCCTCTCTAGTTTTCCTTCAGGAAGCGCCGAGAAAGGGGAGCTTGGCGCTCTCCCCGCCGACCCCAGGCTGGCGAGAGCGTCGGAGCAGCGGAAATACGTACTGGAGGAACTCGGGAAGCCAGGGAAGTTTGGGCGGTTTGCTCCGCTGCGCTGCGAGATTCCCTGCCGTGCGCTGCCCTCTGCTGGCGTTTTCCGTACTCCCTGCGCGCACAGCTGTTCTATCCCGTGCCCAGCAGAAAGCTCTCCCCATTCAGATTCAGCCACCGTACTGCCCTGGCGGGTTTCTGAGACTGCAACTCTTAACTCACCTTCCTCCGGCGAACGCTGGTGGTTTCGAACTGCCGATCTGGAGGTTGGCAGCCCGGTGCATAACCACTGCGCCAGCAAGGCTCCTTAGGCCCCCATAAAAACCATAGTCCAAAGCAATGATCCATTAAACAGGTAGTTCTTTGCAGGGTTAATGCATGCACGAGGTCTTCGTGGCCCTTTAGAGGTTGAGCCATGCCGTGGTTTGTGGAATACAGTATAATTCGTGGGGGGGGGGGAGGGGTTTCAGAAAGAATGTAACACATATTGAGACCTAGAAAACTGCTGTTCCTTTTTGAGTCAGAATTGACTGGAGGTTCTCTAACAGCAGTAACGGACACTGAGAATGTTCGGATGCAGTAATTGATCCCAGCTTCTGACCAGCCCTGTAAGGTAATTACTTTTAACTTCATTGTACAAATGAAGGAGAAGCTCAAACTTATGTAGGGCAGAAATTATGTAGGGAACCGTTGTTTCCCCAAAAAGTAAAATGCAGAAACTTCCACATCCTGTATAAATGTAAGTGTCATATAAGTGACATATCTTTCATACTGTAATACCTCAACTGCTTGACATGGTGACTGGCCCACTATACATACTCACTGCCTTAGAATGGATTCTGGGTGACAGTGACCCCACAGGACAAAAGAGGCCAGTTCTGGAGGGTTTCACAGGCTATAAAGCTGCCCCACTTTTTCCTGATTGAGGGGATAGTGGACTTGAACCACCAACCTTGTGGCTAGCAACACAACAAATAACCCACTGTGCTACGAGGGCTCTGTCTGACCCATACTAGGTGCTCACTGAGTGCCTTCAATGAAAGCATGTCTCAACTTCACCACCTAGTGGTCATTTGAACCCAGATCTTGGTGGATCTCAAGATCAGAGTTTCTGAGCCCAGGCTGCATCACCAAGCCCCCAAACCAGCTCCTGTTGGAAGCAATTGGCTTTCCAAGTCTGCTTTAGCAACACGATATCACTCGATGGTGTGGCTTTGTATGTGGGCTCTTCACGTCAAGACTGGCAGAGGTGTCCAATGGAAAGCATTTCTGAGCTGTCTGGGACGCCAGAAACCTGAAGCAAGCTGCCCACAAAATCCAGAAGTTCCTGCGATTGTTTTCCCATTCTCTACCCTTTTACTCTTTGACTCTCACTAGGGAACAGTCTCAATAGAGGACCCAGGATGCATGATCCAACAGCATGCAGGACGGATGCAAAACCCACAGGGCTAGAGACAGGGGCCCCCAGGCAGAGGGAGAGCTCTCCCAAAGCAGGCATTGCTTATGATGAAATATTCTGGCTACTGCCAGTTGCAGTTTTAGTGAAAAACCAAACAGGCCCTCTGTCATGAAATCATGGCAACCCTATGTAGTTTGTGAGGTGGTACATACTTTGAAGAGCAGACAGCCTCCTCTTGCTACCACCAACCAGCTAATGGTTTTAAACCACCAGCACTGAGGTTAGCACTCCAACTCCCAGGCCAAAGCTTCAGTTAGATTCTGTAAAAGAGAGAGTATAAGAGTATTATAAGAACAAGGGATATCTCGTGGCATCCTGAGCTAAGAACCAGGTTAATGTCGTTGGGATCCCCAATGTGTCTGGCTCTTCCTTCTCTTTGTGATGACATTAGCCTTCCCTCTCTTCCATCAACTGCCTCTGCTCCTTGGTCCACATGGCAGGAAGCATGGTCATACACCCTCACCCCTATCCCAGGAGCATCTCATCCAACCGTTCTAGTCACTGGCAAAAGACTCGTCTGATCTCGTCACTTTCTCAAAAATTGTATGGCCTAATTACCCAGCTCAGATCAGATGCATTTCTGGACCAATAGGTGTCCAATATTAGAATCAGGTCATCCACAACATAACAGCACCCTCAGGAACCATAGCAGGACCAAAACAGAAGTATAGATTGATAGGTGATAGATAGATAGATAGATAGATAGATAGATAGATAGATAGATAGATAGACAGACATTGCCATCAAGTTGATTCTGATTCAGTGACCCTATAGGACAAAGTAAGGTTTTCAATATTATAATCTTTTTGCTTTCAAGATTATAATCTTTTTGTTTGTTTCTATTAATTTTGCTAAATCATTTTATTGGGAGCTCTTCTAACAATCCATTGCATCCATTGCATCCATTGCATGCATTTGTACATATGTTGCCATCATCATTTCCAAAACATTTTCTTTCTACTTGAGACCTTGGTATCGATTCCTTTTTTTACCTCCTCCATGCTCGCATCCTCATGAACCTGTGATTATTTATAAATTATTCTTATTTTTATATTTTACACCATCTGCTGTCTCCCTTTACCCACATTTCTGTTGTTCGCCACCCCCACCTCCCTCAGAGCAGTTGTACGCGTGGATCATTGTAATCAACTCCCCTTTCTCCCCCATCTCCCCACACCTTCCCTGTACCCTCATGGCATCAACTCTCATCATTTATCCTAATGGGGTTATCTGTCCTGGATTCTGTGTGCTGAGAGTTCTTATCTATACCAGTCAGTGTACATGCTCTGCTCTAACCAGAATTGGAAAGTAGAACTGGGGTCATGACAGTGGGGGCTAATATCTAGAAAGCATTAATATCTAATATCTAGAAAGCATTAAAGAACTAGAGGAACATGTGTTTCGTGGGGGCTATAGAGCACTCTGGCTAGCCCCTTCCTGCCTTGTGACCCTTTTGTGAGGGGAGGTCCAATTTTCTACAGATGAGCTTTGGGTCGCCATTCCAACCACCCTTATTCAAATGAAAGTGGTTGTTTGTTTGGGGCAAGATTATAATCTGTAAGCAAGCAGCCTGCCACAACTTTCTGGTCAGATGAACCACTAACTTTTGGGTCAGCTACTGAGTGTTGAACCACTGATCCACCAGGGTTCCTCACATGGAAAGAGAGGGAAGAATTTCTAGAAAAATTGACATGGTAAGCAGACAGGACAATTGTGTCAGGATCTCAGAATCACATCTTCTCCCTTAGAATCCCTCTTGATCCTGTGCAAACTGGGCAAGCCAAAGGAGTCCTAGTGACTTAGTGGGCCACAGAATTAGTGTGCTAACCTAAAAGTCAGAAGTTTAAAATCACTAGGCCCTTAATTGAAAAATTTGGTAATGTAGCAGAATATAGGATCAACATAACATAAATTAGTTGGATTCTAGTATATTAAAGAAGATGACACTGAAAAGGAAATTAAAAGAACAATATAATTTGCAATAACTACCCCTAAGATAAAATATCTAGAAATAAATCCTACCAGAAAAATAAGAGACTTATACATAGAAAACTATAAAACATTTCTACAAAAACTTACAAAAATGGAAGTATGTCCCATGCACCTGAGCAGGAAGACTCGATATAGTGAAAATGTTAATATTATCAAGAATTCTTTATAAATTCAAAGCAATTTCCAACCAAATCCCAGGATAATTCTTCAAAGCAATGTAAAAAAATCATCAGCTTTATATGAAAAGGAAAGAAACTCAAGATAAACAAAACACTATTTAAAAAAACTAAAGCAAAATAGGGGACCTTTCACTCCCAGATTTAAAAAATGTATTATATAGCCACGGTAGTCAAAACATCATGGTATTGGCATGCTGTTAAACATGAAAACCAATGAATTATAATTGAGAACCCAGAAATACAACCAAGTACCTACTGGAGCTTGCTCTTTGATAAAGGACTAAACCACATTAAGTGGGGAAGACATATCCTTTTCAATAAATGATGCTGAAAAAATTGAATCTCCACTTGTGAGAGAGTGGAAGAGAACCCACACGACACACCATGTACAAAACAAACTCTAGGTGGATTAAAGACTTAACTATAAATCCTAGAACTATAAAGACCATCAGTGACAAACTAGGGAGAAGCTTAAAGGCCTTAAAATAAGGCATAAATACACTACTGAACATAATGAAAAATACTGACACTATAGAAGACAAAATAGAAGACTGCGACCTTCAAAATATACCACATTTATGCATGTGAAAAGACTTCATCAAAGATTTGAAAGAGAACCCACAGATCAGAAAGAAATATTTAGCAGTGAAATCAAATGAAGGGCTAATTTCAAAAATCTATAGAAAAATAATACCTTCATAAGAAAAATACAAATGAGCACAAGACATGAATAGATAAGCAACCAACAATTATGTGAAGAAATGTTTGTGTACATTAACCGTAAGGGAGATTCAAATTAAAACAACAAGATACCACCTCCTCCCAATATGCATAGCAAAATTCTAAAAAAAGAAACTAATAAATGATGAAGTGGATGTGGAACAATTGAAATGCTCTCGGTGGGTTTATAGAATTGTGCAAGGATTGTGGAAATCAGTCTGGCATTTCCTTAAGTAAATACAAATATAAATATGCCATGATCCTGCATCTCTCTACTTGGTATAGATGCTAAAGAAATAAAGAACAACATAGAAACAAACATGCCATCTATGTATATTGCAGCTTTTTCTATGATAGCAAAAAGATGGAAACCGTTAAAAAAAACTCCAACAGAGGCATTAATAAACAAACTCTAGTACAGCCATAGAACGGAATATTATACATCCTTAAAAAACAATAGCAATTATGTCAAACACCTTCAGACATGGAGAAAATTGGAGAACATTATACTCAACAAAGCTAGTCAATCTCATAAAGATAAATAATCTATGATACTATTAAAACAAAGTAAAATAAGAAAAAATGGTTTCTCACCAAAGGATAAAGTTTCACAGTTTTAAAGACTAGGTTGGAGGTGGGTGAAGGAAAGGAAAGAAGGGACAAGAAAGCAAGGAGGTGGGAGGATGGAAAAGGGCGGGGGGAGGGGAACACTAGCCCCTCGTCTGATGCCTGCAGGAAAGAGGGACCAAGGGTTGCCATATCTTCCCACTTTTCAAGAGAAGTTGAAAGTTCTGCTTTTCACAGAAGATCTCCTAAGAGTCGACCATTGGCAATGGATTCAGTTCATTAAAAAGAAGGTCGGGGTGGGGGGGAAGGTGCCATACAAGCCAAACGAAATAACCGTGTGGCTAAATTGGCCCCATAGATCACCACCCACCCGTTTTCAATTTCTGCTTGAAGTAGCCAAGTCAAATGTACTACAGCATAAATGCATTTAAGAGTGTAAACGAAATAGTTGAAGTATTACAAATGCAGTTTTATATTACTGAGTTCAATTTTCACATGTTCAGTAAGTCCATTAGGTAAGTAAATGATTGAGAAGACCTGGATTAACGGCCATTCATCGGGAAAGACCTGGGGAATTTGGGTGACCACAAGCACAGCCTGAGCCAACATGAGTCATCAATGCAGTATGGCTGCCTAGGAACAGTCATGAAATCTTAATATGTATTCATGGAAGTTCAGGGTTTGTGATATGGAAATAAATAATCCCACTGTACCTCAGGCTTGTCAGACCTAATTTGGAGGATGACTTTCCATTCTGAGGGCCCAAAATTAATGACAGCGCGGCGAGGGATCTGGAGAGCTCCTCCATGAATTGGGGATGAAGGAACCGAGGATGTAGTCCAGAGAAGAGAGAGCTCAGAGGAAACCAACAGGCTAGCTCTGTGTCAGGTTTTTGGCTGCCCAAAATCTGAACTCCTTCGATTTCAGAGATTTGTCACTTCGTGATGCTCACATATTTCTCACCCTCCACCCCAACCCCAGATGTGCTATCTAACCCCAGAGCAGCAATCAGCAGTTCTCACCTGTACTCTGAGAGATGGAGCCGCTGTGCTAGGTGCAGCATCCCTGTGTTCCCACCAACAGCAGGACCAGGAGGGTAGGGCAGGAGGCCAACAACAGCACCGAGTGTGGTCAGTGACATCTTGAGGTTAGGAGCCCAACATGAAACTCGCCATGCCACCAAGGATCCTGACCAGTGATATCTTTTGGGAGAAAAGGGAGGAGGAAACAGAAAGGTCTCAGCCCATCTCTGGGCATTATCAGGGGCGTCGGACCATGGCTTCACCAGCCTTCCTGATGATTCCATGAGTTTCCCAATACCTTTGAACGGCATCTTTTTTGTTTGTTTGTTACATTTTCTAGTGTTTGGAACTATCAGCCCAGTGGATACCCATTAATCATGATGAACTCTAGATTGATGAAGTTCTTCAATAGGCGACAATTGACACTGTGCTGAACAGCAGCTACCCTTAACAACTGACTCATCCAGCAGTCACTTTGCATTTTCTACACTTCAAGTTTTGGATGCCACCACCAACCACTCCTCAGGCGATGAGGAGGCTATCTACTCCTGTCTACAGTTAGAGCCTCAGAAACAGGCAAGGGTGGTTTCTACACTGAGCTCTGGGGTCACGGTGACCTGGAATCAACTTGATGGAGTGAATCTGGTTTGGGTTTGGGGGCACCTGCATCAGTCATTGGGATGGTCAGCACCGACGTAGACTGCTGACCTTAGGTCTCATCTTAATTTCCTCTCCATTGCCATCCCTTCGAGACTGTCAAAACCATGGTCTAGAGCAGTGGTTCTCAACTTTCCTAATGCCGCGACTCTTTAATGCCGTTCCTCATGTTGTAGAGACACCCTCCCAACCATAAAATTATTTTCCTTGCTCCTTCATCACTGTCACTTTGCCACTGTTATGGATCGGGCGACCCCTTTGAAAGGATCTGTCAAACCCCAAAGGGGTCACGACCCACAGGTTGAGAACCACCGGTCTATAGTGCGGAGACACACCTTGTCTTACTGGTCTACCTCCTCTTTCTGCACCCTCCATCACATCCCGCCACAGGAGGCGTGGGATAGGGTAGTCCTTTCCCGGATGATTGCTGCTTCTAGCAAGGTGAGACCTGTGGCCTGTGGCCTGCGGTCAGGTCCAGGTTATCGGGCCTGGCCTTCCTGATCCTTCTTTTGGAGAGAGTCTGCTGCATAGTCACTGGCTTGCACTGAACTCCGCCAGCACCTGTAGCATTTGCTGCCTCGGCTTCTTTGCCTCCTTCAAATACATCACACTCCAGTCTCGCCATCTCCTACACTGTGACGGGACTAGCTGGGGTCACCCTTCCTTAGGGCAGCCTGGTACACAAACACATCTTCCTGACCTTGGGGTCATTCCTGAGCATGAAATCGTCACCAGTTCTTACGTGAACCATTTTACTGTTGCCAAAACTTCCTTGGCGATGCGCTGCCGCCAGTGGTGCCGGGCTTGGTGCCGGCAGAGGGTGGGAGTCGAGTTGACTGCTTGGACTCAATTTGCTGGGATGGTGACCAGGACTGCTGTAGCAGCTGTGGCTCCCCCAGGAGATGGTCACTAGGTTGGTGATGGCAGCCCTGCTCAGGGCCCTCCCTCCCTGGATATTTAGTATTCTGCCTTATTTTATATTTAGTTTGCAGGGAGTGGTCTTATGGTCCCTACCAGCCCCTTCCTTAAAGGAAAAGACTGTGTTTTATTTGTTTTTAAAACTTCTCAGAGCCCTTGATTTTGAGCATCAAGAGATGCAGTCCAGTCCAATTCTGATTCATGATGATTGAGTCCAGGTAAACCTGGACTTCTGACCTGTTAGGTCATAGCTGAGCATGGTCACTCTTTGCACATCCAGGGACTCTGCCCTAACATAGAGCATGCATTTAATAAACAGCTACCGAAGTGCTCAGTTTAATCTAGTTGGCCCCTAAATGCTCTTTAACACCAAAACTATATGAAATCATAATAAGTGCTTTTACACATGTTAGATCTGGACTTTTTATTGTGCTTTGTTTTTATAAAAAAGGAATGAGGCACTCACGATTTACTTTAAGGTGTAGGCCGGGCATGTGTCTAACTGAGATAATAAGAGCTTGACTCTTGGCCATGGATGTCACTACCTTTACTCTGAACCTACCAGCTCTCTCACTAGCTGGTATTTTACATGTGTAACAGTAGTGAAAAACCTACTATCCAACCATCTTTCACACTTATGGCATATGTCTGACAGCAATGAATGCCCCAGTGTGAGTCAAGAGTAACACCTATTCAGGCATCAAAGACCCAGAACAAACAACCATTTCCATGGGAACGAAGAGGAGGGTGGAGTGGAAACCCCAAGCCCATCTGTAGACAATTGGACATCCTCTCACACAGGGGTCACAAGGCAGAGATGAGCCAGTCAGGGTGCAGTATAGCATTGATGAACATACAACTTTCTTTGATTTCTTTAATGCTCCCCCACCCACACCCCACTATCATGACCCCAATTCTACCTTATAAGCCTGGCTAGACCAGAGCATGTACACTGGTACCAATAAGAACTTGCAACACAGGGAATACAGAACAGATAAACCACTCAGGACCTATGAGGGTAGTGATAGCAGGAGGATAGAAGAAGATGGGGGGAGAAAGGGAAGACCCATCACAATAATCAATGTCTAACAACCCCTCCTGGGGGGATAAATAACAAAAAGTGGATGAACAATGAGAGTGGTCAAAGTAAGACATGAAAAAATAATAACTAAGTGTTTATAAAGAGGGAGGGTGGGGGAGAAAGGAGAAAAATGAGGAACTGATACCAAGGGCTCAAATAGAAAGAAAACGTTTCAAAAATGATGATGGCAACATATATACGAATGTGCTAACACTATGGATGGATGGATGGCTTGCTCTAAGAGCTATAAGAGTCCCCAATAAAATGATTTTTAAAAGATAATGGGACTATTGAATTATGCTATGTGTTAGTTATAGCTCAATAAAACTAATGTTCTAAAAAGAGCAATTCTGGCTGATGTTAAGATTATGTGTGATGATTTAGTAATGCTGTAATGGCTAAGGTTACATGTCAACTTGGTTGGGCTATGATTATCAATGATTTGGATGTTAAGTAAGGCTGTGATTTGGCAATTATGCAGTGATGTAGTCATCCTCCATTTTTGAGTAAAGCCTTTTTTTTTTTCTTTAACAACCTGGTCTTTGGAACTTAATCATGTCAGTAGATGAGAAAGAGGTTTATATTCAGGACTTCATGCATCTGCCGCAGTGAATCTGGGACTCCTACATGGAAGTCAAGAATTCTACCAGGGAACCCCTACTGTCTCATTCATAGGTGAAAAAGGTGAGTCGGAGAGAAAGGGTCAGTTACTTGTTAAAAGTCTCACAACTATTAAGTGAGAGAGTCAGGATTTGCATTCAGAGAATGAGGCTCTAGAGTCTACTCTATCTACATAAGTGCTGGAGCTCATGAGTAAGACTTGAAAACCATCACTGTGAAGATAGTAGGAAACCCCCCCCCCCCAAGGAGTTGATGCTTCCATTCATGGAGAACAAGTAACAGAAGAAGGGAGAAGAGCTTACTTAGCAAGCATGGCTTCATAGAAGTGGGAGGAAAAGAAATGAACAAGACTGCAAGGGAAAGATCACTGAGGTAGACAATGAACTAAAGAGGATGGTGAGAACCTGAAGGTGCACGTAACTAGTTAGCACACAAGAGAAAGGAGAAGGTGACCCAGGGGATCCAGTAATCTGGACCTGAAAGTCTGAGTCATCACTAACGCCCTCTCTTCCATTTCCTCTTCCTCTTCCTCCTCCTCCTTGAAAGCCTTTGGGGATGTCCCCACTCGATGGTGTAGAGGCAAAATCAATACACAAGTGCAAACCTATTTCTGCCATTCATTAACTCACTGTTGTTGTGCAAATTGTCCAGGCTTTTCTTCATTATTAAATGGAAATAATTAAACCTGCCTCACAGTGTTCGTAGGGGCCTCAAAGGAGAGACCATCTATCAAAGCCCATCTCAGACCAAACTATCTGCACACCCACTGGCCCAGGACTTGCATGTTTCTTTGCTCTGGAGCTCCCTCTGGAGGCCTGGATCCTATGCTGTTCACCTGCACGTGGTGTGATTGTCAGACACCGAGTAGGTTCCGACCCATTACAACCGTCTGCACAACAGAACGAAACACTTGTCAAGGCCTCACAATTGTTTCCACACTGGAGCCCAGGGTTGCAGGCTCCAAATCCCAGGGGCACGCCTCTCCAATGACAAACAGCACCGCTCTGTGGGTGGAGTCACCCTGAGGCACGTGTTCTGACCTGCTTCCCAGAGCCCCCAGCAAGAGCAAGCTTCACTTAGACCCCAGTGGAAATCGTTCCTGGCAAACTCCCCTCTCCACCTCACTTCACACTTCCCTGGGGCTACATCCTAGCATCCTCTCCCAAAGGAACCAGGAGTCACCAAGTGGATTCTCCTTCCTGGAGGCCCAGGGTGGGTCCTGGGGTTTTCTGCTTTTGAGAAGCAGATTGCCGGGGCCTGTCTCCATGGACGCCACCTGCTGGCCTGCAGCTGATTGTGCTCCCTGCTTGCACCACTCAGAGGCTCCCCCAGGAGACCTTCAAAGTCTCCTCTTAGGATCTGCTTCTGGAAGCTCAACTGAAAACGATGAGCAAAGCACAGACCCTCCATAAAAGTATGTGACCTTTCCTGTCCCCCAATCAACGTGTTGGCTGCACCAGCACTTTGCATAATGACTTTGACCCTTGTGATAGTTACGTAATCTGTTGTCAATTTGAGACTGAAGATGAAGGAGTAGAGGTTGGCCTGTCAACCAGGTCACAGCCTGATGACCTCACTTGGAGGTGCTAAGGAGATAAATAGTTCGCTTGAGGTGGGACACAAACTGACTCCCTGGGAGACATGGCAGCTGACAAGACACATGGAGCTACACCAGTGCCCTGAGCCGGAGGAGCCAGAGAGACCCCTGCCAGTGCTGAGATGCTTACACCGTCACTGGATGCACAAGGCTTCCCACCCACTGGCCCGTGTCTTCCTGCATTCGGCATCATTGCATGAGTTTCGTGAGTGTGACAAGGACTTTATAGATTTGTATCAGACATACGGGCTAATATCAGACTCATGGTCTTGATGTGGACTGCGCTGGGACGTTCTCTCTGTATTCAATTGCTTGTGTATAGAAAGCTCTTTCTTATACTCCTATGTGTGCTTATGAATTGGTTTCTCTCGTCTACCTGGACTAATACACACACCCCCTTTCCCATGCCCTATAGTTATTTTATCCCCCATCACACATGAACCTAAAAACCGGCAACGTCGGGTTCAAGTCGTTGCCCTTACTGGCTCCCCCAGCAAGCACAGTGTTCTACTCAAAGCAGACACCCCACAAATGCGGACGAACACCCAAATCTCCCTGACATCAAGACAATTCTGATTCCTGGGGACCCTGTGCAGGCTAAGTACACATGTGCCAAAAAAAAAAAAAAGAAAGAAAGAAAGAAAGAAGGAAGGAAGGAAGAAAAAGAAAGAAAGAAAGAAATCCCTTCAGTCCCTGACTACATCTTGGAAGGGAGAGGGACGATAGTGTTACAAAATGGCCATCAAGCCCATTTTGACAAGTAGCAATCCTACAGGACAGGGTGGGACCGCCCTGTGGGTCTCCAAGACGTGAAATCCTGATGGGGTCTGAGCAAGCGCCAACGTACTCCTGGCGAGCAGGTGGTAGTTTCAAACAGCGAACCTCTTGGTTAGCATCCCATTGCATAACCCACCGCACCACGAGCCGATTCCAACGCAGGGCGTCCCTCGTGTTGCCGAGTACAACCACCCCCTGACCAGACCTGAGAGGCGAGAGGCAAGGATAAAGGACACCTTGGCAGAAAGGAAGGTCCCAGGGGGATGGTCTCAGGGGCTGCGTTTGAGTGAAGACGCACGAGTCTGAGGTGCTGGCAGGCTGTCAACATGTAGATGTCTGCAGATGCCGGGTGATCAGGGGTGTGATTCAGATGAACTCCGGAGGGAGGTTTGTGTTGGGGGTGGGAGGTGGGGTGGAATCTGGGAGTCATTTTCCTGGAGGTGATGGATGTCGCCATGAGTGGCAAAAGTGAGCAGTACCTTTTCACTTGGAATCTGAGAGGAAAGAGGGGGGTCGCCAGGAGATGCACTCACGTGACGTCACTGGGCTCGCGTTGGGGTTTGGTTGATGGCGAGGACAGGGAGGAGCGGGCAGCAGGGGAGCCGATCAGTCACCTCCGTCCGTCATGTATAACGCTTTCCACCTGCAGGTTGCAAAATGCCTTACAGATGTGGTTGAGGGCTGGGCAAAGGTTGTCGTCCCATGACCGAGCTGAAGACAGAGGTCCCCAAGCTGGCAAGAGAGATGCCCCGCCCATATTTCACTTTCCAAGCCCTGGCTCTGGTCCATGCCGGGCAAATGTCATTAGTGGAAGCTCAGAATACCTTATTGCTTCAGAGACAGTCTCGCTGGAGTTTCTTCGTGTTGCGCTACCTCCTTAGCAGGTAGGAAATTCTGTTTTAAAACCTGACTGAGCTGCCGCGCGCAGGCCACCACTCTAAATGCAGAGCTCCTCAGAGCGGGGTTTCCCTGTGCCGGGGAGTCCGGCCAGTCTTCATCTTGGGCTGGAAACAAGAGAGGAAGTGTGTGCCTGTTGATTTGAGGGAAATCCATAGTACGACTTCTGGAGTTTCACAAAAACCACCCTTCCACAGGCGGAGTGGCTTCTGAGTCCCTGGCTAGCCCTTCTGCTCACTCCTTCCTTCAGAAGCTTTTGAGTGAGGTCTACAGGAAGGAGAGGAGCACAAAGCAGTCACTTACTCAGCAAAGTGAAGCTGATGGCCCAGGCTGACTGCAGGATGGTGGGGGAGGGGGGGGGGAGGTTCTGGGACCACTGCTCTAGTCTGAGCATGAGACTGCAACTGGGCGGCTTTCCCTGCTGAGCGTCCTTGGAAACAAAGACTGGGAACACCAGGGGAAGTTCAAGAGCTAAAACCTAGAGAGCTCTGCTGGCCTCCAGAGGACCTAAGGACAGGCTGGCCCCTGATAGCACCCTGTGGGCTGCCTCACTTGCTAAAAGAATGGACCCAGCTGCCTGGCAGAGCAAATGATATCAGGCAAACACACACCGATGCAAAGTCTTCTTTTTAATTTTAATAAGTCTTTTTATTGGGAACTCTTACAGCACTCATAACATCCATGACATCAGGCACATTTGTACATATGTTGCTACCATCCTTTTCAAAACATTTTCTTTCTATTTGAGCCCTTGGTATCAGCTCCTCGTTTTTTTCCCCGCCTTCCTTCCCACCCCTCCCAACCTCATGAATTCTTGATAATTTATAAATTATTTTTATTTTCATATTTTATACTGCCCCCTGTCTCTCTTAATCCACATTTCTGTGAGGGTGGAGGGGTGAAGTGGGGGGTGTATATCGATCATTACTATTGGTTCCCGCTTTCTCTCCCATTTCCCCCCACCTCCCCCTACCCTCATGATAACACAACTCTCATGATTGGTCCTGAAGGGTTTATCTGTCCTGGATTCCATGTATTGAGAGACCTTATCTATACCAGTGTTCATGTGCTGGTCTAGCCAGACTTGTAAGATAGAACTGGGGTCATGATCATGGAAGGAAGGAAGCTCTGAGAACTAGAGGAACACAGTGCTCCATCAGTGCTGTACTGCACCCTTGCTGGCTCATCCATTTCTTGTGACTTTTCCATGAGAGGATGTCCCATTGTCTACAGAAGTGCTTCTGATCGCCCCATGTTCGCATCAAAATGGTCGTGGGCAATGGCCAAACTTCTCTCTTCCCATCACAGCTCTGTAAGTAAGCCTCAAGATGAGCTGTGGAGAGGGAGACAGCCATCAAGAGGAAGACTGCCATTGCCCAGCAACAAAGACAAGGGGTGCCAGGCCCTCTGGCTTCCACAAAAAGGCATTTGGAAACAGTGACACCCCTTCAGCTGGAGAGCTTTCTCCAGAATTCTTGAGCGATTCTGAGGAAGGTACAAATATGTAAGTTCTGTTCCTCCGATCAGGTGGGAGCTTGAAATATTTTCAAAATTCTTACACTCGCCTTTCTGGAACAGCCATACATATCAATTAGTTATGTGATTGACATACATATATCAATCATATACATATTTATGACACTTATATGCCATAAAGACCTTAAAAACCATTTTCATTTATTCAGCTCTAATGCAATGAGTATTTTACTCTGATGAGGTCTCTCCTCATTACTGACTGCAGTTTCCATAGCACTGTAACAAAAATATTTCAAATTCTCTTTTGGTATTAAAAATAATCCCACAGTTGTCTATGTTTTCTTTCACAGCCTTCAAAAGAATTATAATAAATTCCCTCCTCCAATTTGGAGACATAACACACTTCATTTTCGTTTGGCTCAAGAACTTGGAAAATACTTAAACTTGCATGCATGGTACAGTTATTAAGCTAAACCATTCCATTGATAATGCATTTAACACAATAAAAAAAACCCTTTATTTGAATTACAGTCACAGGCAGAATAAATGAATATTGAATATAAAAAAATCTTCCCAAATAATCACAGTATAATTGACATTGAATAATATTTAATATCTGAATTCATGTCTTGGCAGAAGTATACCCTAAATCATCCAAGGGGAGATTGTCAATTATAAATAACACTGATGTGTTTTCTAGAGAAGCACAAAATGGCTTATGAAAGATATAGAGCTAAAGTAAAATAATCAATCTCATGAGAAAGAATAATGGAATCTTTTCATGGATAAGATAGTATTCGTCTCCTTCGGAGGGAAGATTAGAATTGTGAATCTGCCAAGAGTTGTTTTTATTCTGAGCTGTGGTTAAATAAATAGACCTTTCTAGAATGAAATATACTTTAAAAGTTTGCATGCACATTTATGTACGTACAATCAGTACAAGCAGCGACACTGGGCTATTGTTGGCCGTTCTCCAACGCTACCAGGAAAGGGGGATCCAAGACATTTCCTGAAAAGTCAAATGAGAGTTTTATCTGTAACGAGGAAGAGGCTTTCCAAGAACAACTTCCTGAAGGCAGCAAAGGAATTTCATGACATAACAACAGACTCAACCTCCACCCCAGGCGGGGACTTTAGGAAGACAGGAGCCAGCATACCTCTGCTTTAGCCTCACCAAGGACAGACAAAGGTAAGCATCCCCTTCTCAGACAGCGGTCTGGTTTCTTAATGAATCCCACAAATTAGGCCTCTGGGGGGAGGAGCAAAGAGTTTGTGCTCAGGTAGTAGCAGACAGGTAAGCAGTTTGAGCCCAGTTTGAGTCTCTGAAGAAAGGAGGTCATCTAGTTCATAGAGGAAGGAGATGATCTACCTCTTTAAGATTGCAGCCATGGAAAACCCTAAGTACCAAAGATGTACACAAAGGTAAGGCAAAAGTTTTGCTATTGTGGTTCCAGCTCATACATGCATGGATCTATTCCAAACAAAACATCTTGTAACATGGCTCTGTATTCAATGAGTGGCTTATTTACCAAGCTAACACAGACAGACATAGAAAGCCTCCACAGAGCTGAAACAAAGAAGGAATATGTCAGGTCACTAAAAAATCTTCCAAAAAAATAGTCTAGGACTAGATGGTCTCATCAGGGAATTCTACCAAGTGTTCAGAGAAGGCTGACATCAATTCTACACAAACTATTCCGGAATAGAAAAAGCACAGCAAACTTCCAAACTCATTGTATGAATCAAGCATAACCCTGATACCAAAACCAGGTAAAAACACCACAAAGATAGAAAACTAGACCAATACTCCCCTGTGAATAGAGTTACAAAAATCCTGGCTAATAGAATTCAACAGTGTATCAAAAATAAGCTACTATCATAATCAAATAGAAGTCATACCAGGTACAAAGGAGGGTTCAACACCAGACAATCAATATAATCTGCCACGTAAGCAAAATTAAAAATAGGATCCCATTAACTAATGCAAGAATATTAATTGATGCAGAAAAGACATTTGACAATATACAACACTAATTCCTGATAAAATTACTAAACAAGTAGGAATAAAAAAAGGACATTTCTCAACACAATAAAGGGCACATATGAAAATCAACAGCTAATATTTCACTCGATGGTTGGGCATGGGAGTGTTACTAAAAGCATTCCTCCCTGTGTAAAGGACCCAGACAAGCATGTCCCTCATTATCACACTTACTCAACATTGTGCTGGAAATCTTAGCCATAACCATCAGGAAACAAAGAGAAAGCAAAGGAGTCCAAATAAACAAAGAAAAAGCAAAATTCTCATTATTTGCAAACTACATCATTCTATACATAGACAAAAAGCATTGTTGTAAACAATGAAAGATTCAGCAACATGCCAGGATATAGAATTAATCAATAGGATTTTTGTTTACTAGTGGAGAACATGCTGGAAAAGACATCAAGGAAACAATACCATTTACAAAAGCACACAAAAATTGAAATACTTAGGAATGAGCCTAGCCGGAGAAACAGAAGAACTGCACAAAGAAGAACTACCGAACACTGCACAAGAGACCTAAACAGATGCATAAATCCAAGAATAGCCCCTGTTCATGGGTAGGAAGGCGTAATAGTGTGATAATGTCAATCCTCCTCCCCCAGGCAATCGATAATACAATTTCAAACCGAATCCTAAATCCACTCTGTAAAGACATGGAAAAAGTAATTACTAACTCTCTAGGGTTAGGGAAGAGATCCAAAATAAGGAAAGAACTTCTTAAGAAGAAAAACAAAAAAGGAAGCCGCTCACTCACTGCCCAACTTCAAATTCTACTACGTCAAAACAACCTCCCAAGTGGCAGCTTGAGGTATTGGACTGCTGACCTTGATGATGCTAGCACTACAGGGCTCCTCTGTGTACATGTGTTTATATAGCTATGTGTGGAAATGAACGCATGTGGCTCAGTGCATACATATTCGTATTTGTAATAAAGCACATAAGAGACACAGTTACCAATACTTCTAAGACATAAGCAAATACTTAGAAGCATTAGAGTTCTGGGTTTAAAGGGTCATGTCCTTAATTTCATTGGACATCTCAATCATTTGGCACAATATGGTTCATAAAGTTATGTTCTACATCCTAGTTTGATGAGAGTTTTAACATTTTTCAGGCAGCCACCAAAACAGAATGATGACTCTCTACTTGTCCGGAGCAAAAGAGAAAGGAGGAAAGCAAAGTCTCAAGATAGGAGTCCCCAGGACCATTAGTGCAAGACCTCATCCACACTGGGGGGATGGGAGGGGTTAGGGATTATGTCAATTAGACACTCCCTGCTGGGTGTGGCCTCAAGCCTGTCAATCAAATGACAGCCTGAGGACCTTCTTGGCATTTTGTGTTATAACAAAATCAAACAAAGATGCTTCTCTCTGCAACTACTTCTTTCTTCTTGCTGGGACTTCACTGGCACTGTGCCTCCAGGGGCAATTCCAGATGGGTCACTTGACCCTGACAATTGCTGGCTCCCTGCCAGGTGTCCACCAACCTTGAATCCAGGAAACTCTGCCTCCACTGGCCTGTTATCTGTCTGCTTCCTGCTTGACCCTTCAGCATCATTGACTTACAGCTGCATGAGTCTGAAGAGCGGCCAGCTGTGGTAGACATAGGGACTCAAGTTGCACTAGATTGGGTTGACTTCTGGATCTAAGATTACTTCTTAAGATAAAGTTCTTTCTTGTGCATACATCAGTGTCCCTAGTTTGTTTCTCTAGACACCCCAATTAATACATATTCTGACACTAGAAAACTAGATAGTGCCTGGTTACCACTACCCACCACTTTAATCAAAGACACAATTAATGAACACTAATAGAATGAAGAGAAATGTAAATTAGAACATCAAATTCCTAAAAATAAAGTAAAACCTTTCCTGATGCATACTAGCAGGTTACTTGAGGTGATTGCTCTGAGATATTCATTAAAACTCGAACCTAAACTGACACCTGAGGTCAGTTGGTTTAAAAAATGATGACTATCATCCATAAGGAGCCCGAGTGGCATTGTCGTTACACATTATGCTACTAACCACAAGATCAGCAGTTCAAAATCACTAGCCACTCCATGGGAGAAAGATGAAGCTTTCTACTTCCTTAGAGAGTTTCAGTCTGGGGAACCCACAGGGATAGTCCCTGTGGCAGTCATGTGCTTATGTCAATTTCATGATTGAGATGTAGGGGTGGAGTCTAGCCTGATAGCCAATAAGTAGCCAATGAGGCCTCTGTGTGGGCATGGCTTTCTCTTGAGACTTCTGGGAAATCTCGTGTTATTTCCCTGGTGGAGATGAGAAGCCATCTTCCCAGTTGTTGGGAGTCAGTCTTCAAGATGACAAATTATGGACAAGACATGATGGCAGCATCCAAGGAGTTGAAGGAGCTGAAGGAGAAGTCACACAACCTTTCCTTGATGGAACCAGACCTCTGAAGCTGGAGAAGCCACATGGAGATCCCTGCCAGCGCTGAGTTGTTTCTACCACCACTGGATGCTGTTGATGGACCCTGAGCCCTGGAAGCAAGGAGCCATGGGGAGACCCCTGCCAGTGCCGGGACTCTGCACCCACTGACCTGTGACTTCGTGAGTTGGAAGGAGACTTTATAGACTGGTGTTGGGCACATGGGTTAATATCAGACTTAGGACTTTGAACTGAACTGGGTTGGGATGCTTTCTCAATGTCCCATTCCTCTTGTATATGAACCTTTCCCTTTTATCCATATGTGTATCTATGAGTTTGTTTCTCTAGTCTACCTGGACTAACACAGTCCCATTCTGTCCTACAGATCAGAGTCACCATGAGTTGGAATCAACTCTGACAGCAGTGAGTTTGGCTTGAGATCACTAAAAAATATTGTGTGCCTTTAAAAATTATCATGCACATCTATGTGACCAAATGACCAATAGTTACTATTGAACATAGGTGAGAATAAGGAGACTAGACAAATGGGGGGAAAGCAACCAGAATAGAAATGATAAGAGTCAAGTGTTTTGAAGAACCTGGCCAACATTCCTGAACAACTTTTGTCAAGATTGCTGAGTGGGAAGCTACACTGCTGTGCAAACCTTCACTAAAAATAAAATATTACAGATCCATTTAAATCTTGGTAGAGCTTAGTTCTGCTCTGAAATGCATGGGATCACCGCAAGTCTGAATCAAATTGAAAATAACAGGCTTGTTTGTGTGGTTTTATGTTCACCACAAGCAATTAGAGAGGATTCTGCCATATACCAATCACTTACCTGCCTTCATTTTATCTACTTTCCCTTCTCTAAATAACTTGTCATGAACCTTATCCCACATGAGTCTAGATTTTTTAAATCATGCCTTTTCTAAGTTAAAATTCCCAAATCCTTCCTGCTTCAAACTTCTTTAAGAAATCAATCCCCTTTACCTTCCAATTAAAGCCTCAGCAGATCTGATGCCCCCTGTACTGGGCTCTCCCCTGATTCTTGACCTCGGACTGTCCATGCATGCTCTCTTGCTGCCAAGCTGACTCTGGCTCATCCCCTTCTCCCCCATGTATGTCAGAGTAGTTCTGTGCTTTCAGTGTCTGGGTTTTGGGAAGTAGGTCATCAGGTCATTCTTTCAGGGCACATCTGAATGGACTCCAACTGTCAACTGCCTGGATAGCAGCTGAGTGTTTAACTGCTCTCACCACCCAGAAACCCCCTCTTCCAGATAAGTCCATCACAACCCCACCGCAAAGGACACACTAACCCACAGCTCCCTGAGATTTCCCCAACCTGAGGTTCTCTGCCTCTTGTCTCCCAGAAGAAGCTGTCTGCTCCTATAGAGATTCAGAATCTAAAAAGCCCTATATATCGGACCACTGGAGGAGTCAGAAACTATTTAATGGCAGTGGGTTGGATTTGGAGACTTGTATTTATAATACACTCAATGTAACACACATCTTAACCAATCTCTCTTCTCCCTTTTAATTATGATTGGGTAATGGTCTACAGAGTGGATCACCAGTTTTAATCCAACAGTTCCTGCAACATGTCATTTCATATCATTCATTGATAAAGGTACAATCACTAACCACATTATGTCTTGGATATATTATTTTTTGTTTATATCCTTTGTGTGTGTGATATAGCACACACAGGGTGACATTTGCAAAACATAGTTGGACAGCCCAATTCATCAAAAACAAATACACTAGCCCAATTAGTCCCTGTGTACATGACCCTATCTTATTCTAAATCCCCTTCACATTGTCCCTTATTCCCTCTCTAGCCCTCCTTCTCCCCATCCCTCATCTTAGCCTTTAAAGTCTGTGTATTTTGAAAAACAGTTGTTTTAGGTTTTATATATATACTAATGGTGCCATGCAGTACGTCTTTAAGAGATTGACTGACTCAATCAGAACACACAGGAGCAGATGAAGGGAGAGGAAGAGAGAGTGGAACACATCTTGGCCCACCAAGCCCTGATATTTCCACATAGAGCAGCCAAAGCACAAAGAGGACCGTTGGGCAGGCCCCACTAGGAGACACAACATATCCATAGAATTTCAGGGGACAACAATGGAGACGCTGCTAGAATTGCACCTGATCTGGCCCCACCACACTGAGATGAAATACTAAGGATGTGTAGCAGAACAGCAAGGGAACAGAGCAACAAAGGGCACAGGGGGTACCAAAAATAGACTTTGGGGCCAGGGTGTGGCACAATATCAGACTGAACTGGACAGCACTCCTAAAGGTCAACAAACTGACCTTGAACTATTTACAAGCTTTTATTTTCCTTTCTTTCCTTTTTTGTCCTTGGTTTTGTTGTTGCTGTTTTCTTTTCTTCCTTTCTTTTGCTTTGTCTTTTTTAATGCATATTATTATCTCTATAGGTCTATCTAGATAATATAGGCAGAATAAACAATCTGGAAGAGAAAACAATAGAACCCAGGAACAAGGGAACAGCAAGTAATCCAAAATATATGGTGAGAAGGGTGCAGGAGGCCTGGTAGAGCTTGATCAAGGGCAATGTAACCGAGAGGAAATACTGAAACTCAAATGAAGGCTGAGCATGATAATGGGACAAGAGGAAAGTAAAAGGAAATAGAGGAAAGAACTGGGAGGCAAAGGGCATTTATAGAAAGTTAAATACAGTATGTACATATGTAAATATATTTATACTTGACAATGGGGAAATAAATCTATGTGCACATATTTATAAGTTTGTACTAAAGTAGCAGATGGACATTTGGCCTCCACTCAAGTACTTCCTCAATGCAAAAACACTTTGTTCTATTAAACTGGCATTCTATGATGCTCTTCTTGCCAACATAATCATTGAAGACAAAGTGGGTACATGAGCAAATGTGGTGAAGAATGCTGATGATGCCCAGCTATCAAAAGATATAGCACCTGCAGTCTTAAAGGCTTAAAGATAAACAAGCAGCCATCTAGTTGAGAAGCAGCAAAGCCCACATGGAAGAAGCACACCAGCCTGTGTGACCACGAGGTGTCAATGGGAACAGGTATCAGGCATCAAAGGACAAAAAAATGATTCATATCATTGTGAATGAGGGGGAGTGTAGAGTGGAGGCCCAGAGCCCATCTGCACCTGGACATCCCCATACAGAAGGATCGAGGGGAGGAGATGACCCAGTACCAATTAAACATACAACTTTCCTCTAATTACTTAATGTTTCCTCCCCCCACTCCCACTATCATGACCCCAGCTACCTTACAAATCTGGCTAGACCAGAACATGTACACAGGTACAAATAAGATCTGGAAGAAACACAGGGAATCCAGGACAGATAACCCCTCAGGACCAATATCAAGAGTAGCCATACCAGGAGGAGAAGGGGAAGGTCGGGGGATACAGAGGGAGCCAATCACAATGATCTATCTATAACCCCCTCCCAGGGGAATGGACAATAGAAAAGTGGGTAAAGAGAGACATCAGACAGTGTAAGACATAACAAACTATTAATAATGTATAAATTATCAAAGCTTAGTGAGGAAGGGAGGTGAGGGAAGGAGGAGAAAAACGAGTAGCTGATGTCAAGGGCTCAAGTAGAAAGCAAATGTTTTGAGAATGATGATGGCAACAAATGTACAAATGTGTTTGACACAAGGGATGAGTGTATGGATTATGATAAGAGTTGTATGAGCCCCCAATAAAATGATTTTTTTTAAAAAAGGAGAGACTGGCTGACTTTGCTAAGCATAACATTTTTCAAAGTGGTCCATGTCACGATATATCTGATAGTCTAGATAGAACTCTTCATGATTCTTATATAAGTATCTTTGAATTTTGAATTTATATCTTTGAATTTGTATTTTGAATTTTGTAATTTGAATTTTGAATTTGTATCTTTGAATTTATGCCTAAGAATATCTTTCTCCTCTGAGACAGATGGATGGAAAGTCAAGAGGAGGTATTTTGATTCATGATTAAAAAAACAGTGGTCCACTAATCAAGAAACAGTGTAGACTATCTTGTAAAACAACAAGCTTCTCGGGGCTGCGCCCCAGTGGCATAAGTGGTTGAGTGCAGGACTGCCGCCCATGGGCTTGGTGGTTCAGGTCCAGCAGGGGAAGCGGCACTGGGTGGCGCCCACGACCACCAGAGGCAGTGATGCCCAAAAATTAAAAATTAAAAATTAAAAAAAAAGTTTCTCATCATGAAAATACTCAAGCAGTGACTGGGCATTAATTAAAGTAATTCCATTTGCAGTGATAAACCAATCTCAAATATTCAGTACCTCAACAACAGAAAGGATTCCTGGAAGATACACGTGGTCACTACACTTGGTTTCTGATCAAAAGTGTGGAAGTCTGAATCCATCCATCTTCACCTTGAAAGAAAGATCTAGAACCTACTTTTGAAAAATCAGGTACTGTAAACCCTATAAAGCACAGTTCTCTCACACACTTGCAATTACCAAGATTCTGAGTTGACAGCAATTGGTTTTTAACACAATAAAAGTTTCATATGGCTTGTCTGTCTCAGGTGAATATATGGTTAGACCACAGATGGTGAATGAGGGACCCAAATACCCTCCGTCTTGGAGTCTGCCATACTGTAGGGCCATACATATAACCCAGCAGTTCTCAACCTGTGGGTGGGGACCCTTTGGGAGTCAAACAACCCTTTCACAGGGGTCACCTGATTCATAGCAATAGCAAAATTACAGTTATGAAGTAACAACATCAATGATTTTATGATTGAGGGGTCACCACAACATGAGGAACTGTGTTAAAGGTTGCAACATTAAGAAGGTTGAGGACCACTGGTATAGCTAGAGGACCATGAATATGGATATGTTTGTCTGGGTTGACAAGAAAAATAAATCCAGAGACATTCATATGTGTGTAAGAGAGAGCTTTGGGGACTGAGCCCCAGTGGCACAGTGGTTGAGTGTGGACTGCAGCCCATGGGTTTGGCGGTTCAAATCCAGCAGCAGCTCTCCAGGACCAAGGCTGGGCCTCCCACTCCCACCAGAAGGCAGTGATGCCCCCTCCCAAAAAAAGAGAGAAAGCTTTATGTAAAAGAACAATTGTATATTGAGAAAACATCCCAGCCGATCAAGTCTATAAGTCTGATATCAGCACTAATAAGTCTGAATACTAGTCCATATATTCCTCTTCAGACTCACACAGCACATGCAATGATCCTAAATGCAGGAAGATCATATGCCAGTGGGTGAAAGTCTTGTGGATCCAATGCCAGTGGAAGCATCTCAGCACTGGCCCCTCTGTTTCTCTGAGTGTGGCATCTCCACAGGAAGATGACGCAGGGAGAGAGTGTGGCGCAGCTCTTCTGATGGCAGAATCAAGAGACAGAGAGAGATAGAGACAGAGAGAGAGAAAGCTCCCAGAATCCTCGTGAAAACACCATGCCCATGACAGACTAGACTCCGCCCTTCACTCTTGATATCCTGAAAGTCACAAGAGATTATGTAACTACCACAGTGGAACACTGGTTTCTTAAGAAGTCAGTTCGAAGTAGCACACTCCACTTTTGCTCTCATTTCACTGACACAAACCAGTCACAGATCTCCCTTGAGTGAGGAAGGCATGGATAACTGTCTCCCAAGATGAATTCACAGCGTGAAGGAGGCATTATGGATTTTCAGTAGCTCTCAATAAGTTGGTTGATAGGATTACTTTTTTATTTTTATGAGGGTGATGGTGATGATTCTGTGTTTTATTATGAATTTAGTGAAGGTTTCCCAGGCAGAACCATTTTCCATTCAACAGTCCATATGCATTTCATTTCATGCCAATATATTCCAATTCCCATAAGTTGGTCTCACTTATCCTACTCCCTCCTGTGTTTCCAGTTCTCATTTGTCCCAGTCTTTCCTAATCTTTCGGAACCTTTGTCCTTAAGTATATGCTGCCCATTTGATCTAAAACGATCATTCTACAGACTGTCTACCTTCCCAGCATTACTTTTCCTCTGGTCGACCTATTTATTGTTTGACTGAAAACTGAGTTCCATTTCTAGGTCTGGAAGGTGAGTAACCACCAGACTCAGGAGTTCCAGCTGTCTATAGAATTAGTAGGCTCCGTGCTTTTTATGATTTTAAAATTTGTTCCACCTTGTTTTGCCTTCTCTATGAGAACCTTCTAGTGTGATCCTTTTTAGAGCAGATGGTCGTGGTAGCCACACCATGAAGGCTGGGGTCTTTGTGGCCTCTTAGTCTATGGAACTAATGGTTCCATGTTTCAATTTTCTTATCTTCTTTGCTCCAGGCTGGGAAAGATCAATAGTTGTACCTTAGGTGGCTGCAGCAAGCTTTTAGAACCCATCAGTAATCACCAAAGTAGGTTGCAGCACCTTGTCTTTGTGGACTATGGTATGCCATTCAACCCATGGGAGTCCTCAAGACTGTGATTTGGAGTCCCCAAGACATGGCACTCAGTCCTTAAAGATGTTCAGTACACATAAAAAGATCTCATAACTTGCCCAGTGTGTGCTCAACCATATTTGTGGCTGTCTTTGGAGATAGGCAAACACACATGTAGAAATATTCTGTTACATTCTATCATAAGTTCTCACTCTCCTGTCCACACGCCTTCAGTCTCTACTTATGATTCACAGTTATTACAGGATTATGCACATAACGATATTTCCCCTCTTACTTTTAATGCACTCCTCCCAGTGTTTTACCAGACAGCTATCTTTTGTTGTTGTTATTGCTGTTGTTGTTGAGTTCTCTTACTGTCATGTTTTCCCCTTTATTCAAGTTAAAATGTGTCTATCCTCTAGTTAGTAACTTAACCTCCTTTCCCAACCAACTGTGGCAATCATCCGAAAATGTCTCTTTAGGCTAAAAACTTTTTCTTGGCTTTTTATAATAGTGATCTCAGACAAGGTTTGTCTTTGTGAATGACTTATTTCACTCAGTATCAGATTCATCAGATTCTTTAATGTTTCAAAATCCATAATTTGTTTATCCATTGGTCTACTGATGGGCATTTAGGTTGCTTCTGTCTTTTGACTACTGCAGATCATGCTGCAATGAACTTGGGGCTGCACATTCTATTCTGGCACTAGCTCTCATTTCTCTAGACTATACCAAGTAGTAGACTGCTAGATCATATTGTATTTCTATTGTTGACTCTTTAGGAGGTGGTGATTCAATGTGAAGCTGTGTGATAGGTAGGTTTGTTCTGCCAACAAGGCCGATGAACACGTGCGATTAATTGAAGGGTGAAGATATAAATAGTTCGATGAGCCTCGCCTGTCTCTCTCTTGCTCTTGGATCTTCATATCAGTGTGCAGCCGGCTGTCTTGCTTGTCCTGTGACTTGATTTTCAAGCTACACGACCCGTGGGACACCTAATCCACAGACCGCATGGCTATAAGTTGAGGATCCTTCAAGTCCTGCTTCACCACGCTACTGAAATATGAACCTCTTGAGCTGGGACTGTCAGACCCTGTCATCTGGCTGACTGTTGGTGACCTGCCTTGCTACTTGCTGCCTGTGATCGAATAGCCTGAATTGCTCTACAAAGGACTACCTGGTGGCCCTCAAGACTCAAGGGATGCCAGTGTATTCGCTGTCTCACGCAAGTAAGTTGCAGTGAGTCATTCGTACTGCTCTAGACTTCAATTAATTTTATTTCTTATGTTAGATATCTTTCTATCTAAATAAGTACATATAAAATTATTAGGGTCTTGGTTTTGTTTCTCTAGAGAACCCTGTCTAGCACAAGCTGCTAACTGCAAGGTTAGCAGTTAAAACTAGCAGTCACTCCGTGGGAGAAGAATGAGCTACTCCCATAAAGATCCGCAGTCTTGGAAACACTTAGGCGCAGCTCTATTCTGTCCTCCAGAAGCACCGTGAGTGGGAATCAACCCAATGGCAGTGAGTTGAAGTTTGATTTGATTCAATTTGGTGGTTGGCACTCCTACATTGGCCAAGCCATTTAGCCCATATGCTATCACATTCTCTACAACTCTAAGATCTGACAAGGACATGTCAAGCAAGTCGAGTTAACTTGTAAATACCGATGAGGAAGATAACTACCTTGCTACCAGAAACATCACTGGTTATTCTGATGGGTGATTCTACTAGTCTTTCCGGTCCCTCTCTTCATTTTATCATCCAACACTCTGTCTCAAACACAAGTAGAGCATAGACAGGGGATAGGCGAAAGGAATCCTCCTCACATCTTCAGTCTCTGGGAAGAGAGATGCCATGTGGCTCACTAGAAATGATTAGTTTCTATTTTAAGAGACCTGGTGGTGTTATGGTTAGGAATTTGGCCGGTAACCACAAGGTCAGCAGGTCAAATGCACAAGCTCCTCTAAGGGAAGAAAATGATACCATCTGCTTCCATAATGATTTACAGTCTCAAAAGGCCTCGCTAGCATTACTATGAGTAGAAATCAACTCGCTGGCAGGGGATTTGAGTTTGGGGGTTTGGATTAGGTTCTAAACAACATTTGGCATAAAGTTATGGAAAGGAGGGCTGTAGGATTTGTGTGCTCAATTTCCCATATTAGAGGTGGCAGGATTTAAGATCAAAGAATTTTTGAACAGAGGACTATAAAAATATTAAGAATCATTCCAAGACTTATCTTCAGGAAAAGATAATTGATTTGATGTCCTTTTAAATTCACCTAATTGCAACAGGATTAGGGCAGCTGAATTGCTAATCTATTAGTATAAGTTAAATATAATTTGCCTTCCCATTTATGAAGTCTATTTGGCCTGCAAAATATGATTGTATAATAAGTATTCCTATTGCATAAATAGAAAACATATTTCTATTAATCAGCAATGAGTTGTATTTGAAGGAAGCAATTTAATTAAACTTGCAATATAATAAATAACTGGTCATTAAAAACCTATTAGTGTTCTCAGTTTCCTGTGTCTGCCTGCCTTTAAGTAATCGCTTGCCTATGCTTACCTATGTTATCTATAATTAAATACAAAAGCCATTTTAAAATGCCATTAAGATCCTGAATTAAATTCACATTAGCAATAAAATTCAGAGTTAGAGCTTCCACTTTCTCCATATCTCTGTTAGGTCTGCCTATTCTGCACTGCTTGTGGCAGTGGGTCAGAAGCAGCAAGCAGAGCCTTAAACTGTTGACCTCTCTGTAAATGTTTCAACACAGTTCTCCTCACTTTTCATGGATACAACAACAAAAAGCTCCTTAGAAAGGTGACTTCATTTTTCAGGAGCTTACTTTTATGTTTATTTATTCATTCTTTCTTTCAATATACATATTTTAACACATTCATTGACATGTAATTCAGGAACCATACAATTCTCTGATCTAAATATATTTGAAAGAGGCGAGCCATCATCACCACAATCAATTTCAGAACATTTTCTTCATTCTTGTACCTATTATTATTTAGTTCCCTGTTCTGCAAACACCCCCCAACCTTTCCTGCGCAAACTCTAGGGAACTAAGGTTCATCTAATTACTGTCTCTATGGATTCAACTACCTTGGGTTTCCTAAAAGAAAATCAGACCAAAAAACCCAAGAACAACAAAACACATACACACACACACATACACACACAACTCAACCCAAGAGAAAGC
This sequence comes from Nesogale talazaci, assembly GCA_004026705.1. Classification (NCBI taxonomy): domain Eukaryota; kingdom Metazoa; phylum Chordata; class Mammalia; order Afrosoricida; family Tenrecidae; genus Nesogale; species Nesogale talazaci. Next base: position 191,986 of record PVJH01000608.1, read on the forward strand.
AGAAGACTATAGACACAAGAACAAATTTTAAATGGGCCAAAAGGGAAAACAAATGATAAGAAGTTAAAGTTTAACTTAACTATATCTGTAGAAATCTATTTTCCATCCCCCTCAGAGCACAATACTATTCACACCCCTGGTCAATGACCTGAGGGAATTTAATGGAAACTTAATCTGAGAGGGGAATTCTGCAAATGGGTTTGGGGCTCTCAGTGTCATCCACAGCCTTCTGCAACCTGAATGTTCAGAATGTAATCTCTAATACAGTTCCCCTCACTAGTCTTGGATTTTATTATTTACAGTCCTTGGATCACACAGATCGGTGTACTCCTCCCATGTGAATTTGGTGGCACCTCATTTAGATGAATTGGTGTTTTAAAACATGCCTTTAAGGAAGAAGAACATGTTCTAAAAATGACTGTGATAATGATTGTGCAAAATGTCTTGGTATGATTGAACTATGGAATTGCATGATATATTGCTAAAGTTAAAAATAAATTAATTAAATTAAAAAATTTTTAAGACATGTCTTAAGATCCCCAAAACTATTCCTTCTGATAGGCAAGCACTTTGGCTTCTTCATCACACTTTGCTTCAGCATTCAAATCTTCAACGATTACTTCATGTGGGAAAATATCAGGGAGGGCCACATAATAAAAGCTAATTACTCTTAGATTAGGGTTTATGATTACGTGTGAGCTCAAAATCCATTAATATAGCTAAAGTTTATATATACAGCAGCATTATCAGCTTTTTGAGAAATAATGTAAATAATCTCCATGTGACATTTGGTAATTCATTAATCTATTCAATGGTGTAGAATGCAAAGTACTAATGAGAAAAGAAAAATAGCCATATATTTACATACATCGATTAAAATACATGGGATGTTCACTTATATAGGTTAAAAACTTTACGTAACTGAGCACTGTTGAAGAAAGCAATGAGAGTCAGACACAACAAAACTTCAACAACCTCATTGTTTACGGCAAAACTATGTCTACAGGACTAAGACATGTCACCAAAGAAAGTATGAAATATCAAGTATATGCTCATTTTCAGTTGAAAATTATTGTGAAAGTTCAGAAGCAGAAGATTTGAACCAAGTTCACTGACTTCGAAATCCATGGCACTGGGATAGCAGAGTCCTCTGCTTCTTAACTCGTGATGTTTCAGCTTTAAATACAAAGTACTTCAATTCCTTATAATGATGGTCTCATACAATATTTGTCCTTTTGTGATGCTAATTTCACTCAGTAGAATGTGCTCCAGGTCCATCCATTTCATGGGGTGGTTCATTGTTTCATCAATAATTGCTAAGGGTGCACAGAATTCCATTGAATAAGCAAAGGAAGTCTTTGCATGTGGACCAAAGATTCTTTAGTCATTCTACTGATGGACTTTTAGACTTTCAGCAACTTCTTGCTGTTGTGCACACTGATGCCTGTTGTTATAAATGAATGGAGATGCAGAGGAATGAGAAGCACACGGAACGGATCTGTAAGAAAGTAGAGGGCTGCAGCTCGCTCACGCGTATAGCAAAGAACTGAGCTATGTCCTTTCCTTATATTCATACTCAAATTTGGGAATATGTGCCTGATTGCATTTACTCTGAATTTTTTAAAAATTTGATCAGTAACATTCTGGGAACAACATTATCTAAAAAAACTAAGAACTGTAAAAATATAATCTACAAAGCAAAGAACAGAGACCAAACAGACTCCAGGTTCACATTCTTTATCAAGGGTGTCTGTCTCCTTGATTGTCTGTCCACATGCACCTGTGTGCAGATGATCATGTTGACCTCGAATGTATATATTGAAGTTTTGATTTGTATCCAAGTTCTAACCATGCTCCAGCCACAGAGGCCATGAACATGAGAGCATATATTTCTGTCTGTGTTATGTTGTTTCCTTTTTTAGGATATGTACTGACAGAGGCATTGTGGGATCATGTAGGATTTCCATTCCCAGTTGGTTTGGGCAGCTCCATGCCATTTCCCACAGCAGTCACACATGTTTACAAGCCCACTGACATCGTATGAGAGTTCCAATCTCTCCCCTCCTTCTCCATTGTTTTCTGCTTGTTTTATTCTTGAGCTGTTATTATAAGGTGATATCTCACCATTACATTGGGTATCTCTCATGCACAAGATCTCTTTAAAGTGTTGAAAAACAACTTTGAGGACTAAGATGTGCCTGATCCAAGCTATGGTATTTGGGGGGGGGGGGGCATCACTGCCTCTGGTGGTGGTGGGCGCTACCCAGTGCTGCTCCTGAGAGCTGCCGCTGTATTTGAATCGCCAAGCCTGCGGGCTGCAGTCCCGCACTGAACCACTTACACCACCGGGGCTCAGCCCTAAGCTATATTTTTAATCACCTTATATGTATATGAAATGAAGAGGGTGAAAGATGCCAGGTAGGGTTTGATCAAGGGCAATGTAGCCAAGGGGAATTAATGAAAGCTGAATGAAGGTCCAACATGATAGTGGGAAAAGAGGAAAGTAAAAGGAAATGGAGGAAACTAGGAGGCAAAGGACATTTGTAGAGGTGTAAATACAAGCATGTACATATGTAGATATCTTTACATATAATGATAGAGAAATAGACCTATGTACATGTAGTCATATGTGAAGCATTAAGGTAGACATTCAAGTACTTTTTCAATGCAAGAACACTTTCTTTTAATAAACTTGTATTCTGCAATGCTCACCTTCCTGACATGATTGCTAAAGAATAAATGGGTGCATAAGCAAATGTGATGAAGAAAGCTGATGGTGCCCAGCTATCAAAATATATAGCATCTGGGGTCTTAAAGGCTTAAAGATAAATAAGCAGCTATCTAGTTGAGAAGAAATAAAGCCCACATGGAAGAAGCACACCAGAATGTGTAATCATGAGTTGTCAATGGGATCAGGTATTGGGCATCAAAAGACTCTGAGCAAGCAATCATATCAATGCAAAGCGCCATCTGCAGATAATTGGACAACCCCTCAGAAAAGGGTCACAAGGAAGAGATGATCCAGTCAGGGTACTGTATTGCACTGATGAAACATACAACTTTCTTCTAGTTCTTTAATGCTTCCTTCCCTACTTCCCCCACTCCCCCACTATCCTGACCCCAATTCTACCTTTCAAATCTGACTAGATCAGAGTATGCACACTGATACAGATAAGAGCTAGAAACACAAGGAATCCAGGACGGATAGACTGCTCAGGACCAATAATGAGAGTAAGGATAACCAGGAGGGCAGAGGAAGGCGGATGGGGCACAGGGTGAACTGATCACAATCATCTACATAACCCCCCCCCCCCAGAGGGATGAACAATAGAAAAGTGAGAGAAGGGAGACAGTGGTCATGTAAGACATGAAAAAAAAAATTTACAAATTATGAAGAGTTCATGAGGAAGGGAGGAAGGGTGGGGAAGGAAGGGCGGAAATGAGAAGCTGATACCAAGGGCTTAAGTAGAAAGAAAATGTTTTGAAAATGATGATGCCAACATATGCACAAATGTGTTCGACATAATGGATCTATGTATGGGTTATGGTAAGATCTCTCAATAAAATGATTTATAAAAAAAGAAAGTAGGGGCTGAGTCCCGGTGGCATAGTGGTTGAGTGCGGGGCTGCGGCCCACACAGCTGGCGGTTCAAATCCAGCAGCAGCTCTCCAGGAGCAAGGCTGGGTCTCCCACTGCCACCAGAGGGCAGTGATGCCCCACCCCCCAAAAAAGAAAGTAGGACAGTGAGCAAAGAAGACCAAAAAGAAGTGATGCATTTGAGTTGCTTGCTAAGACTATTGAAAGTACCATGAGAATAAACAAGTCTGTCTAGGAAGAAGTATAACCACTATGCACCTTAAGGAACAAGGAGGGTGAGACTTGGTCTCATGCACTTTGGACATGTCATCAAGAGCGAGCAGTTCCTGGAGAAGGGTCTCATGCTGACTGACACTGGCTGCATCGCTGGCTCAAACATACAAGCTATGGTGAGGATGGCATAGGATGGGGCAGTGTTTAGTTTCGCTGCACCAGGGGTCACTGTGTGTTAGAACAGACTCGACTGCGTGACTACAACAAGAGCAATGCAAGGAATAGTCAAGCAATTAAACAGTATGTTGTTTGGGAGAAATCTTCCGCAAAAGAACTCTTTAGAAAGTAATTTTCTTAATTATTTTATTGGGGGCTGGTGCAGCTTTTATCACAACCCATACATCCATCTATTGTGTGTCAAGCACATTTGTGCATATGTTGGCAGCATCATTTTCAAAATGTTTTCTTTCTACTGGAACCCTTGGTATCCGCTCATTTTCCAACCTCCTGTTATAAAGTTTTAAGAAGTGAAAATGTCCCTGTGAGGACAAAGTGGCCCTGGCCCACCATGTTTCTACCCTTCTCTCTCCTCCCCGCAGTATTTTAAATGGCCTCACAGGCATGGGAAGACTGGCCAATGAATACAGATGACAAAGAAGGATTGATACCTTTGGATGATGGTACTGGAAAGAAATATTGAACATACCACTGACAGCTGGAAGAACACACACAGTTATCTTGGAAGTACAGTCAGAATGGGCCTTGAGAGCCAGGATAGAGAGACTAGATCTCACCTACTTTACACATGTCATCAAGAGAGATGGGTCCTTGGTGAAGGGCATGATGTTTGGGAAAACAGAGGGTCAGTGATAAAGAAAAAGACCCTCATGTGATGGAATAGTCATGGCTGCAGCAGTGAACTACGTCACAGCAACAACTGTGAAGATGATACTGAGATGGACACCTACCAGCAATGATGATGTTTGCCACTGCTGTCATGATCTTACTCTTGCAGCGGTAAAGGTGGAGCTCAGATGCAAGTCACTCAGTTTCCCTGCTGCTACCATGGCCTCCCTGTCAATCACAAGGGCAGTTACAACAGCTGTTGTCCAGTAAAGATCTCTTTCTTCCCTTCTTTCTTCTTATTGTTTGAAATGAACTTGTTTGTCACTAAAGACTTGAAGTTCATCTCAATCCTATTTTCCTCCTCTTTTCAAACTAATTTCTTTATATCTTAAAGCCATTCCAACTCTGATTTAAGTTTGAGGGAGAAGGAGTCTGGAAGGATTGTGGTTTGGTTTTTAAAGGAACATACACTATCTATTTCTTTCTTCAGCCATACAACATCATGCAGTGCCCTTTCTCCCAACTGTCTCCTGATACTTGATCACTCCTTTCCCGTAATCAGAAGAACAGAGTGTTTTTTGTGAGATTCTTTGCACCTTACTCCCCCTCACCCCAAATTCTTTTCTTAGAACAAAGCTGTTCATTAAATAATTTGCTAGAATACTTTTGTTCTCTCAGCAAGTACTTATTTGTTCACATTATTCCTTTCCGCATAGCACCTCTTTGGAAATTTCAAGTTCTTCAACAGCCACGTGAGAAGAAACACCTTGTAGTGATTTAGTTGACAGACTAAGGGACTCTCCTTGCCTCCTCCGTCCTCCCCTGCACAGCTCTGCCAGATGCATTCTGACAGGTGATAAGCTTTTGAGAAAATAGCTCTAGATCTTTAAGATTATTATTTCTAACTACCACAGAGTTATGTCAAGAGAGAAAAAATTTAAGTACTCTTCCCTGCTCATGAAATTATCTAAGTATTAAGGGAAGAAAGGTTAAAAAGAAATTGGCAAGGTTTCTTGTTTTGGACTTCTTTCTGTTGTTGTTGCTTTTTAAAGACACATTAGGAGACGTTTTTAACCTTCATTTGGGCTTTTTATTTTTCTTTCTTTTCAAAGTCTGCCCCTTTTTTATAAACACATATGCATGGTGCCATTTCTGGTTCCCCTGCACCCTCACTCCCCCACTACCTTAGGCATACTTCAGATTTTTGGTACATCTTTGGGAATTTAGCCTTTCACCCTGGTCACCCACAGCAGTCACACGTGGTTTGTCAGGCCTCCAGCTGGAGGCTCTAGTACTGGACATCCAGAGAGTTTGGGCATTGAGTTCTTAAATCATCTTTGGATAGGAAACATGGCGTTGAACAGAGTCAAAAGCAGTCTAGCGTGACAAATTCCATGCCTAAATTTGTGACAAAGGAGTCTTGGCGGCACAGTCATTACAATCTTTGGCTGTTAACCGAACAGTTGATGGATCAAACCTGCCTGGTACTCTGAGGATGAGAGGAGTGACTGTCTGCTTCTGAAAAGATTTGCAACCTTGGAAACCTCACAGGACAGCTCAGAATCAACTTGCTGGCAGTGGGACTAAAGTTATGAGTCTTAACAGCCACCACTCTCACTTCTGCTTTTCCTGCACTAACACGTCTGCAGGGTGTGCCACTCCACGTGGCTGATATGGTCTTTCTCATCACGTTGACTTTATTTCCATAGCAAATCTATTCTTTGTCCGCTAGTTTTCACAATGTCTCCCTCGGGTTCCTTTATGCCTTCCACCTCTGTGTTGCACAGTGTAACTATACAATATTAATGCATCACTCAGTATGGGCTTCATTTAAATTCTATTTTCATCAGAATCATCTGTGTACATGATAATGAATAAAAAAGTAAGGGAGCTCTTTGTATGGGAAGAAGCAATTTCTCAAATTTCCTCTCTTCACCTTCCTTCCCGTGGCCAACACAGACCACTTGAACTGCCTCTGCATTTGGTGCATCAAGCCATTTCTCTATCATCTCAGGCACCTACTCATCTCTGCCTCTAGGCAGTTGTCTGAAATAATAACCGAGACGTAGCCAACCTCCCGTTCCTCCTCACCCTCGCTTCTTTCATCATCTGGGATGTTGTTATTATTATGCTTCAGTTCATCAGAAGCCCCTGGGTAGGACAAGCACATAACACACTCAGCTATTCATGAGTTGAAGGTTTGAGTTCTTCCAGAAGTACCTCAGAAGAAAGGCTTGATGAGCTTCTGGAACAGAGTTCTATTCTGACATTCCCGGGGTCCCCATGAGTCAGGACCAACACCACAGGGGGTTTTGTTGTTCTTTCCTTGTTTAATTAGCTAACATTAAGAACATCATTTATTGAGTTAATCTCTCTCTCTCTCTCTCTCTCTCTCTCTCTCTCTCTCTCTCTCTCCATTCCTTACCATATTAGCATTGTGGCCAACCTCCTTGAATTTAAGCTAAATACATTAGCAGCCTTACCCTTTTCTTTTTAAAAATCAAGTTTCTGGTTTGGGTTTTTTTTGTTTGTTTGTTTGCTCCCCCAACCTAAATTTGGGGTACTTGCATCATTCAGTGATAGTCATGGTGGTGTAGGGTGGATTCATTGACCTGCTAACCTCAGAGTCAACAGTTTGAAACCACCAGATGCTCCTTGGGAGAAAAATAAGCCTTTTTACTCCCCTAAAGAGCTACCATCTTGGAAACCCACAGAAGCAGTTTTAGCCAAAATTAACTCCATGGCAGTAAGTTTGTTGAGTTTTACATAACTAAAGTGGTTCCATCATTAACTGAAAAACAGTCCATCATACACATTGCCTAATTCAAGTTGAAAGTTAACTCAAAACCAGCTTCACTGCTTTCATGCATAGTGACCCTGTGGGATAGGCTAGGAACGGTCTCTTGGGTTTTCCAAGGCTGTAGCTCTTGATGGGAGCTAAAAGCCTCATGGTTTATCCACGGAGCAGTAGGAGAATTCAAACAATCAACTTTTCGGTTAGCAGATCAACATATCACCCTTCTTGTTTCAGAAAAAAAAAAAAGACCTGGCAATTTACTTCAGAAAAATCGGCTGTGGAAAGCCTCGTGGAGCACAGCTCCATTCTGTTGTGTGGCCACTGTAATTTAAGGATGCATAACATGAGTCACACGGACTGGCCTGGAGCCAGGTAACAGCAGCCCCAAACCAATTCTGCAATGACTTACATTTTCCAGTCAAGGTCCTTTCCCTGCTCCGGCAGCCCCACCTGCGACCGAGAAGAATTGACTTGTCACTAGTCATGCTCTTGTGGTGACTGACTTTGTTCTCTATACTGTACAATGAGCACCATGACCGTGACTCAGCAAATGCCCCCAGCCTCTGTACTAGCTTCATGCTGATCATTTCCCGCATCTGGACAACTGCTTTGCTGTTCGCTTGCTCCTATGGAAGGCTCAAACAAAGACTTAAGCAAAGGAACTTTTCCAGAACATTCTTGAATGTGAGGTCTTTTGCCTTAGCACAGATTCAAAAAACAGAACAAAACCAAACTTAAACTGTCTGCCATCAAGTTGATGCCAATGCAGTGTCAGCGTGGAGGAGACAGTGAGAACTGCATCTGCAGGTTTCCAAGACTGGGTTTCTTTACAGGAGTAGAAAGCCTCACCTCTCTCCCTCAGAACCACTGGTGGTTTCAAACTGTTGATCTTTTGGTGAGTAGCTGAACACGTAATCCACTGTGCCACTGAGGTTCCGAGAAATACGGGTAGACATTGAAAATCAGAGACTATCCAGACCCTGGAGCTGCTCAGGGTAGAAAATATCAGCTTCTAAGGGTCAAGAGTTTGAATCACCACACAAACACAGCAGGGTTACAACCCTAAACCCCTAAGACAACACCACAATAAACTGAAAGAGAAGATCAAATAATCTCTGGCTAGACCAGAGGATGTACACTGGTACATACAGGAACCGAAAACACAGGGAATCCGGGACAAATGAACCCTTCAGGATCAGTGGTGAGAGTGGCGATACCGGGAGGGTGAAGGGAAGGTGGGGTAGAAAAGGGAAGTTGATTATAAGAATCTACATATGACCTCCTCCCTGGAGCACAGACAACAGGAAAGTGGGTGAAGGGAGACGTCTGATAGTGCAAGATGTAGCAAAAATGAATAATTTATAATTTATCACGGGTTCATGAGGGAGGAGGTCAGGAGGGAGGGGAGAAAATGAGGATCTGGGTTCAAGGATCAAGGGTTCAAGTAGAAGGCAAATGTTTTGAGAACGATGAAGGCAACAAATGTACAAATTGTGTTTGACACGAAGGATATATGTGTGGATTGTGATAAGAGTAGTACAATCACCAAATAAAATGATTTTAAAAATAATAAATAAATATAAATAAAGTCACTGCCATCAAGTCACTTCTGACTAATGATTACCCTATACAGGACAGGGTAGAACTACCTCTTTGGGATTCTGAGCCTGGAAATCTTTATAGGAAGAGAAAACATCGCCCTTCTCTCACAGGGTGCCTGGGGAGTTTGAACTGGAGACCCTGCAGTTAGCAGCCCAACACATGACCTCCAGAGCTGCTGAATATAAACTAGTTGTGATTAAAGACAAGAATAAGGCCCACGCTCCTAAAACATATATATATGAGCTATGAAAAAAGGATATCAGTTTCCACTTGAATTTATGAAGAGACAACTTCTTTTTCTTTTTAAATTTTAGCCATTTTAGTGACATATAACTCATACCCTACAATTCAGTGGTTTAAAAATAATTAAAAGAGTGGTGCAATCATCGCCACAATCAATTTTAAAATAGTTTCTTCATTTTGAACTCATTATTATTATCCCTACTTCCTTCCCACTTCCCTTGCAACAGGCCTAGGAAACTAGTAATCTAGCGACTGTCTCTGTAGACTGACCTATCCTGAATTTCATAAAAAGAAACTCATACTCCACCCTCACTCTCCCCAAAAAACTCAACCGAAAAAAAAGGGGTGGGGGACTAAAAATAATAAAACCTACAATAACTATAAATGGATTAAAGAGGAAAATAAATGATAGGGTATTAACGTCTAACCTAACTAGATGTGCCCTCGGAGTGCTGGCGGCCTTGTGATTACAGGTTGGGCTACTAACTACAAGGTCAGCAATTCGAAACCACCAGAGGCTCTGCAGGAAAAAGACCAGGCTCTCAACTCCCTTCACGAGTTACAGTCTGGAAGACACCGGGGCAGTTCTCCACTGTCCTTTAAAGTCATTATGAGCGGACATTGACTGGTGGGCAGTGAGTTTTTTGAGAGATCCCTACATGAGGGCACTTGTCAGAGTATCTGGGGGTAAAGCTAGTCACATCCCTGGCCAGTGATCAGAGGGAATTCACGAGAGCCTTCATCCCTGTGGGGCCTCTGCAAACAGACTGAGTTTTTATGAGCATCTGCAGCCTTCTACAAACAAGGTCTCAGATTTTAAGCTTTAATGTCATTCCCTCCTCTGACCTTGGATTTTGTTATTTAGCATTCGGGGTCACGCTGTCTGCTGTGCTTTTTCCGAATGGCCTTAGCTGACATCTCACTTAGATGACTGCTTGGTTTAAGACCGGCCAAACACTGTGCTTTCTGATAGCCGAGAACTCTCAGATTTCTGCACTGACTTTGCTCTAGCACTCAGGTCTCAGTGATCTCTTTGTGAGGGAAGTATCAAGCAGGGCCTGCGTCATAATAACTTAGTTTTCTTAGCTCAAAATGCACTCATATGCCTAAGCTATAAATATATCCCTGTTACACTTTATTGGCACCATTCGCAGATTTTTGAGAGAGAAAAGAAAAATAACCCTCGTGGGACTTTTTTCTAATTCTAATAATAGTATCACTAAACTAACCAAAGTATAGAATTTAAAATACAATTGAGACAAAGGGCGAATTCATATATAGGAAAGCTTTTTAGACAAAAATGCATGGGATGTTCACTTACACATATTTTAAGATTTAAGTGACTAAGTCCAGTTGAAGAAAACACAATTAAACACACAGGGCATGGAATTCAATAACATTGATTCTCTACAGCAGGATGGTGTCTGCAGAACTAAGACATGAAGAGGTAATGTCTTATCCTCACCCCACCACCAGAAGCGGACTACCTAGTAATCTGCTTCTGATCTTATTTGATATTTAAATATCAAATAAATAAAGGTGTAGGAGGGCTTTCAGATAAAGATCACACTGGAAGCTTTTTTATTTCTTTTTCCTTTTAACTTCTCCTTGTCCATACTGGATGGGAAATTCCACAATGATGTGTGTCTAAGAGTGTGTGTGTCCCCTAAAATCCACAATTCTATTCTATGCATCAACCCAAGAAACAGCAACACAAGGGCACCAAGATGTGCCTAATGAGAGAGTGATATTTGTAATGGTGAGGTGTAGGTTGACCTTTCAAGATAAATGCTTTTATCTGCTCATTTTTTGCCTCTTGTTTCTTGGTTTATTATCTCTCCTGCAATTCTGTTCCTTGGGGGACATCCAATTGGCAAACGTTAAACCTCTTACATTGGTCCTTTCTGTTTCTTATATGATGAAAGTAGCGATTTAGAAAAGGCCTAAGCAAATCCCCTTAGGAGTCAGGTCTTCTGATTGGATGATGGCTATTTTGAAGACTGGTGGTATAGAATGCAACATGGTTTTTAATCAAAAAGGCTTATTTGTATCTGGTGGCATGAGATGCATATCTATAAACAATATATAGGTCACTTACTTACATCTGCTATATTATGTTCTTCTACATTGATTGCAGCACATTGAGGATTGGTATCTGGCACTTCTGCTTCATTTTCTTAGGAGTGTTCTACCTCTTTATTTCCAATGATCTTTCCGTTTAACTCTTTCCCCCGTTCAGTCTTCATCCTTTTGATCTCTGAGGCCATTTGATTTGTCCTCTGAGCCATTTTTACACACCACAAAAACATTAATCTTTCAGCAATCAAATGCCTACCGTGTTATGGTCAAGTTCAATACTCAAAAACACATCCACAAAGTAGGTATAATTTTTTACATACTTTTCATATTTATTGCTCTGTTTGTGCCCACTGTTGTGTCTACTGTATCCGTCTGTCTTGTTGACAGTCTTCTTTGTCTTGACCCTTTACCAAGCATGATGGCCTGCTGCTAGGGCTGGCTATGTATGTGAAACAAATCCCTGCCATCCCCTATATTTTAGTAAGCATTCTCACCAATATCATAAGTCAAAGACATCATCTCTTCTCAAATTGTTCTTGTTCAATATCCAGTTTTTGCATGCATAGGGAGCGATTGAAAATAGCATGGCTTGGGTCAGGCACATATTTCATTATAAAATTTTACTTTGCTTTCTCCAACTACCCTTTGAAGTCTTATGTTCAATATTTTTTACTTCATAATTTCTTACATTTGCTTTAGCTACTCTTTGGGAGCAAGACAAAGTCTCTTCTGACAACCATTTTGGTAATTTTCTTTCTTTTAAAAAAAATAATAAATCTGGTTGTGCGCGGGACTGCGGCCCACTGGGACGGAGGTTCAATTCCAGCAGTGGGGCTGGGCCTCCTACTCCCACCACCAGAGAGCAATGATGACCCCCCCCCAAAAAAAACAAAACAAAATAAATAAATAAATCATTTTATTGGGGTCTCTTACAACTTTTATAACAAACCAGACATTCATTGTATAAAGTACCCTGTACATATGTTGTCATCATCATTTTCAAAACATTTTTTTCTACTTGAGCCTTTAGTATCAGTTCCTTCTGCCCCCACTCCTTCCCTCATCCTCCCACCCTCATGAACCCTTGATAATTTATAAATTATTTTTCTTTTCATATTTCACACCATCTGCTGTTGCTTTCACCCCCATTTCTGCCGTTCATCCCTATGGGCTGGTGAAGGAAGGGTATTGTACATTAATCGTTGTGATCGTGTTCCACCTTTCTCCCCCTTTCCCCAGGGTATCACTACTACTATTATTGGTCCTGTGTGGTTTATTCTGTGTGTCAAGAACTCTTATCTGTACCCGTGTACATGCTCTGGTCTAGCCAGATTTGTAAGTTAGAACTGGAGTCATGATAGTGGGGCAAGGGGTGGGGGAGAAGCATGAACAAACTATAGAAAAGCTGTATGTTTCATCGGTGCTGTACTCTGCACCCTAGCTGCCTCATGCCTTCATTGTGACTCTGCTACCAGGGAATGCCCAATTGTCGACAGATGGCTTTGGGTTTCCATTCCAACCCCCCTCGTTTGTATCAAAATTGTTATTTGTTTTGGGTTTTCTAATGCCTGACACCTGATCCTGACAATACTTCATGATCACACAGGCCAAGGTGCTTCTTCCATGAGAGATTTGTTACTTCTCAGCTAGATGGCTGCTTGTTTATCTTCAAGCCTTTGAGACTCCAGATGCTGTATCTTCTAATAGCTGGGCACCATCAGCTTTCTTCAGCACATTAACTTATGTCCCTTTGGTCTTCAGTCATTATGTCAGAAAGGTGAGCATCACAAAATGCCATGTTATTAGAACAAAGTGTTCTTGCATTAAGGGCGGACTTGAGTAAAGATCCAATGTCCACCTGCTACTTTAATATATATTTATATTTATATATTTAACATATAATATGCATTAAATAATATATTAACTATTAATATATTTACATATGTACAAACCTATGTTTATACCTCTATAAATCTTTTGCCTCATAGTTATTTCCTTTACATCTTTACTTTCTGCCTGCCCCACTACAAGTTGGACTTTCATTTGACTCTCAGTAATTCCTCTCAGCTACAATGCACTTGACTGAACCCCACCAGGCCTTCAATGCCCTCCTTGCCATCAATTTTAGATCTCTTGTTGTTCCCTTGTCCCTGGATTTGCTGATTCCTTCCTCCCTTTCCCCTGTCCCTACTCCTGATAGACTTGAAAAAAAACTAAACTAAAAATACCATATGAATAGTTCTGAATCTGTCTGCTGACTCCTTTGAATGTTTTCTGGTTGGGTCTGATGCAGTACCAAGCTCTGTCCACCCCCAAGTCCAAAGTCTATTTTCAGACCTGGCACAAGGCCTGCACTATGTCTCTGTGCTGTCTCCCATAGCACTGTGGGTCAGGAAGCCTATCTCCTGGTGAGGCCATCCCTTTGTTCCTCTCTGCATTGGCTGCTCTGGATGGGAATGTTATTCTCAAAGTTTGGTGTGCCAGGATCTCTCTCTCTCTCTCTCTCTCTCTCTCTCTCTCCCCTCCCATGTGGTCTGGGCAGACGTGCCACATTCCCTGGACTGTATCTTCAATGCTGTCCTCTGTAGCACCTTCTTCTGGAGATGGGGAACCATGTACTGGGATAGGGCTGGGCCCTACAGACCTCTCTGTCAGTTCACTGCGTCATGCTAGTATGTTGTCCTCAAGGCGTAGGTTGAGGCCTGGTCCCTCATTTCCTTTCCTGTGGACACGATAACAGTACCTTCCCCTTGGTGGATGAGTGCCCTGCTCTCCTCAGTGCTTTTGTCTCCACCCACCCCATGCCCAGTTTTGTTTCTTGACACCACCCCCACCACCCCACTCCTCTGTTCCCCTGATATATGTTGGTATGCTGTATTGCATCCTTGAGCTTGGTCTGTCCCCTGCCTGTGTAGGCACAATTTTTACAGGCCAGCTGATAGGTATTAAACACTGCATTCTATAGAAAGCAATAAAATCATTCACAGTTTTTCAAACTATTAATTTAACTTGAAAAACCTTTAGTAAGTAGCTGTTCAAAATGGATCCATCCTTGCACTTACAAGTCACCTGTTAGGGCTAATGTTTCCAAATTGGAAAACAAAGCTGTCACGTGATACTTGGCTGCCTGCCGGCCGGCTGGCATAAGCCTTGAAAAGCATGGCACTGGGAGCATGAGGACAGGAACCTTGGGGCTTTTCGTGCACAGATATTGTCAACATACCCCACTCCCAGCTGCGAGGAAAGAAAGCCCAACTGCTCTTACCTGAATATTTATTTTATGAGTTTTATCTCCCCTGATTCTAACGAGACCCTTCTCTGTGACACAAATGGTTAGGAGCTCAGCTACTAACCAAAAGATTAGGGGTTCAAGCCTGCCTGGGGGTGCTTTGGAAGACAGGCGTGGGTGGTGATGTGCTTCTGAAAGATCCCAATGATGGACAGCCCCACGCACGGCATGGATTCTATTCAGACCCGCATTGTGGGAGGGGGGAGAGAAGTGCAGCCCCAAGGCAGAGTCAGCTCCACACCTCACAGTGTGCACTGGTGCCGTTTTTATTTCTAATTAGACTTGCTCGTGACCGTCCCCATCCCGGATTTAACTGTCCTCAAATGAGCCTGCTTTGATCACTTTCCTCCCATAGTTTTCTAGTGAATGTTGTGCTCATCCTTAACGACCTGATTTGCCTTCGTTTCTCTCATATGCCCTGAAGTCAATCGTGTTCCTTTTGCCACCCCTTACCTTCTCTTGCTACCACTGAATTGCTTCGCTAAGTTTCGTAGATGCTACTCTGTTATGTCTTTGCATGCTTTGCTTTGGGCTCAGCTATCTCTCTTTTATTATACTACCTCTTGGAACATGACAGGAATGTTTCCTTTTCATTTCACCACAAGAATTATTTCACGTTTTTTTTGTTTCATTTCCCTGAAGACGGCATTGTGTCCTGGTTCTCAGAGATGTCGTCAATTACTTGATACAGCTGTTCCAACCATAATCTCTTAGAGTATTATTAACTCTAGCCTCCATGCCTGTGGTTAAAACCCATTTTGGAGGGAATTCTCTGCAATGCTAATGGATAGGATTAAAGTGGAATGTATTCCGAGTCTCCACTTTAGCAGAACGGGTGACTCAAGTCACCACTAGATTTTGTGAGCTCGGGGGTAGGTTTCCCTGAAAGACAAAAACCACAACTCCGTGTAAGAATTAGTCATTGCAGAAGCAGGAACCCACAGGGAAGTCACAGACATCAGAAGAGGAGTTATCCGTGGTGGAGATCTTGTCGCTGGCAGGGACTGAGCTCAGAGGCAGCAGGGGTACAGCAGAGACCATGATACCAAGTCAAAGAGGGAGACCAAGGCCAGAAGCCTAGGTAAGGGCCATGCGACAGAAGAGAAGAGCTGCCCAGACCATGAGTCTGTGAAGGACAGAAACACGCAGACTCCTTGGCCTGTGGTGGTTACAGGCAGAAGGACCATGTGTCTGAGAGGCTGAAGAGAGATATTGCTGGAGACTCATGACTCTGTCCTAATGGCTTAGTGCTCCTGTCATGTGGTAACCTGCCCCTCATAAACATCCTCAATTTTGAGTCCGGTTAGTGGTTCTATGTGACCACTGTAAGTGATTTTTCCTACCGAGCAGAAGTAAAGGGTTTGGGGAGGAACTATTGGTGTCAAAGCCGAAGAAAGATGGAGTAGAGGCATGCTTGACCGAAGGGAGTTAGCCACTTGCCTGTATGAAGAAGGCACTTGTGGGCTCCATGGATATAGGACCTGTCACTTAAATCCTCCTTACTTGATGGTGGCCCCTGAGCAGCAGCAGCAGCATCACCCAAGAACCTGCATGAAATGACAGAGCCTCCACCCCAGAATCAGCTAAGACAGGCTCCGTACTCTGACAAGCCACCTGGGAGCTTTCTGTGCACATGAAAGCCTGTGCAGTGGTGCTTGGGGCTGAGATGGAGTCTGGGCTCAGCCAGATTACTGGTGATATCTGAGTGCTGTCTCTTTCCACCAAGGGGCCTTTGGCATATTTCCAACTCGAGCTTTATCTGTAAAACAGGAACAGCACTTGCTACCTCCTAGGGTTGTTCTGAGAAGTAAATTAGATCATTTATATTGAAGGGTTTAACAGCATTTGGCACCTGGTGATTGAAAGATTATATCTCTGTATCTTCCCTGCTCCCAGCAGGACTGAATGAATGCCATTCATATGGAACCTTGCCCGTGTGGCCTCACTGCCACTTATCTTCCCAAGACCCTGGAGTGGCAAGATCCAAAGGAGAGCCTTTGGTCACTCAAATCACAACAGTGACTCCAACCCTTCATCACTGAACAGGAGCTGCCTTCCACCGCACCGTCCACCCTTCAGCCATCGACTTCCACACCCTTCCACACCCATGCCTAAATTCACGATGCCTCAGATGCTTCCACAGAACCCTCGTAACGAAGCAAGTTTCACCACTTTGAGGAAAGAAAGAAAGCTTCTGTCTGTGGTAACAGCTGGGCATTTCCTGGTTCCCCTCTTCTTAAGCTTTAGGACATCATCTTGTCTCCACTTTGGAGCTTCTCTTTTTCTTTGGGATGTCTTTACCTAACCGGCAGGAGGTAGATATGTGCTATTTAATAACAATCCAGGTGATTGTTCTTTATGCCCCCAAGAGAGCACAATTGCTGTACTATTTCCCAAGGAGGACCAGCACTAGTCCAGAGATCATCACCATAAATGCTGTCAGGATACTGAACTGTAATTTGTCAAGTCCTAAAAAGGTAGCTTCCCCGGCTGTAGCCTTCAATTTTCTCTTTAAGCATGCCCCTCTGCCCTTCATCATTTGAAGATCAGTCTCCTTGACAGAGAAAAGAAAGACAATACGGACAGTTTCATTTTCCCAATGGCATTATCTGATGACATTCCACCCTCTGTCCCAAGCAGTGAGTCCCGCTCCTCCCTTCTCTTTGTTCTGAAGATTAGAAAAGACTTCAAAACAACAACAAAGATTAGAAAAAGACTTCTTTTACCTTTTCCTAAGAGTTTCAAAGGCCTCCGCTAATTCTAATCTTTAACCTCCCTTGTCACACACCCCAGTAAAGTCTGGCCTCACTCCATCATCCCTTACCTCTAGATGGGAAGATGCAACTATTTTCAGATTCCTACAGGAAAGACAGCAGTCACAGAAAGCTTCCATTTGGTTGAAAGCCAATTCCTGTGGTAGAAAGCTCCGGAAATCTGCAGAGCTCACAACTAGAAGCTCACTCAGTCTGGGTTTGGAGATTTTGTTTTTTCCTGCAATAGCATTCCTCACATAAGCGGCCACACTCGCCTCCTATTTTTTCTGAAGGATCCGCAGTTGCTGGAAGTACACACAGTCGGTGTGACTGGCTTAGCAGGTGTTATTATTGCTTGAAAACAAATCTCCTTAGCTTTCCAGTCTCGCAATTTTCATCACTCTTCTCACCAATGCGAAGATTTTCCTAGATGCTTTCAAGTATCAACATCCAAAAGTTGACATCAATCTAATGAAATTAGAACATTGGAGACATAGAAAATATCCCAGGGTCTAGTCGATTCATTTTGTATTGGGAGCACTTGAATTATACAAGGGGACTTCAAAATTTCATGGGGGGAAATGGAATTAAAAGGTAACAGATATTTCCCATGAATTTTAAAAAGCCTTTTCATCTATATAGACTTTCCTCCAAAGAATGATGGAAGTAGGGTCTTTGGGGAAAAAAAAAAAAAACAGAAGAAACCAGGTTGGCATGTACTTGAGGAGTGAGCATGGAGAGAAAACATAGTACAGACTTTAATATCAGGGCAGAAGAAGCAGAACATGCTGCTCAGGACAACGAATGCCGGCAGTCTGAAGCAGGAGGCTGAAATGCCTACCAGAGAAGAGCGAAACTAGAAAGGATGTCAGTACAGAAGAGTGGAATTGGGACGGATACTAGTGCCTAGAGAAAAGAGGAGCTGGGAGAACTTTCTTACTGCTTTTGGTGAAGCTGCTAAGGAAAGGGAAAGGACAGGCAGCCATGAGACATTGATTCAGGGCGGTTACTTGAGGATAACTCTCAGGTCTGCAAGGAGGAATACTTAAGAGCAAATGACTTAGAAGACATTATTATATTGTTAGTAGTAATAAATCTATACAGTACCTGTGTGAGTGACTTCCAGGATTGCTAAAACAAAGATGGAAGGCATCTAGTTTTAGACTGGGCCGAATTCATCTCAAGAGAGAGCCTAGAATCAGTGTGATAGTTCATACAGCCAGGATGGTTTCAATGGCTTGCATTATGCCTTGTGTTAAACCTCGACTTAACAGTAGCAAATGAAGTTGAGAACCTAGGTTTCCTGTACATAATGTGGACTAAATAATATAAAGACTTGAAAGACTAAGACTATTTGAATTTATCCTATGAAATTTGCCCACCTATTTTCAGTTGCCATTCTCTAAGAAGGCCCAGTGATACTTTCTTAATCAAGGTGCCAAGAAGTTCATTCGTGAGCAGAGCACCATCCTCTGGAAGGCACTCTGATGGTTCCTTCATGCAGGGTCGGGATGTTGGTGGGGAGCACTGCAGGAGAAGCAGGTTCCTGGATCTCAGTGGAAATGTGAGGATGCTGGGACAGCAGAGGCAGGCTTAAGGCTTCAATGCTAGAGCAAGGAAACATGATTAACATATAGGTAGTGAGATGGGCATGGTTGGCAGAATGTTCTTTCTGATAAGTGGTTGCGTGCTGGTAGAATTGATCATGAGGTTTGTTAGGATCAAAGGATATTGGCAGCCCACGAGGATCCTCCTTGATTTGTGTAACAAACAGCTCTAGCTATGACGGAAACCTGCCCTGAAAGTCATCCTAGAGCATCACGTACCCTCACCAAACCTCCGGTACGCCACCAGTATGCAGATGTGGGGCCGCTTAAAGAAACCGGAGGGCAGACATTCTTTAATAGAAGTTCTCCAAACTGGCCCCTAGCAACTTCTCCCATCCCTTTCTGTGTGTCACTCTTCCCTCCACGAGGCAAGTCTATTTCCTTTCCTCTTGAATATATAAATTGGCTTTGTGATTGGCAACAGAAGGAGTGATGTTATGTCAGCTACCCATTTCAGTTTCAATGTTTCTAGTGACCATGTTTAAGCAAACAAGTGAAATTGATTTTAATATATTTTATGTCATCGATTAGATATAAGTATTGCAACTGCAAAATTTAATCAATATGAAACATCTATTAATGAGATCTATCCTTCAATGAAATCTTTGATAGCCATTGTGTACTTTACACGTACAGGACCTCTCCTTAGGGCTGGCCACATAGTCCTCATAGCCACTTGTTGCTAGGAGCTATTCCATTGGACAGAGCAGTATTGGTTTTGAACATGGCTTCTGGTGGCATAGAAGCCAATCTAGTTCTCTAGCCCTCCTGAAGATATCATGAGCTACCCAATATCCTTTTAATAAATTTCTGTTCTGTTTAAATCATCCTGAGTGGATGTTTCTTGCTTGCAATTGAGAATCTCGACTATTATACTTCCCTCCTGCTATTTGAATGATTTTCTGGAGATAGGCACAAGATTACAGCAAACATAATTTGACTTGTCAGAATACCAACTTTCTAATATTGGAGGGTTTGCCAGTGTCAAATGAAAAATGAATTGTTCATCATAAAGGCTCCTATAAAATCCTAGACTTCGAAAGAAACAATAGAACATACTGCAAAATCATTTTTGAAAAGTTTATTTCCAAAAAATGCCATGTGATTAGTCCGTGCACACATACACCTAGATGTCCTGACATAGAACAAATATAAGAGAAATTATGCTGTCAGAAGAGGATAGTGTCTTTGTCAGTTGTTCCTTCCTTCTTGTTTCTTCAACTGCTCCTGCTCAACTGCCTCCTTTTTCTTTCTCTTAAGTCTCTTTCATCTTAAAATCTCACTTTTCCTAAATTCAATGTCCCTTTTTAATAACCTTCTCCATTCTAATGTGGAATTATTAAAGGATTACTGTCTATACTTCCCAACCTTTCTAATCTTCGTTCCTTATCCTGATGATTTCTGCCACCACAACTCAATGGAAAACGCTCACTAATGACCATAAATGTCAACTATGATGTTGTACCTGTTTATTTCCTCAATTTCTTGCTTTCCTGCACTTCAGGGCCTTCACAGTGCCAACCACTGCCTCCACTTGACACATGCTCCTTTATGTTTACACTGTAAGTTCCAATCTGAGGTTCTCCAAATGTCATTCTCTCTCTCTCTCTCTCTCTCTCTCTCTCTCTCTGTCTCTCTCTTTCTCTGTGTGTGTGTGTGTAGGAGGGGTTTTTCTTTCATCCTACTCTCAACAAAAATTGATGGGTTCAAAAAGTCTGCCAGTAGCCTACCTCCATTCTCACTGTATACGTTTTCCACTAGGGATCATGTCTCACCCACTTTTACAGTAGTAAGTTCCATATACTTATACTCCAATGGCTGTGCTCATGCTGTACCCAATGTCCATTCTGCTTCCTTGAGGACAAAACCTGACTTGATCCAGGGCATAGGCTTTCCTTGAAGCTTGGATTGCATACTCCCAGACTTCTTGTTATGTGATGAAAATAGACCCTGAAGTTATTCAGACCACTGTTTTGCTTTTGCCTTTTTTGGGTGGGGGGCATCACTGCCCACTGGTGGTCATGGGCGCTACCCAGTGCTGCTCCTGAGAGCCGATGCTGGATTTGAACTGCCAAGCCCACGGGCCACAGTCCCGCACTCAACCACTTACACCACTGGGGCTCAGCCCCTCAGCCCACTGTTTTAACTAGCTTTCTCTCTCTCATAGTGCAAGGCAGGGTTGGCAAACTTTTGAAACAGAAAAGCCAATCTTGTCCCTTGAAACAATTTGGAAATAATTCAAGACCCATAAATTTACTTTTATAAACAAATGAAATCACCATTATCTGAATAACATCCTTTCAATTTTCAATTTTGCTTCAGAGATACATGTAAGTATTGAAAGAGTCACATATGGTTCGTTAGCAGTATTTTGCCAACTCCTGGTCTAATAAAGCACTTCAAAGGTTCTGACCCTTCCCTTAATCTTTAGATTAAAGTAACTTATTACTTGATGAACACTTATATCACACTTTACATTCAAATATGTGTATATGAAGTCTTTACCATTCCTGCAAACTAGCTCTCCTTCAGTTGCAACACATCCTAGAAACTGGAAAACTTGAGGGTTATTGTTAACTCCTTCTTCCACCAGTCACCTCCCGTTTTCAATTAACCATTAAAATATATAGAGATAGGAGTATTTATCTATGCATATATATGTTAATACAACTAGAAAGCAGAGAGACCTCAATTTAAATTCTACCTCACTACATGAATGGTTGGTTCTAATAATGTGGCAATGTATGTTACTCACCATCCCAACATGATCACCAAAGATAAAATGGGTGCATAAGCAAATGGAGTGAAGAAAGTTGATGGTGCTCAGCTATCAAAAGACAGAGCATCTGGGGTCTAAAAGACTTGAAGATAAGCAAGAGGCCATCTATCAGGGAAGCAAAAAGCCCACCTGAAACAAGCACACCAGCCTGTGTGATCATGAGATGCCAACAGCAGTAGGAATCAGATCAAGGGCAATGTAACTGAGAGGAATTATTGAAACCCAAATGAAGGCAGAACATGATAGTGGGACAAGAGGAAAGTAAAAGGAAATAAAAGAAAGTTCTATGAGGAAAACGGCATTTATAGAGGTCTAAATATAGGCATGTACATATGCAACTATATTTATATGTGATGATTTGTAAGTAGATATATATATATATATATAAATAGATATATTTATAGGTTTAGTATTAAGTAGCAGATGGACTTTGAGTCTCCACTCAAGTACATCCTCAATGCAAGAACACTTTGTTCTATTAACCTGGCATTCCACGATGTTCACCTTCTGGACTGGATCACTGAAGATAAAGTCATAAGCAAATGTGGTGAAGAAAGCTTAATGTGTCTGGCTATCAAAAGTAGTGTCTGGGGTCCTAAAGGCTTGAAGATAAACAGGCGGCCATGTAGCTGAGCAGCAAAAAAAAACACATGGAAGAAGCAAACCAGCCTATGTGATAACAAGGTATTGATAAGATGATGTATTAAGCATCAAAAACCCAGAACAAAAAATCATATCCGTGTGAATGAGGGGGAGTGATGAGTGGAGACCCAATGCCCATCTGTAGGCAATTGGGTCTCTGGGAGAAGAGGAGCCAGTCAGAGTCAAGTATCGCAACGATGAAGTATACAACATTCCTCTAGTTCTTTAATGCTCCCTCCCACACACTATCATGACTCCAATGCTCCCTTACAAATCTGGCTAGACTAGAGCATGTACACTGGTACCAATTAGCCATGGCAACACAGCGAATCCAGAACAGTTAAACCCCTCAGGACCAATATTGAGAGCAGTCATACCAGGCAGTGAAGGGGAAGGTGGAGGAAGACAGGGGTAACCAATCACAATGATTTATCTATATCCCCCCCCCTCCCCAGGGGAATGGACAACAGAAAAGTGGGTGAAAAAGAGACATCAGTCAGTGTAAAACATGAAAAATAATAATAACATAAATTATCAAGGATTCATGAAGGAGGGAGGGAGGAGGGGAAAAGGAGAAGCTGATCCCAAGGGCTCAAGTAGAAAGAAATTTTCTTAAATGATGAGGGCAGCAAATGTCCAAATGTACTTGACACAGTGGATGGGTGCATGGATTGTGATAAGAGTTGTACCAGCCCCCGATAAAATAATTTTTAAAAAGGAGTAGGTCTCAGAAGTTCCTGTCGTCGAGTAATCAAACTGGGAAGGAGCAAAGGCAAAGTGGAGACCCAAACCCGGTTGGGCTTCCTCCTGCCGCCAGGGCAGTGATGCGAGAGAGAGAAAAAAGAAAGAATGGAGGGATACACAAAAAGGAGGTTGCGGGGCTGAGCCCCGGTGGCGTCGTGGTTGTGCGCAGGACTGCGGCCCACTGGGATGGAGGTTCGATTCCAGCTCCACGGAGCAAAGGTTGCGCTTCCTACTCCCACCACCTGAGGGCAGTGATGCCCCCCCAAAAAAACAAAGGAGGTTGCATCCAAGGTGCAACAGAGCACTGATGAAACACATAAATATCCTCTAGTTCTTTAAAATCTTTCCTCCCGTTATTATGGCCTTATTTCTGCCTCTCTGGTCTCGCTAGGCCTTCGTATGTACATTGGCATCATTAGTGCTTGTTGACACACAAAATCCAAGATAGATAAACCCCCCAGAAACAGTAATGGGAGTAATGATTCCCCGAGGATAGGAGAAAAGAAGGGGGAAGGGAGAACTGATAGCAATGATGACGGTATAACCCCACTTGAGGTGAACTAATATCAGAATTTTAGGTGAATGGATTCAATGAATGGTGTAAATGATGGCAAAATAATAATAATGCATAATGTATTAAGAGTTTGAAGGGGTGGGAGAGGGAGGGAGGGAGGGGATGAAGGGGAGCTGATATCAAGGAGTTCAAGAAAAAAGGAAATGGATTGTAAATGAGGATGGTAACAATTATACATGTATGCCTGGTCTAATGGAACTATAGATTGTAATAATATCTGAAAGAACTCCCAATAAGATGTTACACAAAAGAAATATTACCCATAAAATAATGATCATACAATGAATTAACATTTGAACACTTTAAAAAATCCTGCTGTAATCACCAAAGTAAATTATTTGTTGCCTCCACCTCTGTTATCCATCCCTTTGTTCTGGTACAGAAAGCACAAAGTGCTATAAAATTACAACAAAGATTTATTTCCCATTAATAATACAGTGGAGCAATTTTAAAAGAGTAGAGAGAGAATACAGAGATCATGGCAGTGAGAGAAATGGAATGTTCACCAGAAATCTCCAGTTCCACAAATTAGAAGCTGTGGTTTCCCTTTGTGGTTGGTGAACAATACTTTCTTCGAAAGTCATAGGTCAAGCATGGGGCCAAGGGTCAGTCCTTTGTTTGTCAGAAAGGGCCCCGACAGGCTAGATGAAAAAGATTGGTATGGACACCTCTTGTATCAGACAAGCATTTCTTTTGGTTAGTGACGATAACCAGTTAAGGTTTTGTGTCTGTTTGGCTGGGCCAATACTCTCAATGCTTTGACAATGAAGAAGTAGCAATTCCCTCACAAGGAGATCTCCATGAGGGTGTGATATAAATGGGATGCTGAGGGGAAACGTGCTTGATCTTTGCTGCATCTGGATCTCTCCTCTGACTCTTCGTCCGACCTCTTACTCTTTGGACCTGAGTCAGCGGCTCTGCAACCCTGCTCGGTGATTCTGAAATCCCTCAGGAGCTTGCCATGTCACTAGCTGATCTTGGGTTTGCTGGCCTGTTCCACCACAATCCTGCCATCTGAACTACCATTCTGAGGAGTCCTCAGTGCCTACAGCTACGGGAGTCAGGAGAAGTTTACAATATACCCTGTCGTCTGACCTATAGACTTGTAACTAGCCCACCTCTGCAACTGCGAGAGCCTTTTCCTTGAGATTAACCACTTTTTTAATAGACGTAGGTACACTGGACTGGGCATGCACCTTTAGAGAACTCAGTCAGAGACAGTGGCTGTTACAGAATGGACTTTATTTTTTTTTTGGGGGGGGGGGCCATCACTGCTCTCTGGTGGTGGGAGTTGGAGGCCCAGCCTTGCTGCTCGATTTGAAGCTCCATCCTAGTGGGCCGCAGTCCCACACACAACCACTACGCCACCGCGGCTCAGCCCAGAATGGATTCTAATGACTTGTTCCTAGCAGCTGCATCCTTTGAAAAGTCATGTGAAATCCTTAGTGCACTTTTATCCCCAATAACCTCAACACAGAGGTTCTTCTAAACTGTACCATAGCCTCATAGTGGACACAGGCCACTTTGTGGCACGCTTGATCACAGTTACCTATGACCACACTTGTCAATCTTGCTCCGCATCAGCTCTCTTCTTGTGAGCAATATTTTAAATTTTGTTTCATTCAAAAGGGAACTAAAGGGTAATTTAGTAGTTGGGCCAGGTCTGATCCTTGACCATAGTTTTTGTAGCTGTGCCAAGAGGGATGTTGCTCTTAGACCACTTTGGCATAAGGAAGAGTGGACATTTGAGTGGTTTCTACATGCATGAATTGTCATGCTAAAGGAACAGAGTCCTGGCATATTTCTTCATGTATAACCTTACCAATTCAACTATCAACATCACTGTTATTAGCAATATGATTACTCGCTGGAAGAAGAGACCATACAGAAGTTCTTTGAGCCAAGAATCTACCTTTTACATTGGGAGGCCACTAAAGAAATAGAGTAATTCATGTGGCTTAATAGCATGTAACCAGGTGACTTGAATTCTGATTTTATGAATGTGTTCTATAATCCTAATGTTGTTTACTCATGAACAATAAGATATGTTGGCTAAGGCACATAAAGAGTTTAATTACCTTTGTTTAGAAAGTCACTCTGTCGGCAACCTCAGTGGTAATTTGAGCAATAGTCCCTGGTACATTTCTAGCTGAGACCTCCAACCAAATGTTGGGATAAAAATTCTTAAAAGCGAGCATCCTCAGCCAAGATGATTGCTTAACAAATTTCCACTAAGAGTCAAAGCTTATTTGGTGTTGTGGAACCATATAACATCACTGTTCTAATAAGTAATAGCCTAGGCACTGTCCATTGACAAAAACTCCAAGACTGCCTATCATACATTGTCTCATTATTTTCAACCTGTTAACAAAATTATTTGACCAAGCTACAGTGTTATTATTAGGATGTCAATTACCTACACTCTAAAATTAAGATCCTCTAGACAAACGTATCCCAAGGGGGAGGGGGACAATACAGAAATTCTTAATTTACCTCATGGTGCCAACGGGTTCTTTGCAGTAAGAACAGAAGGTTAACATTGCCCTGGGTAGTCTCAAGAATACGGTGGTTTGCCAATAATCAGTCAAATGGCTGGCCTCTGCAACTTGCTCGGCTAACCTAATAACAGAATTGGCCTTTTAAGCAAAGGAAAAAGAAAAAGGTAAAATGTCACCCAGTTATATTCCTTCTGTTCAGTGTGAGTAGGCAAAAGTGGAGGAGGAGGAAATGTTTGCACTGGGTGTGTAGGAGTTGAGTTCACGGGGTTTTTATATCTCGCAGGCACCTAGCTTCTCGCTGTAATGAAGGGACTTTCTTCACTTGCATAAGGCAAATCCAAGGTCCTATGCTCTGCAATTTTGCAGCATAATAGTTGGTTAATAGCACAACTTCATGTAGGAATTAAGTTATCTTTAATCTTGTGTTTTCTCCCAAAGACTTAATCACCAGGTTCAAGCCTTTGGACCGTGTAGCAATCTTCAATTGAACTCTGCCTTCCTCCCTTTGATGAGATCAATTGATATCAGTTTATTCCTGGCCTAACTGTTAAAAACCTATTTCTCATTGATTCACTCTCTCATTGTCTAACAGTTCCCATTTACAAGTATAGCGTAAAAGTCTACTATCTATTTTATACTTGGACATAAGGACAGCTGGCAATAATGAATTCCAAGATCTGAAGTGAGAGTACAACTTTCAATGATAGTTAAGGCTCTGTGTCACCTGGGCTGTGGCATCATCCTGAGTGGTTTGGCAGTGACATGATGATGTAATTTTGCAAGTCCATAAGGAGGTGGTCAACCTTTATCTTGTGATCTGTTGTAGTCCTTCCTGCTCACGTCATGCTGATGTTGGCATAACAACCTGGAACTTAACTGTGTCGGCATGTGAGGAGTGGCTCTCACTTAAGACACCCTGGTGGTTCTGTTGGGTCAGGGTTGAGCTGCAAATCGCAAGATAAGTGGTTCAAGCTCACCATCTCCTCCGAAGAAGAAAGATGAGGCTCTCTCCTCCTACAAAGGCTTACGGCATTGAAAACACTATATAGGGTAGCTATGAGTCAAAATCTCCCAGACGTAAATGAGTTTGGTGATTGAGAAGTAGTTTAACCCCCTACCCACCTACAGCCAAAAGATATATATATATATTTTAATTTTTTCTAATTAGGTGGTACTAATTGGTTGACTATTTTTTAAAGCAAAGCTAGACAAATTTTACATGTTTGGCAGGCTTTTCCAGCTTAGGTCAGGTTTTTTAAGTTTAGTATTTGGTTTGGTTCCTAAGAAACACCTTAAAAGTCAACAATGGAAATCTGTTGATTTTCCTATTCAACAGACCTTTTCAGTGATCTCTCTGACCCCTAGCTCCCTTTTTTAAAATAAAGAAAATATTTCTGTAGTACAGACGCTTCACTTTTTATCCTGAGGACCCAGGTTCTTTATAATCTGGTCACACCTGAGATTTCCAACCGTCTCTTGCCGACAGCCCTACGCATTTGATATCCATTGGTGAGATATGGACCATTTTCTTTTGATGGGTTTTCAACCCATCAGCACATCCGAGCAGGCTCTCAGTCAGACTGATCACGCTCCTTCTGAGAACCGAAGGGGTAGGAACTAGGAAGGTAGGAAGATACGTGAAGTTAGGCTTCCTCTGTGAACAAGTAATGCTTAGATAAGAGAGTTAATCATAAAAACAAAAAACTTAGACTGTTCTTGAGTGGAAAATAAGTTAGCTGACCAGCAGAAAACATGTGAAAATATGGTATCTTAGAGATATTTATGGGCATGACAGTGAAGCTGATCTCCACGTAAAAATTTTTTAAAGGCTCTGATATCACTTGGACTTTGGAGCACAATATTTTTTTCACTATAAATTTTCCAGTTCGATCAGTCTATTTTTCAATAAAACTCTTTTTGTTTTTATTTCTGACAGAATGTTTCATTCGTTTCCAAGGCGTTTTTAACATCAGGATGTGAATTCAAAGATGCATTATTTTCAATGTCCCACAAAGGGTTGGGCCTTTGAGCATTGGGGCCAGTGGAGTTGAGCAATGTGGGGCTATCTCCTTCCACTAAATCTTGATAATCATCCTAAGGTAAAAACTCTCTCAATTCTGAGCCCTACTTTCTTTGAGTTAGAGCTTGATCAAAGATGTGTTTAATGATTAGATTTGTTTCTTTGTTCCTAACATTTGTTCCTTCGCACTTAAAAGGTTTTGTTTTATTTTTCACTATCTGTTAGACACATGTGGAATGTCAACTCCAGAGACAGGTCAAATCCAATCTCTAGGACTATTGCTTAATATATGGTCCCCTGGATGCTTTTTGCTTTCTGTCTGGCATTAACTTACCCAAGGTTTGTTTGCTTCTTTCCTGGCTTGCGTGTTTTAATCAGTGGCTGTTATTTCATTCTTTTGATATTTTTTCATTGGTTTTTCTTCACAGTAAATCACAAGATCAAGTCTTCAGGAGGATTAATATATACCTGTTTTGATTGTCTTATCTGAATTTGATTGCTTGGATCTGCATCCTTAAAAACAGTTTATCATCAGTGACCACTCTTGGGGATTTGACAATTAGAAAAATGAGACTGTGTGAAATACAAGAGTAGGTCTCTCGGCAGAAGAATGAATTTGGTTCAAGAGAAAAGAAACCAAGTTTTGTATTGTTGTTACAAAGGAATTGAAGAGTTTGGGGAGACACAAAAACATATAAGAAAGTATCTACATCTTCAAAGCCTCTGGGACACTCACCACCATCAGAAAAACACCCAAGAAAGGGTAAGCTAGGAGATGACATGTATGCCAATGCATACAGTGGAATACTTGGCATCGATAAAGAACAATGACAAGTCTTTTAAACACCACAAGACATGGACAAAGCTAGTGAACGATATATTTAGCAGAGTTAGTTGATCTGATACAAATAAATATTTAGTGACACCGCTACCATGAGGTAAAACAAAGAAAAAGAAAGGTGGTTTTCACACCAAAAGATATGACAATGTGGAGGCCAGGGATGGGGGCTGGGACAGGGCAAGGGGAGTGATTAAAAATTATAGGAGGACGTAGGAATGGAAGGGGAAGAAGAGAGAAGGAGAACCACATTCATGCAGGGTTTAACACAACATTGCAGATTTCATCGGCTGAGACAGATGGTGCAACTATACGAATATACTTCTTTACAAACCAACATAAACATTCGAAAAAAAAAGATTATGAAGGCTTGCAGACTTAAAAGCCCTCCTCATTCCGTACTTCTCAGATCTAAAGATTGGTCTGAGGGGCTTAAAATGGGGGAAAGCGTAAAACTGAAGTGGGCTTGGTTCTGTATGGAGTGACATACAAGTTCATTTCAAATAGGAAACCCAAGAAATAGTCCAGAGCTGCAGGCTACCCAGCAGCCAGACACTGCCATCCAAGACAGACATGCCCATCCAGCAACATGCTGACCAAATGCAGTGGCAGGCTCTCCCTTCTGAATATTTTATTTGATTCTGAGAAACCGATCATCAACTCACTCTTAATATGCTTAATAAACCTGCCCGGGCTTCCCCAGCTACTTTGGCTGTTGCTTTGGGTTTCCTAATGAAAACCACTAGGAACTAAATACATTTGAAGTAATTTAGAATGTCAGTGATTGCTTTGGGGAAATGAATTATCATCTACTCTTTCTCCTTCCATTTTGGGAAAACTCATTCTCTTTTGCATCTTTACCCTTCTACGGCATTGTTCTTTGATGCTCACTTTTGTCAGAGGGTTTGAATAAAATTCCCTCCATCTGAGACTTTAAAAAAATCATTAATTCACCTAGGACCTGTTTTTCTGTTGATTTGAGTAGATCTCACCTAAAAAATTGCTGTGTCCATTTGAAGAAACTTGAATTCCCCATAAACTTATATTATGTGATGTTGAGTTTAAGTATGAATTTGAACTGAACTCACAGACCAGGATGTGAATGAGTGTGTGGGTGTGGGTGTCCTGTCTCATTTTGTGTCTGAGTTTCTTGTCACAGGAGATCATGACTTGAAGTCGCTAATAATTTTTTTTATCTCTTTTAAGTCTTAGAAAAACTGCTTTCAACACCCATCTTGAGGTACATTTTCAGTGGCTGGACTGAGAATTTTTTTTTATTAAATTGATCTATTTGAAAAGTTCACTAAAAAGAATAAAGTGTGCATTTTGAGTTTGCTATTAGGGCCATTAAGGGAGAAATTTTATGCAAATTTGCTTCTCTAACAGCAGTAAGCTCCAACCACCAAGTTAAACCTCGCTCACAGTGACCCGACTTGAAATATTTACGACAGCAGAATATTTATTATTCTCCCTGGGAGCTACTAGTGAGTTTGAACTGCCATCCTTAGAGTTAGCTCCCCAGACCTAACTCAGCACCACAGGGCTATGTAAGAATTCCCCACTTCTTGTCCAAAAAATAGCCCCTCACCATGAAGCAGTTTGCATATCTAAATGGTCTGACTCTGATACAGGCTACATTCCACCCCACCCACCCTTGTTACTTTATTCTTGCTCTTAACCAACTGCTCAAGTCTTGTAAAATTGCATCTACCTTGGAAACTAAGAGAGGAGATCAGAAATATAAGGTTACAATAAACTGCTCCAGAAATGCTGATGTCCACTCCTTTCTTTGCCCAATAGGCACTCAGAAGAAATGCTTTCAAAGAGCCTGGGCAAAGCTAGTTCTGTAAAAACCTTATTCGTGTTGGCCACAAGATGAAGGCAGATTAGAAAACTACGTTATTTTCAAATATGTAGGATTTTTTAAAACTGACTGTTGGTGACCTTGTGAAAGATTACACAAAGTTCTGCAAATACTAACAACTCAGAAAATTATGCTAGCTCCAGATATTTGTGTTTTTTGGCTTTCTCTGCCCAATGCTTTGGAACACATGATGCCCAATATCAATTATTCCATTCTCTGATAAGCCTTCTTGTTTATTCTCTTATGGGCCAGATCTTTTGGCCAACGACACTTCAGGAAATATTATTAAATTATCATATTCCTTAAAAAGACTTATTCCAGTAAGTTCTTAGAAAATATGTGTTTATATAAATTAAATAATCCTTCTATATCCAGCCGCTACTTGTCTATCACGTTGTCGTATTGTGGCGGCTTGTCCGTTTGTATGATGTTGGAAGATGAGCCAAGGACCCAGGGTCTTCAGGTTCAATAAAATGTATAAACTAAGTACAAACTAGGAAGAAAGAGAAAAATCTCACTTCTGAAAAATTAGATGCAGAAAAGACCATGAATAAACAAAAGGACAGCCAACTCGCTGCCATTGGGTCGACGCTCACCGGCAAGAACCCTATAGAAGGGGGCAGAACTGCTCCTGGAGGTTTCTACGACGCTGACTTTTTTTTTTATCATTTTATTATGGGCTCCTACACGATCCATACAGCCATCCATTGTATCAAGTACATTTGTACATTTACTGCCATCATCATTCTCAAAATATTTTCTTTCTACTTGAGCCCATGGGGTCAGCTTCTCCTTTACCCACCTGGTATGGGTACTCTCAATATGGGTCCTAAAGGGTCTGTATGTCCTGGGTTTTCCTGGGCTTCCAGTTCTTATCGATGCCCATGTACATGCTCTGGTGTCGCAGGATTCATAAGGTAGGATTGGGTCATGTTAGTGTGTGTGTGTGTTGGGGGTGGGGGGGCAGTTGGCGGGAAGCACTAAAGAACTAGAAGAAATTTGTATGTTTCAATGGTGCTCTGCTGCACCCTGGCTGGATCGAGACTGTTACTCTTTTTTCCTCCACATCGCTGCCCTGATGGGCGTAGGAAGCCCAGCCTTGCTCCTGGAGAGCTGCTGCTGGATTCAAACCGTCGACCCTGTGGGCCACAGTCCCGCATACAACCACTGCACCACCGGGGCTCAGCTTAGAGACTGTTATTCGCTGTGGGAGTGGAAAGCCTCATCTTTCTGCTGAAGAGTAGCTGGGTGTTTCAAAGGACCGCTCTTGGGGCCAGCAACCCAAAGTGTTAACCTTAGGCCCCCAGGGCTCCTCTAACAGCAACTGAAGATGTTCTGATATTGGGCCCAAAGATCAGAGTCTCTTGTCGGAAGGCAATCAGAATACAACTGAGGGAGACCTACCTCCTCAAAATAGAGGTGACCTTAATGATACGGAAAGAGCAAAGCTTTGGGGACCTTCCTTGACTGATGAGGCATGAATCAAAAGGAGAAGAAATAGCTGTCGATGTTCATTAATATTCAGAACATGAAATGTATAAAATACAAATCTAGGATAATTATGAATCCTCAAAAATGAACTGTAAGACAAAAGTTCTACATCCTAGACATTAGTGAGCTGAAGTAGTCTAGTATCGGTAATTTTGAATTGGGCAATCATATGGTTTACTCTCATTTGAATGACAAATTGAAGAAAAATTATATCACTTTCATCACCAATGAATATTTCAAAATCTATCTTGAAGTAAAATTCTGACTGTGATAAGATAATATCCATGTGCTTATAAGAAATATAACTACTGCTGAGCCCTGGTGGCGTAGTGGTTGTACACGGGACTGCGGCCCACTGGGATGGAAGTTCAATTCCAGCAGCGGCTCCACAGGAACAAAGGCTGGGCCTCCAACTCCCACCACCTGAGGCCAGTGATGCCCCCAAAACAACAACAACAACAACAAAGAAATTTAACTACTATTCAAATTTATCCTTCAACCACTAAAATAATGATAAAAAAATTGAAGAATTCTACCAACTTCTTTGATCTAAAATTAATCAAACAATCAAGATATATTTATAATTACTGGTGATTGGAATGTGAAAGTTAGAAACAAAGAAGAGTCAGTAATCAAAAATATGATTTTGATGGTAGAGGTGGAATATGATTAATAAACTATGGTATTAAAAGACATCCAAGCAGCACAGCCAATACAAAACTAAGCTCCAGAAATTGATGTGATACCAATTGAAATGTTTTGGTAAATGGATGCAACACTAGGGATGATCATTTGTCTATTCCAATTGTCTATTTGTCTATTCTATTTGTCTATTTGTCTATTCTATTTGTCTATTTGTCTATTCCATTTGTCTATTCTAATTTGGGAGAGAATTTTATGGTCGGTCAATTGGAAGAACTCTATCTTGGTGCCTATTCCTAAGGAAGGTAATCCAACAGAAAGTATCTATTATTGTAGTAGTTATAGGCTGGTGTCAGACTTATAGACTTGAGTTGGACGGGGCTAGAATGCTTTCTTTATATATTATTACTTCTTTAGATAAAACTCTTCTTATACATATAAGGCTGTCACTGAATTTGTTTCTCTAGCCAACCTGGCTGAATAGTGTTATCAAAAATATCATTAATATTGAAACCAAGTTACATGTTGCTGGAGATAATTCAAAAGCAGTTGCAGCATTAAAGGGAGCTATCAGAAAGAAATTCAAGGTTGATTTAGAAGAGGAAGTGACATGATGGATATCATTGCTAATAGTATATCCACTTTTGCTGAACTGAGAGAATACCAGAATGATGCTTACTTGAGCTTATAGACTTTGGATAGACATTCAATATGTAGATCCTGATAACAGTGCCAATAATGGAAATTTCAGAACACTTCATTGTGCTCACGTAGAACCTGTACACAGACCAAGCAGCAGTTGTCTGAACCAAACAAGGGGAAATAGCATGGATCAAAATTAAGAAAGGGGCTTCCAGTTCAAGATGATGGAGTGATCACATAGAGAGTAAGTCTCTCTTCAACTATCAAGAGAAACACATCAAGAAAACAACAAGTAAGTCTTGGAAAATGACAATAATGAAGTCCCACAAAACCTCCACACACCAGAAACTGTGGGGATGGTCAGGAAACAAAAAAAGGAAATGGAAAACACACCCATGAGATACCTAGCATCAGCTTTCAAGCACCCAGCTCCCCCAACTCCCCCTGGGTCACAGAATTGCCCCAGTACCCCTCCAGTTCCCATGATAGTCTCAGTTCCCAGGCAAGTTGTGCACCTACCGTGTCAGGCTTCGGATCAGTTCATGTAATCACCTTAACCCACAGCAAGTTCATTGAATGACTTTACTC
This sequence comes from Nesogale talazaci, assembly GCA_004026705.1. NCBI lineage: Eukaryota > Metazoa > Chordata > Mammalia > Afrosoricida > Tenrecidae > Nesogale > Nesogale talazaci. The sequence goes on from PVJH01000608.1 coordinate 226,335, forward strand.
CCAACACAGCACATATCTGTTCCACTGGCTCTCAGCTAATGAGCTCCATGCCCACCTTGACCCCCACCATTCTTAAGAGAGAGAAGATGTTCTGTATGCCTGACCACACCAGCTACAACACTCCTGAATGAAGGGAAGATCCAAACTGAACAGGGCTTCCCTTTAATTTAACTTTTTGCTTTTCATTTTATTTTTTATGAAAATTTTAACTTTAATTTCTTCTACTTTTTTTAGGGAATGTTTCATGGAAATCCAATACATGTATGATTATTTCAGTTGTTTAATTGAAGAGAGAGTACTGGATGCAGCCAACACGCCTGTCCAGGTAATGGTATCTGAACTCTACAATGTTATTTTGAACTTAACACTGGATTTCTGAAGCAGAACGTTTTTTAAAATATAGATTTTATTGGGGGCTCTTACAACTCATAACATTCAATATACATTGCTCACATTTTCTACTTGAACCGCCCCCCCCAGCATGCACTCCTCTTTCCCTCTTTCCTCTAGTTATTTTTTTAATTCCAACTCCTCATATTTCCCCTTCCCCTTCTCCTCCCCTAAGACTTTCAGTATTTTTTAAATTGGCACTAACTTCTTTAAAAATACATTTTTACTATTTTATGTTTTAATTCTATCACCATTTTCTACTTTTCTTTTCTCTATCTTCTCTATATTCCTCTTTTTCATTTATTGCAATTTTTTTAGGTTTCTATTATTTTGCTCCTGCAACACTTGAAAGACTTAACTATACCCACATGACTCAGCAGCCCCATGATCCCCTAACAGCTGCATTAAGAGAAAATAGAACTAGAAGAAATAACCATAATAAACATATAAGCACCCAACCACCATACCAAACCCAACTCACTGCTGTCTAGTCTATTCCAATTGAAAGTAACCTTATGGTACAAAGTAGAATTGCTTCTGTGAGTTTCCAAGACTATAGCTCTTTACAAGGGTAGAAAGCCCTGCCTTTTTCCCATGCACTCAAAAAAAAAAAATCCTAGAAATGCATTAATTAAATATCTGTAGAACTGATGAGAGAAATAGACAATTCCAAAATAATAATAGAGGACTTAAACACATCACTCTTGGGGAAGGAAAATCATTTAGACACCGAAGTCTACACAACATAATGAATCAACTCAATCTCCTAGATATATGCAGAGCATTCTATTCAACAACAATACAGTATACATTCTTTTCCAGCAAACATGAGTTTCTATAAAAAGAAAAAATGTTAGGACACAAACAAAGCCTGAATAAAATTTTAAATATGGAAATTTTACAACCATTTTCTCAGACAATGATGCTATAAAATTAACAACAGGAAAACAACAACAGGAATCAACAAGAGGGAAAGCAAGGGGAAAACATCAAATTCGTGGAAGCTGAATAATAGGCTGTCTAAAAATGAATGGATAGACTAAGAAACAAAAGACTACTTGAAACCAATTTAAACAAAAAGACAACCTACTAAAACTTTTACGACACAGCAAAAGCAATTATCAGGGGGAAAATCTATAGCAATCAATACACTCATGAATAAAGGAAGGGAGAATTAAAATCAACACTTCACCTCAATATCTTCAACAACTAAAACAAGAACAACAGAATAAACCACCAATCACCCAAAGAAAAGAAACCATAAAGATAGAGTGGAAATAAGTTAATTGGAAAGAAAAACAATAAGAAAAAAATCAACAAGAGAGTTGGTTCCTTAAAAAGCTTAACAAAATTTATAAGCCATTATCACACTTAAAAACAAAAAAGATAGAAAATGCAAATATCAAGACTAAGAGATGAACATGGTAACATCACAACAGATCTAACTGAAATTTTAAAAACATTAGCTCATTACTATGAAAGACTGTACATCAACAAATTTGAAAACCTAAAGTAAATGGACAAATTTCTACAAGCTCACCTACCTAAATTAGCACACACTGATGCTCAGAAAAACTTCAACAAACCCACAAGAAAAGAAGAAATAAATCAAGTCATTAAAGACTTTCAACAACAAAATAATGTCCAACACCAGGTGGCTTTACTTGGGAATGCTACCAAGCATTCAGAGAAGAGTTGGCACTAATTCTACATACATTATTAGAGAATAAGGAGAAGGAGAGAAAACTCATTGTATGACGGGAACATCATCCTGAGACCAAAACCAGGTAAAGACATTGCCAAAATAGAAAGTTACAGGCCAATATCCTTCATGGACATAGGCGTGAAAATTCTCAACAACACACTGACTAATAGAATACAACAATCTATCAGAACAATAATATTCCTTAGTCAAGTGGGATTCATACCAAGTACACAAGGATAGTTCAATGCTAGAAAAATAATCCATGTAAACTGCCACATGAAACCAAGGATAAGGATCATATGATCATATCAGTCAATGCATAAAAGACATTTTGTCCAACACCCATTTCTGATTTAAAAAAGCACTTAGAAGAACAGGAGTACAAAAGAAATGGATCTATATGATGAAGGCCATATGTGGAAAAATAATGGCAGCATCTCGATCAATGAGGAAAAACTGAAAGCATCCCCTTTTTGCATGGGAACCAGACAAGGATACTATTCACCACCACTTTTATTTAACATTGTGCTGGGAGTCTTACTCACAGTGGTTATTAGACAACAAAAATAAATCAAAGAAATTCAGATCAGAAAAAAGAGGTGAAACTCTCATTATTTGCAGATAGGATCTTAGAAATAGAAAATCTCAAAGATTTAACAAAAAAAAATCTAGAAAAGTTGAGAGATTTGACAGCATGGCAGGATACAATGTCAAGTGGATTCCTATATACTCACCAAGAGAACTCTGAAAAGGAAATCAGGAAAACAATATCACTTATAAGAGTCACGCATAAATTAATTAAGAATAAACCTAACCATAGAAACTAAAGACTTGTACTAAGAAAATTAAAGAACACTACTACAAGAAACCAAGAGACCAAAAGAATGATAATCTATGTTCATGAACAAGAAGTCTTAATATTATGAAAATGTCCATCTTACTCAAAGCAATCTTTAAATACAATTCCAAACCAGACTGCAACTTTGTTTTTAAAATAATGGAAAAACAAATTACGAACTTCATATGGAGGACTAACAAACCTAGGATGTGCTTCTTAAGGACAAAACAGGAAGCCTATCATTTCCCAACATCAAAGCCTCTTACACAGCAGCAGAAGTCAAAACACTTTGGTCCTGTTATAGTGATTGTTACATTGGCCAACGGAATAGAATAGAAAACCCAGAAATAAATTTATCTACCTACATACAACTGACCTTCAACAAAGGGTCAGGGAGCATCAGACGGAAAGATAGTCTCTTCAACAATTGGTGCTGAAAAAATTGGATTTCCATCTGCAGAAGAATGAAAGGACCTACAACGTATCCCATGTACAAAAACAAACTCAAGCTGCATCAAAGACATAAATGTAAACCCAGGTCTATAAAGATTATCAATGGAAACATAGGGACAAACTAAAAAACCTTCCTGCAGGGCATCAGCACAGTACCAATATAACAAAGGAAACACACATAGTAGATGAAAAAAATAGATGACTGGGATCTACTAAAAATAAGACACATGCACATCAAAAGACTTATTTTTTAAAAGCAGAAAGAGAACCCACAGAGTAGGGAAAAAAACTTTTTTTTTTTACCATTATACAATGGTCTGGGGACTAATCTCTTAAACGTACAACTCAATAAGAAAAAGATGAAAAACCCTATTTGAAAGCAGGCAAAGTCCACTAACAGACCGTTCACCAGGGATGATATCCAAATGGACAAGACACATTTCAAGAAATGCTCACTTTACACCAACATTGAGAGCCAAGATGGGTTACATGCACGAAAGCATGGTATGGGGCTTGATTTACAACCTTCTTTGCTGGAAGTGAAAAGTACGTAAAACATTCCCTGATGAAATTCCCATACAGCTTTCGATAAAGATTGCAACAAAATGCAGTGAAGATAAAAACACAATTGAACCAATACAAAAGCATCAGGAAACAGGGAGAAAGTATAGTCTGTGACATAGAGACAATTTGAACATCTTTTACTTCAGCATTGATCATGTTTTATAGTACATAGTCTTTAATTAATTTCTGATATCTCCTGCCCTGGTGGCAGAGTGGTTGGTTACACACTGGGCTGCACTCTGCATAATTGGCAGTTTATACCTGCAGCTTCTCTGCAGAAAGACGGGGCTTTCTTCCCCCATAAACAGCTATAGTCTCAGAATCTCACAGGAGGGTCGCAGGGAGTCTCCATGAGTCAGCATTCACTCGGCGGCAGTGAGTTTGAATTTTTTTAGATAACATATTGATATTAATTTGAGTTAATAAATATTCAATATCATTTAAGTTGACGCACTTAAGAAATTTTCACTTGTGAATTAGGTGGGAATTTACATTTCAGATAATCAATTTTGTATTCAACAACTTAAAATATTTATCAAACCCTCACCCAGCTTCCCTTTGTTTTCTCGCCTCCATCTTGTAGAATATTATTTTCCCCTTCATTCCAGTTAACCTTCCCTAGCCCAATGCTTCATCTTCCCCTCTGCCCAAGTTTATATATTTTTTATTTTTAACCCACACAGGAAGTATGCAAAATATATAAACATACATATATATCCATAAATGCATTATTTATATGCATTTACTTAATTTTTCTGTGGTATAAAAATTAAAAGTTTATAAACTTAGGCTGAGGAGAAGGTGATGTGATAGGCTAGGAAACATATACATAAATACATATATAATTCATGTGTGTGTGTATAATGGGTATATATTTATTTGGGCTCACTAATGAGTATCTTCATATATATTTAGGCCCACTAATGAGTATTTTCATTATTGACACCTAAAAGCAAATTATGAATTTGTAAGAAATATACAACAAGGACAAAATTTTAAAGACTTTTTAAAAGGAAGAATTTATTTGATATAGTTAAAACTTTATCTGTTACTGACAAAGCTTAATTGGTTAATTTATGAAATTTTAAGAACTTTGGTTTCAAATAGCAAATAAAGCAAATAATTGGACTCCTCGTCGCTAAAAGAAAATCTTCTTTAATTGCTGGGTTGAAGAATTAATTAATTCTTTGTTTTCTGTCTCAAAGGCAAGGGTTCAGTAGCTCATTAGAATAGAGTCCCATCAAAAGCCAAGCCACATGACTTTGAAGGGGGAAAAAAACACCTTAAGGGTATACCTGAAAGGTATTTCTTTAAATAACAAACAGTGTGTCTCTGTGACCCTCAACAAATCTGAAATTTTATACAAGGTCACAAAAGATTTGTTATTTTTTTTATTTCTTTGTTCTTTTTGTTAAGGCTAATGTTTTGAAATAATGAGACGTGCGAATTTTCTTTAGGCTAAAATATACATGTCAGTTATGTTTGGCTGACATTAGACCACAAGCACTGAGTATGATCATTTTTATTTTTGAGCTCTGGCAGCAGAGAAGCTGTGCTTTGGGCTGTCGTCCACAGGTGGGTCGTTGGAAAGCACTGCCCCTCTATGGGAGAAAGACGAAGCTTTTCACTCTTGTAAAGAGTTCCCCTCTCAGAACCGCACGGGGAAGTTCTACCCTGCCCTCCAGCACACTCTGAGTCGCAATCGACCGGACAGCAGTGAGTTTGGATGTGAACATGGGTCACAACTTTTTTTCTCTTGACTCTAATCATTCAAGCCAATGATCTTCACTGGTGATTCCACATAACTTACCCAGGGAGTTTGTGGCACAGAGGTTAAGCATTGAGAAGCCAACGGAAAGGTCAGCAGTTCAAACCCACCAGCGTTTACCACAAGAGAAAGATGAAACTTGACTGCCTCAGAAACCACACACTCTTCTGTCCTACTGGGTCTCTCGGAATCTGGATCAACCTGACAGCATTGGGTTTGGTTTCTCCAGAAGTTCAGAAACTTGATCTGTGTGTATTTGTAACACATCCTGACTATGTGTTATAGCTGAAGCTCTTTGATAATAAGATGAATCATTATGTTTAGAGACATTCTTGTTAACGTTTTTGTTTTGCTTTTTAATGGACTGTACACTACTTTTATAATTAAGTCCCTTCAGGTCTTTCACTTTTATCAGGTATTATCATTATGTATCAATCATGATCATATTAAATTTTATCATCTACAGATAACATTTTATCTTGCTGATTGCTGAAAATACTTGACCAACAGACTATATTAAACTGACAGAAAGGATTGTGATGTTCTTGAACGTGGATAACACTAAACTGAGTTAAAAGTTTCAGAACTCTTGTGGAGCTTCTGATAGGTTCAGAAATGGAAGTTGATCCAGAATTATTTAGAGTAAAAATTCACTATGTAGTAAAGTTACTTTGGGTTTTATGTGGAAATACTACTGATATCTTAATGTTCTACTTTCAGTATATTAAAATATTTCTTCCTTTCTCCTGAATATCTAACAGGTTTGCATTTTTTAGAAGATCGCTTTGAGGGCTCTTACATAGCTAACAATCTATACAATCAATTGTATCAAGCATATTTGTACATGTGTCGCCATCATTATTTCCTACGCACTTACTTTTTATTTGAGCCTTTAGTTTCAGCTCCTCATTTTACCCTCCCACCCTCATGACCCCTGGATAAATTATAAATTATTATTTTCCTATCTTACACTGACCGCTATCTCCCTTCCCCAAGGTTTCTTCCCCCCCACCCCCTCCTCTCCACACCTTCTCCTCCTGGCATCACTACTCTCCTTTCTGTTCCTGAAGGGTTTATCTAACCTGGATTCCATGTGTGTGAGATCTTATCTGTACTGGTGTACATTCTCCAGTCTAGCCTGCAGTGAAAGGTAGGATTGGGTTCATCCTAGTAGGGGGGTGAAGGAGCCTCAAGGAATCAGAGGAATCATGTGTGTTTCATCGGTGCTATACTTCAGGCTGGTTGAGTCATCCCTTCCTTATAACTCTTCAACGAGGGAATGTCCCATTGTCTACAGATGGGTTTGGGGTCTCTGCTCTGACTCCCCTCCTTTTGAACAATGTGCTTGTGATTTTCTGATATCTATTTCTTCATCCTGATCATGATCACATAGGCTGATGTGCTTTTTCCATGTGGACTTGTTGCTTCTCTGGTAAATGGCAACTTATTTATTGTCAAGCCTTTAAGACCCCAAATGCTATATCTTTTGATAGATAGGCACCATCATCTTTCTTCCCCATATTTGCTTGTGCACCTATGTTTGCATTTTTCCTGCAGGTCTGAACTGTTCTGATGGTGCCATTCTTAGATGTTTATATATAACCAGTCAACCAAGAGGAAGAATAAGAAATATGAGGGGAATATAAAATTAAGACCTAAAGAAAATTGTTACCGTAAAAACATTTTTTTAATTTAAAAAGCATTTTTAAAAAGGATTGAGATAAGAAAATCCTTACCATAGAATGCATGATATTAGTTACTGAATATTAGTTGAGTGCTGTGAGAGGTAGGTTTGTTATGCCAACATGGCCACAGAAGATTGGTAGGTCTGTTGTGACGGCATGGCCAATGAACACATGGTATGAATTGAAGGGCAGAGATAGGAAGGACTCAGCGAGTCCCGCCCTCTCTCTTGCTTTTGGATATTTGGACCAGAGAGCTGCCTTGTTCGTCTTATGCCTTGACCTTCAAGCAACATTACCTGTGGGACACCTAATCGTGGACTGTGTTGCGGTGAGTTGAGGTTCCTTCAAGCCCTGCTTCGCCACACTCCTGGGACATACATCTCCTGAGCTGGGGACTGTTGGACTCTGTCATCTGACTGACTGTTGGCGACCTGTTCTGCTGTTTGCTGCCTGTGACCAGATAGCCTGGATTGCTCTACGGAGGACTACTCAGCAGTCCTCAAGACTTGAAGGATGCCAGTCTTCTAGCTGCCTCTCGCAAGTGAGTTGCACCGAGCAATCTGTACTGCTTTATAGATAGTTAACTGTTTCTTTCTTATCTTATATACCTCTCTCTATATATAAATATACAAAAAGAATTACTAGTGTCCTGATTTTATTTCTCTAAGAGAACCTTGCCTGACACAAGTGCTATTAGTTACTGAAATAGTTGAGTCCTGCAAAAAAGGGAATTATGCAAATTCAAGTAGATTCAGCTATTGTAACTCTTGAGTTAGAAGTTTCTGTTGGTGAACTTAGTAAAATTGTAAACTCCATAAATGAAACACATCTGAAATATGAGTTATGTTTATACAAATATAATGGCATTAATTATAGTTTTCTAAGAAAAGGGTTATAAAAATGCCTTAATAAATTAATATTGCTGAGTTTATATTAATAACACATAATCTAAGGTTTTAGGTCTTATGTTTAAGTACAAGAAAATCAGTTGATGACTCTTACTTTTTACTCCTTGGTTCAAAAACCTACAGTCATGGTTCTATGGATCATTGGAGTCAATTTGGGTAATATTATACTATCGATCCATTCAAATGGTAGCATCTGGAGATTAAGCATTTACAAATGTTCCTTTGGTGTGCAATAATATGTCTCTTTTTATTGTGAGTAGCTGAAGAAAAGAGTACCTGATGAGGGCATTTTGAAGGACTAACATTGGTGACACAGCTGCTAAATGAAGCACCTTTTAAAATTTTTTTGCACTTATGTTAAATAAAGATGGACTCCTCATAATTACTTATTAACAATTCTAGCTTTTGAAAACTGAAAATCCTCTTCAGAAAATCCTCTATAACTGATCAAATAACTAGACCAAGTCAATGAATTCAAAGCATGGGGGGAAAGCAGGATGTTACTAATATCTATCATTAAATTATGGATTGGGCCTAATAAGAAAATTGTATGCCTTAACTTCACTAAATTATTGTCAATCTTTAATCCAAACATCTAAGAAATATCTTTCACAGGTGACATAAACCTATTAAGTTGTAATCTTGAAGCTGGCATATCAGCTCCTGGAGACTATGTCTATTAGAAGAAACCCCAGCTAAAGAAAGCACTTATTCGAACTTCACCAAAGGGAATGATACTTAGTTCTTCTCACCACCCCTTTGAACTAATCAGCCCTCCAAAGACTTAAAGATTATCTTCAAAACTCCCTGTGGCCAAAAGCTGATGACATCTTAAGTCGACAGCTAATCCCGAGATCACAGAACAAGACTCTATGAACATCATTGAATGTTGCGGACTTCACCATATAATTATGACTATTCTTATGTTATTAGCTTCCTGGTTAGGCATTCATACGTGTAATCCTTTGCCTTGGTTATTCATAATAAAATTCTTTTTTTTTAGGCTTTGTACTTCTTTTTTCCCCCAGTAGCATTTTTGTAATGCTTAGAAAGAAAATACATTTACTAAATTGTCCAATCGATAGCCAGTACCAGGGACCTAGGTGAATGCTCAATCTGCTGTCCCTCTCTGCTCAAGCTTACCTCCAAATGGGTTCTATTCCCCACAGACCAGTTGAAGACCCTGCCTTTGGAAACTTGAATTAAGATGAATATAAAATGACCCTCCATTGTATCTTAGCTCTTTGCTACTATCTTATGTTGTACTTAGGCGAACATCCCAAAGGAAATAAAGCAGGGCATTAAGAAGATTCTTCAAAAAGAACTGAGTTACATTCAGTACCTCCAGGCCTGATTACTTTTATAGACATTTTTAGTTACCTAATGATATCAACACTTGGTCGTATTCTGTTCCACAGATTCCATTAATTCTTCTATAAGTTGTATTGACTACAAGATTAGTCAAATGTAACACGAAATGCTTGCCCCGTGCTCTTAATAAGTCTGAAATGAATTCAGACATACACGTAATCATGTACTTCAAAGAAGCGCTCCCTCACTGCCATGGAGCAATTCCGACTCAGAGTGACCAAGTAGAATTACCTCTGTGGATTTCCATGACAGCTATTCTTTAAGGGAGGAAAAAGCCTCATCTTTTTCCCGAGGAGTCACTGGTGGTTTCTGATGTCTGCCCTTGGAATTAGCAGTCCTTAGAATGAGAATTAAAATTATACCTCATCATATTTTTCCACAGATTGTTTTGCCTATTATATTTCACTGACATCTTTCTGGATGATTAGTAAATATAAACAACCTCCCTTCCTTTCTTTGGATGTCTTCAGGTTGGCCCTTTCTTGGCGCCGGATCCCAAATTGATTCTCCCATTTATCTCACTAAATTCTCTCTGAAGATGACATTTGTAGACTTGACAAGGTGGAAAAAAGAGGCCCATTTCCCTTCCCTGGATCTTGCTGAAGCTCCTCAGGCTGAGTCCTTACAGGACCCTTAGTTGACGGTGGGTGATTGCTGGCTAGCATCTCTAGTTAGACTCATGACCCGAAAGTGGGAAATAGAGAAGCAGGCCCTAAAATGCAGAGATGTTTTGGAGACAGACCTCCATTAAAAAGGTTGATCCAGACCAGTTCTGAGAAACCCAAGACAGGGAGGATGGTGAAAGGTAGAACGAGATAGGGCACCATCTTGTTTCTGGAAACATGCCATGCCCAGGAGTAGTTGGTAAGCAAATCAATCACAAAACGCAAGTTGTCCTTCGGTAGAAAAGTCATAAGCTGATTCATGGAGCACTTGTGCAAGAATAAGTTATTTTTTTTCAACATTAGTGGTCCTGGTGGCTAAACTGATCTGCATGTGCAAAAGATCCTTTCTCTTCTTTGCCTTCAGAGCGTATTGTACTTCCTCAGTAAGACATCCTGCTTGAACAATCTATTCCTCAATAAAACTATTTTTGCTTTTATCCCTAGCAGAGTATTGAGTCGGTTCCTATGACATTTTACAGTTGGTTTGACAGAACTATGTATTTTTGAAAGGAGTGATTTGAAAAATGATGAGAAGACAAAACTCCCAGGCACATACCAAGAGCCACGTGGGCTGCTAACCGCAAGGTCAAAAGTTGGAAACCACCAGCCTCTCTGAGGAGAAACATGAGGCTTTCTACTCCCATAAAGTATCAGAAACCCACGGGGGCAATGTACCTATAGCCTATGTGGTCACAGTGAGTTGAAATCAACTTCATGACACTAAGCATGTGTGTTTAACCAAGTGCTGCCTGAATAACACAAAAATATGCTAACAAAAGATATTAGATAGCAGATGTGAGATACAAGCCCACCTTCCTTATGAAATTGTCACTAAACTCTTTGATATTCATGGATACCTCTGTATAATTGATTCAGTTGGCCTCCAAGTTGCCCAGCTATACTAGATAACACTCCGGGTCCATGCAGTGGCCATCTAACCTTGCTCAATGGTGGCAGTCACTCAGTTGCCACACCCACAGTAACTGTCAAAAGCAGCCTCCTTCACTCTCAAAGGATTCCCAGTTTAGATTACATGGAAAGCTACAAACATGCCACATAGTTTCATGCCTTGGCACTTAGGTCCTTAATAAGGATCGCCCTCTTCCATTAAGCCTCCAATTCTGTATAACACCCACCACCATGACCAACTGCCATCAACTTGGTGCCAACACATAAGGCTCCTATCTGAGGTTCCCGAGGTTGTAAACTTTTAGGCGGGAAACAGCCTTATTTCTCTCTTGCTGTACTACCTCAGCATTGGGAAAATAAAAGCACACATAGACTCAAACATTTAAAAATCAAAATGTGTACTATTGTCTAGGGCTCCATGTATCCTAAAGGCAGCTTCACCCTTTGCATTCCCACAGCACTTTGCATGTATGCATACAGCGGAACATCTCACAGTTACTACCTTCAAGCATAGCCCTCTTTGAAACTTTCTCTTCTGCTGTCCCCCAGGATAATATACTCATCTGCTTTTCCTTTTGCTACGGCCCCAGTCCCAACACCTTTCTCCACTCAGCCTCTACAGACAGGAGTGTTCCTGCACTTGTTCATTTGTCTATGGTCTCTCCCTGAGTTATCTCATCTTGTGTTGTGTCTTTAATGACTATCTACATGCTCACCTTCCTGACACAATTGCTGAAGGAAAAATGGAAGTATGAGCAATTGTAGTGAAGAAAGGTGATGGTGCCCAGCTATCAAAAGATATAGAGTCTAGGGTCTTAAAGGCTTGAAGTTAAACAAGTGGTCATCTAGCAGGGAAACAACAAAGCCCTCGTGGAAGAAGCACACTAGCCTGTGTGATCATGAAGTGTCGATAGGATCAAGTATCTGACATCAGAAGACCCAAAGCAAACAATCATATTGATGTGAACAAAGTCAGTTGGATTGAAGTCCCAAAGCCCATCTGTATAAAACTGAACATTCCCTCACATAAGGGTCACAAAGAAGGGATGAATCAGTCAGGATGCAGTATAGCACGAAACATTCCTCATGTTCTTTAGTGCTTCCTCCCACCCACCTTTCCCCGCCAGTTTCATGTTCCCAGTTCTACCTTACAAATCCAGCTAGACCAGAGTGGGTACACTGGTACAGAGAAGAGCCCTTGACACACAGAATCCAGGACAGATAAACCCCTCAGGAACAGCAATACCATGAGGGCAGGGGGAATGTGGGGAGAGAAGGGAAGAAAGAGGGAACCAATTGCAATGATTGCCATATAACCCCTTCTCCCTTGCCAATGGGACAAACCACAGAAATGTGGGTTAAGGTAGAGAACAGAAGGTGTAATATATAAAAATAATAATTTATAATTTAACAGGAATGGGGGCGGTAGGGAAAGAAAAAGAGCTGATAGCAAGGGCTCAAGTAGAAAGAAAAATTTTTGGAAATGATGTATAAATGTTCTTGATACGATTGATGTATGGATTGTTATAAAAGCTGTAATAGCCCCAATAAAATAATTTATCAAGGTTAACAACATAAATAAAACAAAAACATTAACAAAAATATATATGCACAAATGAACTTGATACCATGGATGTATGGATTGAAATAAGAGCTATAAAGCCCCTAATAAAATGATTTATAAAAAGGACCCTTGATTCCCAAATCTTTATTTCTAGCCTTGAAGCTCCAGATAAATACAGATGTTCCTTGATATGTCCACCAACACATTCACTTAGATAGCGAATGGACACCTCAAACTTCGCACATGCAACTCATGACAGGTCCCACACACATACTCAAGCCTGTTTCTTTCTCAGCCCCTCATATCTCTGCACATGGCATCATCATATAGACCTAGTGTTTAAGCCAAAAACCTAAGAGGCATCCTTGATATTTCTTTACTATGACCACTTAAGTTTGCTTCATCCCCAAGGTTTGTTTGTTGACCTCAAAGTATATTTCAGCTCCATCCACTGCTCCTGTCTCCCCCACAACTGCCCTACTTCAAACTACCCCCACCTCTCTCTGCAACAGCCCACAGCTGGCCTCTTTGACTCTCCTCTCCAGCCACAATCCATTCTCCATAGAGCAACCAGAGAGACTGAATGTAAACCAGATCATCTTCTTTCTCTGCCTAAAATACTTTAGCGATCTCCCATTCTTTTAAATGGCTACAACTTCTATCTACAACCTGCCCTTCAGTGTTCCCCATGACCTGGTCCCTGCTTCCCTCCTTCAGAACTTCCCCTTCCTTCCCCCTTCTCCCCCTTACTCAATACTTCGGATGTGAGCCTTGCTTTCTGCTGACTTGCCCCTCTGCCAGACCCTTTGGGTGTGCAAACTCCTCTTGCGGGCACGATCGCCTCATCGCCCTGTCCTGGCTCATCATGTAAGCCTCAGCTCGTCAATGAGCACTTTTCTAGCTGCCACTTCCTAATGTCATCTTCCAATAAATGCAGGTCCGTCCTGTCAGATCTCTCTCTCCATACATTCTGAAAATGGACACTTTATGCGTGCATTCAAGTATTTTTCAGATTATAAGCTTTCTGAGTTCAGATTACTCATTGGTCCTGCTCATCATCAAATTATAATTCAATAAATAGTCTTTGAAAGAACTGACAACTCAAGGAGAGAATAATGATTACACAAAGGTGCCAGAAATGTGAAAGAAAGAAAGGACTCTGAGCGACGCTGCCAGGTGAGTAATGTTTACCTTCATCTGAAATCAATGTCTCTAAAGACCTTTTCAGGCTTCATCCCCACTTGGCCCAAAAGGAGACACTCTGATGCATGCTTCTGGAACAAAGTGTCTTATCGGAGGCGGTTAGCCAGTGGTGCCACTCACTCTTCGATGTTCTGGACTTCCAGCCACCGGCCTTCTGGGAATCTGTGCAAGGGGTTATTCATTGCTAGCCAGGCGGAATGCACCGCCTTCAGCTTGGCTTCTAACAGCTCCCGAGTGGTGAAAGAAGTGCTATGATGACATTTCCGCTCTCCAAGGTGCACGTTTGTCAACGTTATTGTACACTGGCATCTGTGACCATGTGCCTGTGGGTGCTTCATTCACAGGGAGAAAGCAGTCATATGGCAAGAACGCTTGTGTCCCAATCCAACATCTGGGATCCTTGACTCAAAGACAGACTTGATCATGAATAAGAGTTGAAACCCCTGATTTACAATGAACCCCCTGCTCTAGTCTCCATCCCAACCTCCCTGTTTATGATCGCTATTTTATTAGGTTTTTCTTTAATTATTTTCCCTTTGTGTATGTCTGAGAATATATATGTCTCGGTAGAAAATTTATTAGTACAATGTTCAACATATTGTCTGAATTTTTAAATGCAAAAGCTGTTCAGTGAAATAGATGTGATATGTGCAGTGTATTTTAAAAAGCTGTCTGTTCCTTTTCTTCTCTCAAGATACCTGTCTTAGGACGTGGTGCCATCTGGGCAGAAATAAAAGCCTTCTCAAACTATGAAAAGTGGGGCCTGAATAATAGGATCCTTACAAGCAATCTAAGACTGTCAGCCATGATCAAATAAGTTGATTTCTTATTTTGCAGGAAGTATCACATAATGACAATACCTTAAATGTAGCTAGTGTTTACATGCACTTTTACCTTACATGACATTTACTCATCACACCAGCTTGCCAAAACACAAGGAAAACATTTTATCCCAATCCAATTAAATTAAACTAAATCTCAGAGATGTCCAGTGACTTGCCCAGAAGCACACAGCTAACAGTGGCAGAACTGAGACTCACATATGGGTCTTTTTATTTTTCCAAACCAGTATGCTTTTTGCTTTACCATACTGTTTCAGGAGAAAAGAAAAACTTTCTGAAAATCTTACATGCAGAAGTTAAGGAACAAAGCCATAACAACAACCACTACTAATATTTACTGAGCGCCGATAGTTACTGAGTGCCAGGCACTGGTTAGCATTATTTATGCCTCCATAAATGTATTACAATTAAACTTTATTAACGTATACATTTATTATTATTAAATGTTATTAACTTATAATTATCATTAACATATAATTATTTTTCTTAATATAGACTTAGCGAGGAAGAAGAGAAGTTCAGTGTGGGTCACAGTAAGTTGAAGGTGATGTATATCAGGGTTACATCTTGGGGCATGATCTGCAAGGACAGCAGTTTGAAACTCCCAGCCACCCAGCCAGAGAAAGGCTGGGCTGTCTATTCCCCTCACCAGTTACAGGCTCAGAAATTCTCTGAGGCACTTCTGCCCTGTTCTCTAGGGCCACTGTGCTTCAGCACTGATTTGGCAATGAGTTGTCGAGGGAAATATACAGATACAGACACACACAGCACATTCGTCAGTATGCATGTCTGTGCTCAGATAATTCTCTCAACAATCCTAGGAGGTGGATACTATTACTCTCCCCCACTGTACAGCTGGAGAAACTAAGGCTCAGAGCGTTCAAGGGATTTGCCCAGACTCACACTGAACCGGGAGACTCATGATCTGGCAGGCTGGCTCTGAATGGAACGACCCCTGTGCCAATGCTGGCTCCCCTGTGAAAACCGTTCTGGGGAACTGTTAAACTCCATGCATTTACTGAGCTTTGGCCACAGACAAGAAGAAGGAATGGTTAACATTGGAGGTGTTTTATAGGATGAATAATTGCTTTAGTTCCTCAAGGCTAAATAGATGGAAAGGTAATTATAGAGAGCAGGATAAAATTGGCTGACTTTTCTCATTCTGTATCACAGTGGCCTTCCCCCAGGAAAGCACAAGCAGGCCCTCATCCAGTCTCCAGAGGCTGTGTCCTCTTTGCAACTTGTCCTTTGCTGAGTAAGTTTACCAAGGCCAGTCTCTCCGGTGATATAGCCATTCTTTCTTTTCAATATCGTTTTTTGGCTTTTAAAAATATATCCACTCTCCCTTCTTTAATTTTACTTACTGTCTCCTCCTGCTGAGAAAATGCTTAAAGTCTGTGTACTTGGATAAGGTAGTATGGTTTGGGGCTGAGCCCTGGTGGCACAGTGGTTGTGCACAGGACTGCGGCCCACTGGGATGGAGGTTCGATTCCAGCAGCGGCTCCACAGAAGCAAACACGGGGCCTCTGACTCCCACCACCAGAGGGCAGTGATGCCCCAAAACAAAACAAAGCAAGAAAGATAGTATGGTTTTATACTCCTCATCTTGAATCCTTCAGAGAAGATGGAACAGAATTGTGAGAAGATGAAATATCGTTAGAGCACTCCTTCATAGGATGCTGCAGTTACCAGAGGACCCTTACCATGGCTCTGATCCAAGAAGAAGTGTGACCCCGCAAGGTGATCTCGGAGTCTTTGAGACTGCCTTTTCTCCTTCTCACCTGGTGCATCCTCCTTCAAGGCACAACAAGCATGTCATTTCCACACGCACCTCACACCGCCCTGGGCAAAGCTCAGACATAGGGACAGTTGTGGGGATGGACCTGCAGTGCTTTATTCTGTCGTCCGGAGGGCCACCTGTGTGGGGACGGACTCAGCGACATCGAATGGCAACATACGAGCTCATGAGAGTCAGCCTGGTTCAGTGGGGAAGTCATGGAGGCGGGGACCATCACAGGCCTTTATCAAGTACAGCCAGCCGGAGCTGGTGGCAGAAGCTGAAGGACAAGGAGCAGACATCAATGATGGTATCAGAGATAGTTAGACGTTTAGACCATCACTCCTTTCCCACCTCTGAGTGCCGAAATCTCCCGGGCGACATTATAAAGAGAAGTCAGGAAGCCTCTGCACAAACATTTCCAGAGACAAATAGGCCGCCACGACTCATGGTAGGCTTTCTCTTTCTGCACGAGGCTGCCTGACCTTGAACACGAATCTGTCTGAACTCCCTCCATGAGCTCTTAGGTTTAACTTTGGAACTATGCCTAACTCGGATTGTCACAATGTTTAAAAATCTCTGGCTTCCCCAGGACAGATCCTTGCTTCCAGGTGAAGTGCTACCTGCTTTGTACCCTTCACCACACGCCTCACCTCCAGCTTTCCCCAGTTCTTAAAGCTGCACATGATACAAGTGCTATGGCTTAGACGGTAAGGACCACAAGGCGGACATCCACGTCTAAACCAAATGTTGCAGGCATGGAGGAACATCAGTGAAAAGAGCAGAGTGGGTAATTCCAAAGGCCCATGCTGCCACAGACATACCAGGAAAAGGAACAAAAAGAATGATCAGATTAAACTCTGTTAGAATCGAGAAAAGGGGAACTTGAACATGGTGTTCACATCTCAGATCACTAGCTGATGAGACTATAGGATTCCGAACCACATGACGAAGAATACCCTTTTTATATCAAGGTGACTAACGTTGCCAACCAGTTTAGTTTGCAGCCAACTCTGCCCTTTTTATGACTAACGGTAGGGAAGCCAGGACTCTAGAATCTGGAGTTCTTTTCCTGATTCTAAAGCTGGAGATTAGATTGAATCTTTGTTATGCTCCATTTTATTTATTTAAGCCTCAGGCTGTCTGTCAAAATCTTCTGAATTTTTTATTTTATTATCCAGCTCAGAGTCATCCCTCTGAGATTTGTGTTTTCTATATAATTTTGGAAGCACCTTTTCTATGTCTTCCTCAGAATTATTGATTCAAAAGGTGTCAGGTGAGCCTGGATCAATACAAAGCCCCAGGCACATCGCTAGAGACTTCCATTTCAATAGCCCTGGTTCTCTGTGTACATTTATCCACCAACTATCGCCCACACAAACGTCAAACATCGGGAAAGAAAAGGAAGTTCATTTGCCTTGACGAAACTGGTTAAAAATCTGCTCCAAAATTTTCCTGAACACCGACCACCCTTAATTTTTCTCTTTTCTGTTTAAGAAAGGGACTAACCCAGGGGTCCTCAAACTTTTTAAACAGGGGGTCAGTTCACGGTCCCTCAGACCATTGGAGGGCCAGACTATGTTTTATTAAAAAAAAAACAAAAACAAAAAAAAACTCTGAACAAATTCCCTGCAGGCCCAGGATGAGTCCGCTGCTAAGCAGAAAAGGGAGTGGCGACTAAAACACCCAGCGGCCCGGTAAATGTCCTCGGGGGGCCGCATGTGGCATGCGGGCCATAGTTTGAGGACCCCTGGGCTAACCTTTGCTTCTGGCCTGTCCTTCTGGCCCTCCCTCCTCTGCAATTTCTCAATCCTTAGGTCGGTGCTTCTGCAATCACAAACCTACAGCCCTGTGATTTCTCCAAGGAACAATTTGCCTGGGCCCTGCCGGAGGTGTGACCTCTTTAGAGCTTGTGGGCTGTTTGCTTAGCATCCGTCTATGACACTTCAAGTCCGTTTCCTGAAGCGCAGTAGGAGGCAGCCAGTGGGCAGCCCATCTTGCTTCTCCGTGGGTCCCAGGCACACTCAGCTCCTTCGCCACCTCCTGAGTCCTCTCTGCGGGCTGAAGGAACCACTAGCTTTTTGTTGTGGTTCATTTTAGGAGAGGGGCAGTGCTGGCTCTGTCTTTACATAATAGTGCAACTCTCTGCTTTGTGTTGGGGTCTAAGAGTTCAGTGAGCATTGAAAGGCTGGGCAGAGAGAGCTCAAGGGCAAGTTCGACTACCTCGTGTCTCTCTGGCTGGGCAAGTTCATCCTTTCTCTTAAGCTTCCCTTTCTTGACTATAACATGGAAAGAGTATCGCCGCCAACCTTATCGCGTTACCACTACGATTAGGTAGGAGAACGTTTGTCAGCACAAGGCTTGACATGGAAAACTCATGAGCTCTCTTCTCCCATCAGCACTGTGCGACACAGCCCCAACCCAGCCCCGTCTTTGGGGCTGGATGTGACCATGGACACAGGGCCTGGACAGCCCTGACAAGCATGGCGATAAGACCCCAGAGAGCAATGTTCTGAAGTCACTGCTGACTCTCGGAAACAAAGCCACCGTGTAGGTATTGCTGGGTGCCAGCAAGCCGGATCCGACCCACAGTGACCGCATGCCCAGCAGAAGGAAGCACTGTACCATGCTGCATTCTCCCCACCATCCCACCCTCCCCACCATCTTTCGGAGGGCGAGTCCACTGCTGCAGCCCCGGTGTCCACCCATCATGGGGAGGGCCTTTCTCTGTGTCCCTGTCCTTCTACTTTTAGAAGGACACACATGGGGCACTTCTCCAGACACTGATATCTCCCAACGTCTTCCGAGTCTACAAGAGTGCATAGCACTATGTAGGACAAACTCGATTTGTGAAAGACACGAAGCCATTTTCTTTTTTCTGTTATTTGCAGTTACCCCTTCTCAGCCAGTCTTCTCTTACTGAAGCCTCGAACTAGACATAACTTGTTATAAATTACACCTCCGTTTGGGGGATGGGGGAGGAGGAGGAGCCAGTCCGTTTGTAATGTGTATGGTGGTGGTCTCTGTTTGTTTGTTGGTGTGCCTGTGTGTGTGTGCTCAGGTGCCTGCGGGAACGTTCATGTTGTTTGTTCACAAGCCAATTCCATAACTAATTATTGGGCAGGGGAACTCGGGAGTTTTCTCCCTGGGCTCTAGCAGGAGAGGCAGCGGCAGGTGGCTCTGGCATGCTCCCTGTCATCTGGGGCCTCCGTCCCCTCTGCCTTCCACACGCTCATTTCCTAAGCTGCAGTGAGCTCCTTGCTGGCAGATGGCAAGGCCACAGCGAGGCCAGGGGGTGTCAAGAACCCAGAGGTCCCTGAGAAAGGGTGAGGAAAACCCAGCGACGGGGCAGTTGGTGAGGGAGAGTGCCAGGAAATACTAAAGAGGTTTGACCTGTAATTTGAAGCAAGATCAAAAGCCAGGGTGGTGGGTGGCTCTCTCCTGCCTTCCCCAGCCCCTGGGGATAGACAAGCAGAGTTGGCAATCCTCCAGGTCTCTCTCAGAGCCCCGGTGACCAAACAAGCACCAGGCAGAGGGGCAGGAAGTGACTGCCAGACTGTGGGGCGGGGGCGCACTGCTGAATCTCAGGAGGGACGAGGGGAAGGAGAGGAGCGAGAATGTGGGACGTTAGTGAGCCAGCTCCAGGTCTGAGACTCCCCACCTTGGTTCTCCAGAACCCCCTTCGCCCCTTGTAGCCAGGCACTGGGGGCCCGTGGGTGTGCTGGCCCAGGCCTGGCAGGGGCCCTGTCTGCACAGGTGGTCGCCCTCAGGCAGGCAAAGAGGCTGCCAGAATCCTCCCCCATGCCAGCCCAGCACCCTCAAGACCCGAAAGTTTCTGCTTTTATTTTCCCCTGACATTCAGAGGGAGTCTTGCACTATGCTCAGTCACACAAGAGAGGGCGTAGTAAGTCCGTATTTGATCAAGGGAGCGTGATGGGGAGGACGGTGCAAACTTAGCACCCTATCCTGGGGCCAGAACACCCAGGGAACTCGGGGCAGGTAATAGCTGATGGCAGGATCTTATCAGCTTCCCTGCCTTATACATGGCTAACCTCTTCCACCTGAATTAGGGTCCTAGGACCCTGATCAGGGTCCTAGGAAGCTCCAAGGACTCCTGCAGGCTGCCGGGACTCTCTTTTTGATCTGTGGCATATGCAGGTAAAAATCCATTCTGCTGTACATGGGAGTGTGTACATTTCTAAATCTGTGAGAAAGTCAGCCTCTGGTGTGGTCTGGTTTGATAGTTCAGGACACACCTCACCTCACTGTCACCGAGGCAATGCAAACTCATAGCGGCAAGATAGCATAGCACAGGGCAAGGTAGCATAGGATAGGATAGGATAGGATAGGATAGGTTAGGATAGGATAGGTTAGGATAGGATAGGACAGGACAGGATAGGATAGGACAGGATACACAGGACAGGTCAGGACAGGTCAGGCTAGGATAGGATAGAACTGTCCCTGTGGCTTTCTGAGACTGTGACTCTTTAAACACAAACCAAACCGAATTCACTGCCATCGAGTCAATAGTAATTCATGGAGACCCTAAAGGTTTCTGAGACCCTCCAAGTCTGTGAGTTTCCAAGACTGTTTCTGGGAGTGAACACCCAGTCTTTCTTTCAGCTGGCGGCTGGTGGTTTCGAACTGTCGACTGTGGAGAGCACAGCGCAGTGAGTGACCACTATGTCTAGTTTTTCTCCTCAGAGCAAAGCTCATCCAAAAAAAAAAAAAACCCACATTCATCCAGCACTCATTCTTTGCTTCATTGGTGCCTGAAATTTTACAGCAGCAAATGTAGGTCTTTAGCTTAAAACTCCTCTGAGAAAAGGGCAAAGAATGACTCCAGAAGTTACACACCTGGCTCTCTGACCCTGACCTGCTCCTGTGCTAGCATTCTGGCTACTGGAGGGTTGCTGCACAATGAGGATGAGGGTCCAGATGGGATGATCAGGGACCCTCAGGCAGGACAGTACAGGCTCAGGGGCAGCCCCATGTCCAGGCTGGCTTCCACTGTGGGCAATGTGGGTGTTGCTTCTGTCTGCTTCTGTGCTGAATTGACAGCACCCCTCCCAGAACTCCAAGAAAATACAGAGAAATTGGGGCAAAAGGTGTGGCGGCCATGGACAACGCTGCCTCCCCTCCTTGTGCTGTTTCACTTAGGTTACAAACCAACTGGTTAGCAGGTTACCGAGGTCTTCCAGCTCTGGGAAGGCAGCAGAAAAGAGGGAATGCACCTGTGGGTAGCGCCCCTCTGGAGTGTGCGGGTTTCAGAAGGCCTGTGAGGGCCTGAGGAGCAACTGCAAGCTGAAAAGCAAACCTGCCCCGACAAGACCAATCAACAAGTGAATGTAGATGTCTAGGGGACATCAAGGTAAGTTGATCAGATTGGCTATACCTAGTCTTCATGGAAATGGAGCAAGTTTGAAAAGTCACATTACAGGAAGGAAACTGTATAGACCCCACATCTCAATAGTGACTTCCTTTCAGTGCTACGACTTCGGAGGTGTTGCTTTCCTGCCCGGCTGGCACTTTCTAAATTATCTATCATCCACCTAAGAATCATTGATAGAAGCATCTATCGCATTTATCATTGAATTGCTCATCTCAGGGAAATCCATGCAACACATGTATTAGAAAGGTCTAGTAGGCAAATCAGCATCTACTGACTTGTAGATAACTGGAGGCCCCAGAGCTGGTGGTATCCCGACCATTGTTTTGTCTCCGACAGTGTCTGTGTGCTCAGTGAAACACCACAGGAAAAGCAGTTCTCACTCAGGAGCTCAAGCCAACTCTACCATTTCCTCACCTGAGACTAACTTTACTGTCTTTATCAATTGGAAAACAGTGCCTGGTCCACTCACAAAGTTCCTAAAAAGGGGGGGCGGTGAGAGAAAGGCAGAGTGAGGCCAAGGATAGGCAGACAGGTGGGAGGGAGAAACGTGATTTTGCACATCCTAGTCCTTGCCTCTCCATTGCAGGGGTTTGAAGACCATGAACTGCAGAAGAAACACAGGGATTTCTACACCCTTAAAATATATAATGAGAGGGAAATAGAACCATGAACTCATATCTGTATGTTAAGAATGAAGGCTGCAGATGGACTTTGGGCCTCAATTCAAATACTCCCTTAACACAAGAACACTTTAACAATCTGGCATTCTGTGATGGTCACCTTCCTAACATGATCACTAAAGACAAAATGGGTTCATAAGCAAATGTGGTGAAGAAAGCTGATGGTGCCCAGCTATCAAGAGATATACCACCTTGGGTCTTAAAGGCTTGAAGGTAAGCAAGCAGCCATCTACCTCAGAAGCAGCAAAGTCCACATGAAAGAAACATAGCAACCTGTGTGATCATTAGGTGTCCAGGGGATCAGATAACAGGCATCTAAGACCCAGAATTAAACAATACTCAAGGTGAATTGGGGAAGGGGAGGCATGGAGTGGAGACTCGCTGCCCATCTGTAGACAATTGAACATCCCCTCTCAGAGGGGTCACAGGGAAGAGATGAGCCACTCAGGGGACAGTATAGCACCAATAAAACACACAACTTTCCTCTAGTTCTTTGGTGCTTCGTTCTTCCCACTATCATGACCTCAATTCTCCCTCACAATTCGGTCAGACCAAAGCATGCACACTGCTACAGATAAGAGCCTGTCACACAGGGTATCCAGGATTGATAACCCACCCAGCGCCAACAAGGAGAGTAAAGACACCAGGAGGATTAGGGAAGGGTGGGGGAAGCAAGGGCTAGTCAACCACAAGGATCAACTAGAATCCCTTCCCAGGATGATGAACACGAAAAAGTGAGTGAGGAGGCAATGGAGGACGATGTAAGATATGGAAAAAATAATCCATAACTCATCAAGGGTTCATGAGGGAGGGAGGGTGCGGAATAGAGAGGGAAGAAATGGGTAGCTGATATCAGGGGCTCAAGTGGGAAGAGAAGGCTTTGAAAACGATGATGTACAAATGTGGTGATCCTAAGGTGGGAGGGAATTGTATAGATCCCAGTCGGAACAGGAGTAGCGTCCTGATCTTGGGACCACAGCCAGGTGGTTTGACCTTGGCATGAAGAGTTCAGGGCTGACTCCCCACTTTGCCTGCTCAAGGGCATCGGAGTTGGTATGAATCCCTATGAAAGCATATCATCATTTGAGCAAATGTGCTTGACACACGGGATGGATGTATAAATTGCAATGAGATGTAAGGGTCCCCAATGAAAGTATTCATAAATAAATAAATAATACTGTCTGGGAAATTCACAGGTGCATACTACTCTGTCCAATGGTGTGAGTCAGGAGGGCCTTGATGGTCCAGAGTTAGATGTTTGGTTTGTTCATTCTCTCCCACAGGAGCCCCTCCTCTTAGTAAAATGAGGCAAGCAGGTGAGACCTGGAGGACTTGGTCAAGCTAAAGTGTAGTTTTCTTGTTCATTCCAAATGTACATTCATACATGGACCTGAAAGCAAATTCATAAGCACGCACTGTAGAGCCTTCACTCTTCGATAGGGAACTAGATAAGAGGTTCTAGGAAACCTTATGTTGCTACATTTCCCAGCTTCTAAATAGATGTATTAAATTCTCCATTTTTAATCAGCTGGAACTGCGAACTATTCTCAGGATTTATTCAGCATGCCTCCCAAAGACATGTTGTCAAAATGTGTACCTGGAGGGTGGAAATCTGGTTCTCGTTAGTCGAGGTGGCTCCCGAGGCCATAGAGAGCGGGTCTTGGCAGTCTGATCTGGTAGCAAGCCAGAAACCAGAGAGACCTAAGAACCTGGAGCCTGGCAGACACCCTGACCAGACACAATGGCTAGCAGAATGCCACCACAGCAGGTCCTCGGTGGGCATTCTGACACTTGTCACTGCATTCCTTCCCCCTTCTATATTCCTCTTCCCTCCATTGCCCAGAATCAATGACCACGAACTACATTTCCCAGACTCCACTGCACCTGGATTTGCGAGGCAGCTTCTGTTCTGCCAACAAGAAACAATCCACAAGGCAGGTTGGACTCATGCAGTGTGGCAAAGGCCATCTTCCTGCAGCTGTAGTGGCTGCCGAGCAAGTTCCAGCAGACATCGTGTTTATGGTGGCTGGATTTCACATTCCAGTGTGACATTGCACAAGCCCCAAGGTGCCAAGAGGCAGGTGGGGCGGTAGTGGCAGTCCGAGGGGACCACAGCTATGTGGTTTGACCTTGGCGTGAAGAGTTCGGGGTTGGCTCTTCATTTTGCCAGCTCGAGGCCATCGGCGATGGTGTGAATCCCTACTTCCTGGAATCGCTGGAGAGGTTTCTACTTCCTGAACCACATCAGGCCTGACACCCTCTCCTTGCTCAAAGCTGGACAAGGATAGGTAGCTCCCTCTCACGTGTTCACCTTTCTTTTCAAACAACAAGGACTGGGTATTTTGGCAGCAGATCCCTGGGCGCTACAAATAGTTCAGAGCTCATACTAATGGGAAGAGTGGTGCTTCGGATCCACCCAGGGCACCTCAAAAAAGAACAGAAAATAAAAGGCTCACAAATACCGTGGGGGGTCCGTTCTACTCTGAGGCAGATACGTGGGTCTAGGAGGAACCGACTGACGACAACCAGTCACGAATTGTTGGACAGAAGCCCTATTCTGTGCGCTCTTTTCCCCTCCATCTTCTTGGCCTCTGTCAAGCACCACGTGTCCCCTCGCCCTGCAGTGCCTGCTCATCTTCCTGTGTCTAGACTCTCTCTTCCACCCTTCAGCTCTAAGAGCTGCATTTGGGTTTCCCAGTGTAGTCAGTACAAAAGAGGACCAAACTACAAACCCAAACTCACGGCCATGGGGTTGATGCTGACACAGCCACCCTATCCGGCTGTGCAGAATGGGCCTGGTGAGTTTCCGAGACAGAAACTCTTTACGGAGGAGAAAAGCCCAACACGTAACCACCACGCCCCCAGAGCGCCTGCACGCTGGACCAGGTGGGTGTGGTGGTGTGGTGGTGGTGGGGGGGGTGGGGGTAGCCAAGGAGGCTGCTCTTTCAGAAAGTCCGTGGCGCACCTGCCCCTCGCTCCCCACCCCCTTGGTTCCTGGTGCTGGGACCCCTCCCGCCCTCAGAGAGGACACGGCCCTTAAGAGATCGGCCCTACCTTCGGATGCCTGTTTTCCGTCCTTCCCCGCACCCCCTCCATTCTCCCCTCTGCCTCTTCAGAAGCCCGAAGTATTTATCATAATTACCCAGTCTATAAAAATGATCTTCCCCAAATCCGTACAGAACGGACTCTGTTCTGACAGGTCAGTTGCTGCAGCAGCCTCCTGGCTCAGCCCCCCTCGAGCGAGAATTGTCGTTGTTTAATGAACCACATCACAAAAATCGGGAGATAAGTGCAGAATAATGGAGGACCTCTGAAAGAGCAAGGCAGGGATGACTGGCTAGGGATGAGATAATTAAATAAGCTCCACATTTATGCAAATACTTCAGCCGACTGCATAATATCATCTTAGTGTTCAAAGTGCCTATAAATAGCTCAGGGAAAGAGAGTCAGGGCACAATGGAGCTTCATAGAGGAAGACGTTCCACGCGCTCAGCGCAGAGAACTAGGGGTGCGCCCTGTTGCTGAGAATGGGAGCACATTCCCGGCCCTGAGGAGGGGGAGCAGGGCAGCTGGACAAAAAAAGGGTATATAATGGGGGGGGGGGTTGTTTTGGTGTTTTTTTTTAAGTCTAGTTACAACCTCTTCAGACCACAGCTGGATGGCCGTAGGGCTAAATGGGGTGCTGGACACTGAATGAGAAGCACCCGGCTGGCATGGAGGGCAGTTGGATCTCCTACATGTGATTGGAGAACCTTTTACGGTCAGATCCCCAGAAAACCAAAACTCACTGCCATGGAATGGATTCACAGTGACTCTATCTGACTGTAGACTGTAACTATAGCAGGAGAACACCTCACCTTCTCCTGTGGAGCGGCTGGTGGTTTCCATCTGCATGCAATCCCATAGGGACTCCCTGGGCCACCAGGTCTCCAGCCCCATCTCACACTGGTCGTTAGTTGCAGTGTGACCCCATGAACATGGCTGTGGGCAGCCGTGAACCCTCACTGGCTACACAGGAGTCGTGGCTTCCCTGGTGCCTGGCTGGCCTACAGGCCCCAGCTCCACAGAGCCACAAGCCTAATGCATCTCTACGGTAGACTTAGGTAGAGAAGATTCTCTTGTTGTCATGGCGAGGCGCCCTCCACAGCTGCAAAGCCCCTCCTTGCCAAATAAACACTTAATAAACCTAATGAGTAACTACTGAAGTAGATGATTATCATCTTCCTTGGAAAGCTATTAAGGGCCTAGTTAGAAGTGGAGAATGACAGAGACGGGCAGTTCCTGCTCCCTGAGGCAGCCTGCCAGACTCACATCAGAAAGGCACATGAGAGAGGTTGACATAATCACAAAAGGCCAACTCTTTATTCTCAAACCCGTGTCTGGGCCAAAGTGGGCTTGGGGTGCATCAGAGTCATCCATGATGCCTTGCAGCCAATGCCTCACCCCCCCCATCGCCAGATACATTCCGCTTAGAAAGTGAAAGGAGGCTAATCAGTGACTCAGAAAGGACAGGTTTGATTTCATTTAACTCCTCTCACGGCTGACTAGCCAGGGAACAGCCTAAGTTTCACTGCTGAAAGTGACTTTATCGAAAAGGTCAAGGGTGAATAGGAGCCCTGTAGGAGTCTGGAGAAGGTTTATCCTTCCACTCCACAAGCTGCTCACTGCTCTCAGGTACATAATATTTATTACGTGGCAATTATCCCGCCATAAATGTCAAACAGAGTCAAGGACAGAACTGTCATCTGTCATTGAGACCCCTTACAATAATTCGAGGTATCCCATTGCCATTTAAGTTATGGGAAATATGGAAATCCAGGTGCCTTTTACATTATTCATACCATGTCATAGCTCAAATTAATAAACACGCTGACCTCTTTCTTGAAAAATTAATGGCTCTTGTTCGAAGTACTTGAGTAGCTGGATTTATGGGGGACACTGAAGATTTGTTTAAGAGGACTAATTAGATCTTATTATGCAAAATGGAAATCTCTCAAATTAACATGGTAGGAACAGAAATTGACATCTGCAAGTGTCTTGCTTAAAACCCTAGGAACCCTAGGTTTTCAAACACTCATTTCAAACGATATCTAGGTGACATCAAAGACACATGAGGAAATGCTTGATTTCTAATCAAGGATGAGAAATAGATTAAACCCAAGAGACTGAAAGACAGGAACACAGTAATTTTCTCTTTCTCTCAGATGTTTTCCCTTCTACAAGTGACTTTCCGGGAGAATATTTCACTCAGTTAACCATTTTACTGCCTGATTATGACTCTTCCCTTTGAACTTGGGAGAGCCACACCTGAGAGCTACTGGTATGTATTCATTGGGTATTTATTACGCACCTACTGTGTAACAGGCAGTGTGCTAAGCAAAGCCAAGGAATGTACAAGACAAGATCCTTATTCTGATGGGGCTAGGAACAAAAAGAAATGTATGTAAAATTTTGAGAACTTTTAAAAAAAGGAATATTGTACTTTAAAACAAAACAAAACAGAAAAACTGCTGGACTGCCATTGAGTTGATGCCGACTGAGTGACCTAATAAAACAAGGTAAAACTGCCTTTATGGGTTTCTGAGACTTGTGGGTGTAGAACATCTCATTTTTCTCCTCCAGAGGCTGGTGGTTTTGAACTGTCAGCCTTATGATTAGTGACCCAACAAATATCCACTATGGTACCAGGGCCCCTGTGTACTTTTTGTGGGTTTACAACTCACCATAAACCCTCAGATAAACAGATCATGATTGAAAGGGAAGCATAACAAAGGTCTTTGGATCTGGTACAGAATTGATATAAAAGGCAGTCCATCAATCAGCAAATACTGTCAACCAGGGTAGTGTTTTAGGCACTGCACATGGGGTGCAAAGAAGAAATATAAAGAATGGAAGCCAGAACCCCAGCTTCAAAGAATCTGCAGTTGAGTAAATTTTGAATAACCCTGTCAAGATTAAATAAGCATAACAGAGAATACTGGAGTTGCCTGCCACAGTATTACTGGAAAGGCATGATGAATGGTATTAGGAAGACACTGTTCAGAAATAGCTATGAGAATGGGTGTGCTGAAACCTAGGAGCAGCTGTGGCCTCCTCGCGGTTAGCTCTGCAGTCACGCGAGATGCTGCACCTCATGTCTCCTGATGATAAATGCCCTGTTTCTCCTGCCGTCGACCAGACCCTTGGAACACAGAATGGTCCCATGGACAATACCAATGTGTACCCTCTAAGGTGAGGTGACAGTAAGGTGAGGAACCTTGCAGAAGGGACCCTCAGAAAGGTGATCCAAGTGGGTGGAGGGGGGTTGGAAAGATGTTCCCAGACTGAGGGATATGAGTTCTTCCAACTTCACCTTGGTAAAATGGCTCTGCCATCAATGAAATCCTTAACCCTGCCAATGCCTTATAAATCTCCTCCATTGGCAAGGTGGAGTTTGCCGTTCCCCGGCTTTCTTCCTTTTCCTCATTCCCTTATGGGCATGGGAGTTCAAATTTTGCTGTAAGTTTAGAGGATTCTTGTTTGTGTGTAGAGGATTTGGGGGATCTCCTGAAAGCACAGCTTGAGCAATTCCTTTCAGGAGGACAGTCTTTTTTTATTGGGACTCAAGCAGGGGGAAACTTGGAAACAGGGAAAAGTGAAGGTAATGGAAAGGCCAAACCAGGGAACGAAGTCCCAAATGCCCATTTGTAGTTGGCTTTGGAATCAATGATGAACTCAATGAGACAAGTAAAGAAATGTTTTTGTACAGCCTGGGAATTCCTTTTCTGTACATGCCTCCTTTCTGAATAAATTTCTGTGCTCAGTAAGTATTTCATGAGAATCGACTATTCTCTTTTTGACACCAGGCTGGGCATTAGGATTTGGCAGTAAATATACTAGATAAAACCTTTGTCCTCATGGATCTCATAGTCAATTATGGGAGATAATCACATACTTCTATTTCTAGGTAGAGAGAAGGGACTTGGGGAGATAAAAGGGGGTAGATTATTGGGCTGGTGGGTGAAGAATCTACGCTCCTCTCATAAGATGTCATTTGAACAGACACATAAAGAAGAGAGTCGTGTAGGGGTCTGGAGAAGAATGTTCTAAGGTGAGAACACATAGACACAGGTGTCCCTAGGTGAGCAGGTACTTTGCACATTCAAAGAACAACAGAGGCTGTGGCTATTTCCCTGAAACCTACTGCTTTCCTTTCACTGCAGCTATGGTAATCATTTGTAGCTGTAGCCAACAGGTAGCTAGTTACAGAGAAATGTCAGGACCTGCCCCTCGGAGCCTGCCCTAGGGCAAACCCCTGGGGACTCACCAGCATCCACAGGAAAGAGCCTGGTTTCCTTGCCTTTCTCAGAGTGGGAATAGATGCGGGTAGGTGTAGGTGACACCACAAGTAGGGTCAGGATTCAGCCCCCAGCATGCCCATGGCTTCCTTCCTGCCAGAAGCTACTATTAGAACACTGAAACAAGATGGCAGCCTCAGAGCAGCTCTTTCAGAGTCAGATCGCGTGATCTGAAGGGCAAGAGCTCCACGAACCAGCCACCAGGTGTTCCACAGGCTGGCATTCAGTAAGAGAGAGCAGCAACCTCGCCCTAGGACCAATTCCCTACCCTGTAGAAACTGCCAGAGGCTCCTGAGATGTCTACCCACAGTGCCGTAACTGACTTTGTCTGGCCCTTCTAGATATATCTTTTTAACGCCCACCAAATGACTGGTGGGCGGAACTATGGGCTGGTGGTGACCCACCAAGAAAATTGCATAGCTTACTCATAATGCAAATAAGGTTCACGCAACCCAACAGGTCAGTTTTGCCATCCTGTTAGGCTCAAAATGAGTCATCTCGGCGGGGGGGAAAAAAGACCTTATCATCATCAAGAAAGAAGAAACAGGAGTGGTGTGTTCCCTCGATGAGAGCCTCCTTCATTGAGGAAACAAAGAGCGGTGACATCAGGGATGGCAAAAGATGCTGAGAAGCAGCCGCAGAAAATGGGAGCCCAAGAAGTAGTAGAGCCACCACAGAGCATGAAAGCCGAGTGTCTGAGGGCAGCAGCTTGTGGGTAGTAGAGTGGAAAGCTTATGGGCACTTGTCAGGAGCACTAGACGTGTCGTAGCTAGCAATGAACATTTTGGGGCTGAGGCTTAGTGGTGGAGTGGAATGCCTGTGGCACTTAATCATCAGAGCTGAAAGCTTTGTAACACGTGTCACCCTGCACAGAGAACAAAGGACCATAGAACAGAGAGGCTGAGGGCCAGAGAGGCCAAAGAAAGGTCAGTCTGGGGCATGGTTTAGAAAAGGCTATGCTGAAGCCAAGAACTGAATCCCACAATCTTTCTGACCCAGAACTATCACCTGTTGTAGTTAAGTTCTGACTCATGGTGACCCTGTGTACAGCAGAATGAACCTCTGCCCAGTCCTGCACCATCCTTACGATGGCTCTTATGGGTGTGCCCATTGTTGTAGCCACTGCATCAACCCATCTGGTGGAGAGCCTTCCTCTTGTTCATTAACCTTCTCCAGGGACTGGTCTCTACTGACATGTGCAAGGCACAGGACAGCAAGTCCCATTCTCCTTGTCTCTAAGGACCATTCTGGCTGTACTTCTTTCAAGACAGATTTGTTTGTTCTATTGGAAATCCATTGTACTTCGAATATTCTTAGACAGCACCATCACTCAAGGCATCTATCCTTCTTCGATCTTCCTTATTCAATGTTCAACTTTCACGTGCATATGAGGGAGGTGAAAATACCATGACTTGGGTCAGGCGTGCTTTAACATTCTTGCTTTTCAACAAAGAGATCTTGGGCAGCAAATTTACCCAACATAATAAATTGTTACATCTCTCGACTGCTACTTCCATCTGCATTGATTGTGGATGCAAGCAAGGTGAAGGTGAAATCCTTGACAGCTTCAATATTTTCTCCATTTATCTTGATGTGACTCAATGTCCAGTTGGTCTTCTTTTTTTGTGGGCATCACTGCCCTCTGGTGGGAGTAGGAGGCCCAGCCTTGCTCCTGGAGAGCTGCTGCTGGATTTGAACCGCCAACCCTGTGGGTCACAGTCTGCACACAACCACTACGCCTCCGGGGCTCAGCCCCCAGTTGGTCTTCTTTACAATGAGTTGTGATCTGTATTGAAGATCCTTGATCTTCATCAGCAAATGCTTCAAGTCCTTCTCACTTTCAGCAAACAAGGTTGCGTCACCTGCCTAATACAGCTTGTCAATGAACCTTCCTCCAATCTTGATGCCTTTTTTCTTCACACAATCCAGCTTCTCTGATTACATGTTCAGCATACAGATGGAACAAGTATAGTGAGAGGATACAACCCCAAGGCCACATGCCTTTCCTGATTTTAAACCATGTAGTATTCCCTTGTTTCTGTTTGCACAACTCCCTCTTGATCCATGCACCTGTTCCACATGAGCACAAGGAGATATTCTGGAATTTCTTCTCTTCTCAAGACTATCCATCATTTGTTGTGATCCATACAGATGAGTGCCTTGGCATAATCAATAAAGCACAAGTAAACTTCTTTCTGGTCTTATCTGCTTCAGCCAAGATCAAATCTGATCTCAGCAGTGGTACCCCATGATCCTCATCCTCTTCTAAATCTGGCCTGAACATGTGGGAAATATTTATCACACATTGCTGCTACACACATTGTTGGATGATCTTAAGCAATATTTTACTTGTGTGCAATATCACTGATAATTTTTGTATAGTTGGGGCATTCTGTTGGGTCACCTTTCTTTGGAAATGAATACAATTATGCATCTTTTCCAGTCAGTTGGCTAAGTAACTGCCATCCAAATTTCCTGACATAGACAAGTGAGTATTTCCAATGTTTCATTCAGCTTGCTGAAACATTTCCATTGGTATCCCATCAATTCCTGGAGTCTTGCTTTGGGGTAATGCTTTCAATGCACCTTTCTCCTTCAGTACCATTAGTTCTTGCTCTTATGCTACCTCCTAAAGTGGTAGAACATTGGCTAGTTCTTTTTGATTCAATGACTGTTTTTTCCACCTCCTCTTGGTGCTTCCTCCATCAGTCATTATTTTGCCCTTAGAATCTTTTAAAATTGCAAGTCAAGGCTTGATATTTTTCTTGAGTTC
This sequence comes from Nesogale talazaci, assembly GCA_004026705.1. NCBI lineage: Eukaryota > Metazoa > Chordata > Mammalia > Afrosoricida > Tenrecidae > Nesogale > Nesogale talazaci. The sequence goes on from PVJH01000608.1 coordinate 259,159, forward strand.
TTTCCATTTCCAATATGCTGCGTGTGTTCTTCCTTTTTTGATTTTCTAACTCTCTAACTAGTTACTTCCCTAATATGTTCAATAATCATGAGTATTGCCTGTGAGTCCAGTGTGGCCACTGCAAAAAAGCAGAGTTCCATGGAAGGACAGTTGGTGTCAGAATTGGTGAGAAATTTTGAGAGTGGGAGCATGTCTGAATTCCACCTGACAGGACTCAGTTTAGGATGGCTGATGCTGAGTCCCTCTCTGCCTTGATCAGTTAAAGAAGGCTAGATGCCATCTCTATGTCACTGTTATACCAGAACGCATATCCCAAATCTTTTTTATGATCTTGCTTGGTCTTGCCCATTGACAGCCAAGGTCAATAGAGAAGGATTGAGCAGTGCACTAACTGACATCACATCAAGTGAACATGTTTCTATTAGCTTTCTGAAAATTAGAATGAGCCTGAAATGAAACATTTCACCAAGGAGACATTTGTTTCTTTGCCAGGACAAAGGCTAGCACCACCTGGCCCCTCAGGGGCATTAACAGACTGAACGGTTAATAGACAAAAATGTGTCCTTCCAGTTAGTCTTCATTAACCTGGGCCCAGTGACCCAGCTTCTAAGTCCACAGTCCCTGCCTCCATGTCATGAAACATTGAAAGAGAAACTGACCCCAAGGGAAGCAACACCCAAATGAAATAACTATTTAGCTCATTGGCAGAAGAAGCAATGAGGAAACTAAAACAACCCTATTAAAATGTCTCTAACAGATGTACACTGGTACAGATAAGAACTGGAAACACAGGGACTCCAGGACCGATAAATCCCTCAGAACCAATATGAGTAATGATGCCAGGATGGTAAAGGGAGGGTGGGGTAGAAAGGGGGAACTGATCACAATGATCTACATATAACCCCCTCCCTGGGGGATGGACAACAGGAAAGTGGGTGACGGGAGATGTTGGACAGTGTAAGATATGACAAAGTAATAATAATTTATAAATTATCAAGGATTCATGAGGGAGGGAGGTACAGGAGGGAAGTGAAAAATGAGGAGTTGATACAAAGGGCTTAAATAGAAAACAAATGTTTTGAGAATGATGAGGGCAACAAATGTACAAATGTGCTTGACACAACGGATGGATGGATGGATGGATTATGATAAGAGTTGTATGATAAATAAAATGATTTTTTTAAAAGAAAAGTCTCTGAAATAAATTTTGCCAAATTTGGTGTTCAAAGTTGTGCCACAGGGAATATTGAGCATTGTGACTTTGCTGGTTTGCTTCCTTAGAGAATTAGATTACATGAACTCGAAACTTAACCCTCAAGAGAAAAAAAGGCTAATTTCATCCCCAAACTAAATATTTTCATGTGCTGAGTCCTTGCTTATGGCATTGATGTATACGCTGTGACAGGATTATACAGTTATTGTGTCTTCCAAAAATATGTGTTAAAATATGTATTAAAATCTCAGCCTCTAGTTCTGTGGATTTTTTACGTTTTTGTGCCACCCCTTGTCTGTTGGTTTGTTGCACTGTGGTGACTTGTGTGATGCTGGAAATCATGCCACAGGTGTTTGAAAAACACAGCAGGGTCACTTCAAGTGAACAGGTTTCATCAGGGTGTCCAACTATGAACAAAGGAAGAAGAGGAAATAGGTTGGCCACTTGTGAGAAATGGGGTCCTGAATACCTTATGACTAGCAAGACAACCTTGTCGGGAACTGAAAACTGCAGGAAGTACACGGGCACTCTGAGTTGGAACTGACTCAGAAGAACTTAACAACAACCACCTATGTATGGAGAAAGAATCCTGGGATCACAATGGTTAAGTGTCCAGCTGCTAACCCAAAGGTTGGTGGTTTGAGCCCACCAGCACCTCCGTGGAAGAACAGTCATGCTGCTCTTCTCTTGTAAAGCTTTCCGTCTAGGAATTCCGAGGGAGTCCTCCTACTTTGTCCTATAGGATGGTTGTGGGAGGGATCAACTCAACTACATGCACAACAACATATCTGTGGGAGCAATCCCATTTGGGAAATCACCCCATTTGTTATGCTAATGGATTCATATTGATGTAGGGTAGATCTTAAATCTAACACTCTTTGAGATAGAAAGCAAAGAAGATTAGGTGCAGAGACATACAAGCACAAATGGGGGAAAGATAGGGACCATGTAGAGGTTACCAAGGAACAAAGAAAGCTGAGTTGAAGCTAAAACAAATATTTTCTCCCAGAGCAGAGAGATAGTGAGAATTCCCCAAAGATGATATCCTAAATTCAGACTTCCTACATTTTGAGAAATGAAGTACTATTCATAAAGACCATAGTAATTATTAAGATTTTATATAATTTGGCTGGGGCAGAATTTGCGGTGCTTTAGCAAGTAACACCTAGTCATCCCCAGTGATGAGATCTTCTGCTTCCAACATAAGTGGACACTTTGGGGAAAGTTGCTTGCTTTTTACTGGGTCTGACTTGTTGATCTCTGGTCCTTTGGACTGGAGCCAACAGCAAGTTGCATTGCTGCCAATCCTGGAAATTGTCAACAGCCTGCCATCAAATGTGCCAACCTTGGATCCATTAGCCTCTGCAGCCAGAAGACTGTTGTCTGACCTTCCAGTCTTGGATACCTCAGTTCCTGTTGCAATGTGAGTCAGGGAGAAGCCTTCAACCTACCATCTGACGTGTGAACTTAAATCTTGTCCACCTCTACAACTGTATGAGCCATTTCCTTGACATAAACCTCTCTCATATATAAGCTTCAATGGTTTAACTTAGAGAACTCAGCCTAAAGGAGGCACCCTCTGTGGTATTTGTCTTCAATCAGAAGAAACTAAGACAGACATAATATAGAAATATCTTGCCTTTCTACAAGTTAAGCAATCTAAGTTTGTTGAGGTGAATTAAATGTGAGGGATATCCTGGCATTTCTGAGAGAAATCCTGGACATTGGATAAGCAGTGTTCATCATTATTTGTTTAAATCTAATTCAGAAAAAAATACAAATTGGGAACTACAAGAAGTGAATATATACTCTTTCCATTTATTCATTGCATAGACTACTTGACAAATACTCAAATCCTTTTTAAAATACTAAGGGGCTGCATAATCTACTAGAAAATGGTTCAAGCTACAAATCAGTCCTACCACTTAAATAGCAAGAAAAACTTGACCATAAGGCCAAGCTCTGTGGGGTCCCTTGAAGCATCAGCCACCAGAGGTACCTGGACATCCATGATTTAGTGAAAATAGTTCACAAAGCAATTTTACCTTGAAGTTTGTCTCTTTTTTAGCTATTCAGAAGTAAATTGCTTTACAGCCATACAGAGATGCAAGTTGCAAAATGTTTAATGTAGAAAGTATTACATTATTTTCTCAACACAACACATTAAAATTAAAGTAAAATAATATAATAATGGTGTCTTGCCGAGTCACTTAACCCCAACACCTAAAATAATATATTACATGACATTAATTGTTAAAAATTATTTAAATATTGTACATATTTATTGTTATTTAGTCTTTGAAATCTAGAGTGGTCTTTCTACTGATAATACATCACACTTTAGACTAGCCATATTTTAAGCATTCTGTAACCACAACAGACACTGTATGTTCAGATCTACCACAGACACTGCACACATAGATACACATGTGTGTGTACCCAGAGAAGAGGTGAACAGAGCACAAAGGGGATACAACACGAACTGGGGCCCAGAATGAAATAAACATTGATATTTTATTTCTATCAATGTTATCAGACTTTCATCTGACACTGAAACAAATGACTACTATTATAAAAGTAACAACTAAAAATGCAGCAGGCATGCCTCCTGAAAGCATTTGGGATATGGAGAAGGGAACAATGAAAGAATGCAAGACAAGAAGGAAGGAGGCTAAATTTCAACCTAAAGAAACACGTCATCCTGCCTACTCTTCATTAAAAGAGTCAACCTCTGAGATCTGGTCCGGCAGGGGACAGTCTTCAAGTTACAATTTAAGCTTCTGAGTTCTACTTCCTCCAGCACAGTCCTATAATGAGCACAGCAAGAAAGTGGGTTTTGTTTTGTTTTGTTTTGTCCTTATGGTTTCCTAGGATATTGCTAGTTTAAAATACTTTCATTTGAAATTCTTACCTTTTGGGTTACCTTTGGAAACACTCTTTTTCTCCTGACCATTTTCGATTCACAATGATAATATTCCATACTGTAAACCATACAATTCTTTCAAAAGATAGCAGAAACGTGTGACTAGTCCCAAAAAATGGCAAACGTCATCCCGATTGGGTGAAGAGATTTCTTCGAAGATGAAAGGAACACAGGGCTCCGGTTTCAGCCTCATTAACTCTCTTCTTCTACGTTTTCATGTAGTCCAGCTGCATGGATATCAAAATGTATGAGATGGACCTCTTTGCTCCTGCTCTAAAAATGTCAATTTTTTTAAGTCCCTCGTCAACCCACATGAAAAGCTCAGGTACAGGCCCCTTCAGGAGAGGGCTGTCAGGGCAGAACGGATGCCTATGGAATACAGAATAGCAGTCTCTGAAGCCTCACAATCCAAAAAAGATTGATCTTGTTTTTCACAATCATTAAAAGGGGAGGAAAATGGAAAAGAAACTGGAAGGGTCTCACAAGACCAGACACCGAATAATAGATTTGGGGGGCCTTCGCATGACTCAATTACAGCCCCACTAGAACATGTGTTGTCATGAGATCCTAGAGAAGGTCAATAGGCTGCTTACAGGGGCTTCCACTAGTATATTATCACACACGTAAACTCCATAGAGACTCAGGACTCTACATATTTGCAGCTATTTTAAGCTAATCTTCTGGGACACCGTCCTGTAATTACCAAAGATGATTAAATTTAATGTCCCCGTGATAGCATTGGTTTTGACTTTTGGAAACAAGCCTGAGCCTAATATTTAATGCCAATGATTGGATGAAACCCTGAAAAGTAAATAAATAAATCATGCCTCGCAAGAAAGAGCAAAACTATTCAGCTGTAGCTATTACATCTTGCGGACAAAAATTAAAGGCCCCGGTGTATTTTAAAAATTAGATAACACAGAATTCCTAAGTACTTTATCAAACTCATTTTTCTCCATGCAAGTTATCAAGCATTCCAATCATTATGAAATCCTGCTGCCCAGAGCACACAAAGAGGGAAAGAGAAAGAAGGGAGCATATTCTGACCCTCCAAGTCCTGAGGATGCTATTCCTGTTCAGAGCAGCCAACACACAGAGAGGACCAGAGGGCCAGCCCCACCAAAAGACACAGATGCTACACCCCTCACTGACTCAGAGCGCTACAGGGGACATCACTGGCACCATGGTGTGGGAATCATGCCCAATCTGAGCCCATCACACTGAAGCAAAACACTAAAGGTATGCAACAGAGCAGAAATGAAGTCCCCAGGGAACTACCAAAATAGACTTGGGAGCCGGGTGTGGCACCCCATCAGACTCAACTGGAAAACACTCTTAAAGGTCAGCAAACAGACCTGGAACTATTTATAGGCTTTTCTTTTTTGTTGTTGTTGCTGGTTTTGTTGTTTTGTTTTTGTTTTCTTTTGTTGTTTTCTTTTGCTTTGTCTTGTGTTTGTGCTTATAAATTGCCTCTTCATGTCTGTCTGGATTAGGTAGACAGGATAAAGACTCAAGAGGAGAAACAATGGGATCAATGGTTTCAGGGGACATCAGTGACTGGGAGGTAGGGGAAAGGAATTGGATGTTAACAAAGCCAGGGACAAGGGAACAACAAGTGATCCAAAATTGATGGTGAGGAGAGTGTAGGATTCTGGATGGGGCTTAATCAAGGGCAATGTAGCCAAGAGGAATTACTGAAACCCAAATGAAGGCTGAGCATGTTAGTGGGTCAAGGGGAAACTAAAGGGAAATAGAGGAAAGGACTAGGAAGTAAAGGACACTTATAGAGGTCTAAATATAGGCATGCATATATGAAAATATATTTATAAATAATGACAGGGAAATAGATCTATGTATATATTATATATAAGTATTAAGGTAGCAGACAGATGTTGGGCCTCTATCCAAGTACTCCCTCAATGCAAGAACACTTTGCTATAATAACCCTGCAATTTGTGATGCTCACCTTTCCAACACAATCACTAAAGACAAAGCAGGTGCATTTGCATAAGCAAATGTGGTGAAAAAAACTAATGATGCTGGGCTATCAAAAGATATAACATTTGGAGTCTTAAAGGATTGAAGATAAGCATGTGGCCATCTAGTGGAAAAGCAATGAAATCCACATGGGAGAAGCACCTAGCCTGTGTGACCATGAGGTATCAATAGGACCAGGTATCAGACATTAGAGACACAGAACAAAAAATCGTAGCAATGTAAATGAGGGGGAGTGCGGAATGAAGACCCAAAGTCCACCTGTAGACTATTGGACATCTCCTTACAGAAGGGTCACAAAGAAGAGAAGAGTCAGTCAGGGTACAGTAGAGCAACTTTCCTCTAGTTCTTTAATGCTTCCTTTCCACCACTATCATACCTCAAGTCTACCTTACAAAGCCAGCTAAACCAGAGCATGTACCTGGTACAGGTAAGTGCTCAAAACACAGGGAACACAGGACAGATAAACCCCTCAGGACCAAAAATAAGAGTAATGATACCAGAAAGGGAAAGGGAGGAGAAAGTGGGAGGAGAAAGGGGAAACTGATCAGAATGATCTACATATAACCCTTTCCCAGGGTGATGGACAACAGAACAGTAGGTGAAGGGAGACAGTGGTTGGTGCAAGACAAGATAAAAATTATAAATTATTAACGGTTCATGAGAGAAGGGGGGGAAATGAGGAACTGATACCAAAGGCTCAAATAGAAAGCAAATGTTTTGTAAATGATGATGGCAAATGTGCTTGACACAAAAGATGGATGTATGGATTGTGTTAAGAGCTGCAAGAGTCCCCAATAAAATGATTTTTAAAAAGATCCTCCTGTCCTTCCTTGGATATTAACTACTGATTGGAATGATGGTGTTTCCTCAAAAGGGTGTGAAAGACACGCTGGTAAGCATATGATCATATTGAATTGTGCCAGGCCAATCCAGGACTAAACTAATGGTGAGCAGAGCGGACTGTGGCCCGTCTGGCTGACTTTCAAAGAAGCTGCTAAAACGCTGTTCTTCAACTGCAGTGGGAAAGGGCTCAGGAAAATTCAATCCAGCTCCAGCTCTGGCTTGTTCTAGTGGTGTAATGTGGAGTGAGGGTTTTGTTTATCATCCCCCCTCCCCCACACCTCACCCTCTGTTTTCTGCTATAAGGCCTCTGTTTCCTTATTAGTAACCTGGGGGCAAGGAACCCCATCCTACACAGTTATTGTGGCCGTTCTCTGCCAGTGAAAAATCAAATAGCAGAGTGCTTGTCGTTTAGAGATTCAAAATGTGCTGGCTCCCTTTACCCCACTGAGTCATCAGAAATCCCCTGCTAGAATGGGCAAAAAGACAACAGGAAACAGAACAGAACAAACTGTAGCACCTCAAGGAAGGTCACAAAGGGGCCACACATGCAGTACGTAATTCCCAGTGGTGGCCACTAAGTGGAACTTCATTCCTCTGAAGGACCGGCCCGCAGCACCATGGGGAGGCATGCCTTTCCAATCCTGGTGGGCACTCTGGTAGGGCAGGGGTAAAAGTTGCTGGGGAAAGCAATGGCAGGAGGGCACGAGGGTGGGCCTTGGCAGGTAGCAGAGATTATCCTGCCCGAAAAGGAGCAGGGAGAGCTAATCAGGGAATGAGAGCGTGGGGGGAATGGGGACCCCTCTGTGGAGGAAGCTTCAGATTGTTTCCAGGACTAATCCACAGCAGGCGAAGGTGCTTCCGAGAGGATGCGATGGAACTGCTAACAAGAGAGGTACAGATGACAGGCCAGAGAACTTCAAAGACAGGGTGACTTCTCCCCAGGCCAGCAAAGGTGCCTCTGCTCCTGCCCTCACCTGCCTTCTCTCTCATCCTTCAACTTCTCAGCTTCTGACTCCTGTGCCCAGAGAGCAGCTGGGACCAACTTGGAGGAGATGGAATCATGGAGGCCCAGAAAAGGCATGCCCAGAGTAGCATGGCAAGGATGAAAGAAGTGGTTATGCTTTTCTCTTTGCGTTTCTAAGTGGGAATGGCCTGAGGGTTTCATTTTTGCATTTGTCTTGGTTTTTGATAATAAAAGTTATATATATCATCAAATGTTCACATCATTGGAAAATAAAGGAAAGAAGTCTTTTTTAAAAAGACCCATGATGCTACTACTGGAAACAAAATGCATTTTGGATTTTATTTTAATGGACAAATGAACACATCTCCATTTGAAGACTAAGAAATAGGACCACTCTCATTCCCTACCTGCCTTTCAAGTCCTCCTTACTTGTCTGCAAACCCTGGTTCTGTGGAGAAAAACAGGAAAGGGATCGTGAACATTTCCTGACAGAGATCATATAGTCCATTTGGGTTGAAAACCATCTTTTTCAAATTCATTCCATCTTTTTGCAGGTAGTTAGTTGTAAGCTCAGACTTTCAGGCGTTTTTCCTCCTCCCCCTTTGCCAGGCCCAAATAATAGAAAGTTCATTTGAAAGTTCAGCTAAGCCCTATTCTGATAGGATGTTCGGTTCTCAGCTTTCTGCTCTGTGGCATTACACATAATTCTCAGCAATAGACATGGGGTGGCTCCTAGGCTTCTCTTCAGACATCCTAGGCTTCCTAGCTGAATCCATCTTTCTTAAACCTCTTTTCTCTTGATTATTTTGATAACCCCTTCCCCATGAGAGAGTCATTTTAGGACATGAGTCATCAGATATTGCTAAAAAAAATCATAGATATTATGAAACAAAAACATCAAAATATAAAGCTATTTTTTCTCGTTGTATCCTCCATCAAGGTCTTCTGGAAGTGGTGTCTCCATCCCTCTCACTCTCCCCCCAACAATGCTGTGCTCTTTGACTTACCCTGCATTAAAAGGTCAGCTTTGACATCCATGAGGGACTCAGACCATGCTCCTTTGGAGTGGTCTGTGAGTTTGGGGGACTAAAGAAATGTAAATGAGTAAAATAAGGGCTGTAGTGTGGCTAGGGTATTATCTTGTAGGACACAGTTCTTGTAGGACAGCCCCTATTACCCTTAAAGAATGAGCTAGTATCTGGTTATGAAGATGAGGGGAAAATATCCCAGACAACCAGTCTTTTTTTTTTTTTTTTTTTACCAATTCAGTATTCCTAATATTTCTTCACCATAAACCCTCATGCTCATCCTGGGTCCATTGAGAAATCCTATCAAGTTTATATCTATGGAATGAAAACAATCACTATAACCTTATGAACTGACCTCTAAACTTTAAATCCAACTGCCCAAATCCCCTTGGAAGCCACTGTCTTTCTTAGACTTGACTTGGTAAGGAACCCTACCAAGACAAAGACAAGTGTATTACCCAGGACTTATCTGCAGCCATCCACTGATCACAAAGACATGTGTAAAGATTTTTTACTTGGAAAAAAATTTGTGCTTGCCTGAGCTGGAACCCTGGAAGCAATACTTTTTTTTCTTTTTAATACTAGCCATTTCATTGACGTATTATTCAAATGTCGTACAATTCGATGACTTACACATTCTTTAAAGTTCATCTGATTGGGAACACTTACGACCATCCATACGTCAATTATATCAAGCAAGCATCTTTGTACATATGTTGTCTTCACTATTTTCTAAACATGCGGTCTATTTGAGCCCTTGGTATCAGCTCCTCTTTTTATCCTCCTTCCCCACCTCCCACCGTCATGATCCCTTGATAAATTATTTATTATTATTACTATTATTTTCATATCATCAACAGCTATCTCCTTTCACCCGTGTTTTCTTTCCCTCTCCTCTCTCCCCCTTCCCCCTGCCCCTCTGGTATCGCTACTCCCATTTCTGTGCCTGAAGGGTTTATCTGACCTGGATTCTGTGTGTGAACTCTTATCTTTACCTGTGTACACGCTCCCATCTAGCCCACAGTGAAAGACAGGATTGGGGTCATGATAGTGGGGGATGAGGAAGCTTCGAGGAAATGAGAGGAATAGTGTGTGTTTCCTAGGTGCTGTACTGTCCCCTGTTGATTCAGCCCTTCCTTGTGACCCCTTACAAGAGTTGGGCAATTGTCAACATAATCAATTCTAGAACATTTTCTTCTTTCTTGCACTCATTATTAATAGCTCTCCACTCCCCAAACAACATCCCCTGCCATAGCCCTAAGAAACTACTAATCCAGTTTTTGTCTCTATAGATTGACCTATCCTGGATTTCATATAAAGAAAAACATACCCTTTTTTTAAAAAACTTACTCTCATCATCTGATCTCTGTCCCCGTCAACTTCCATGTTTCACTTCCTATTGGGTGGGACTCCCCAAGTGATAATCATCACAATTTTTTCACCAAGACTTGTAAGAAAACTCGTTGCTCAGCAACTTTGCTTCTGGTGCATAGAGGCCATTCCTCCTGTGGGCAATGATCCTCCAGGTGTAGCCCAAATAGTAGATGAGCCTTTGAGGAAAACTGAAAAATCTACTGATATCATGCTTTGGAAAAAAACATTCTTGTTAATAGGGAAGTGTACTTATTCATAATCTTTCTTTATTTCCTCCAGATGCTTTGAACATCATCATCACAAAGAGACGACTGGCCTCCTAATGTCTCCAGAGGACTGCTTCCGCTTCATTCCTAATTTCCCGGCCCCCTTTCCCTTCAACATCTTGGACTCATGTTTCAGATAGTTGCTAGTCTGCTCTCCTCCTTACCCTGTCCCCTAGCCTCCTCGGGTGTTCCTCAACTTGCAACAAGATTTTAAATAAGAACTTCATCGGGTGTAATTCTCCCACTTACCCTGCCTCTCACACCTTTTGCTGGGCGTCCTCCTCAACGAATACTTCCTGCCCCAGCGTGTGCCAACCTGATGCCAGGCCGGAGAATTTGTTTAAATAAAAACTTCAATGAAATGGCTTCATTATTATGGTGTTGATTTTGATGAAAAACAATAAAGCCTTGCTTTTCAGATTAAAAACAAATCTGCCTTAATTGCACCAAACATTCACAAACATGAATCGAGCAGACACTGAATTACATGTATTTCTTATCTCCCGATCCACTTCTCTCCCCATTGCCTACCACACACAGACATTTGGAACAGGATTGATTGGGAATGATTTTTTTAAAAAAACTGTGTAAGAAAATCTCATTAGTTTTGATTCTATCATGATTTTTATCTTACAGTTTCCTTTTGACAGAATGAGCTAGAATGAAAGCTATCGTATAAATTTGGTTTTACTAAAATTGCCAAATGTCTTATTAATTTTAATTTTTTTAGGATCCTATTCTAACTAAACAACAATGAGAGATAGCACTATGGCTTCTCGTGCCTTTATGATTTCTTTTGGAATAAAATGTTGATGTCATAAAAATGATATTAAGATCCTTTAACTATAATTCAAAAATTCTCCTAGTTAGAACCGAAAACAATTTTTAATTCCCCTTCTTGATTATCCCCTCCAATTGATTAGTCAAACTCTCAAGGATCAAATCTATGCAATCCTTCTTTTCATCCCCAATACCCTTCCCCAACATCTCCTGTGGACCCCATAATTCCAATGGCTTCCAAACCGGGTGAGAAAATGGTGTAGGGACCTCATTGGAGCTCATCCAGCTATACAAATGAGAAGACTCAAACTCCATAACTGCCTCAGGATGATTCCTATGAGGCAGAGGTCAGCCATACCTCCACCCTCCATCCTCCTTTGTTCTAGTCTGACCCAAACTGCCTCTCATATAGCATTCTATTTCTCTACTGGGTTAATAATCTATTGCAATGACTACCCAGGACCCACAGACAATAGTTTGATTGTGGGGGTTTCATGTACCTATATGTAAATATATGTATTTGTAATGAAAGGGATAAAGAACAATGTAGCTGTACTGTGGCGGTCATGTACTTGGTGTCAATTTCATGATTGGGAATATAGGGGTGGAGCCTAGCCTGTCAATCTGGAGAGAGCCTATGAGACCTCTGTGTGGAAATGGATTTCTCTGAGAATTCTGGGAAAACCCTCAGTATTTCCCAATTGGAGGTGAGAGACTTGACTCAGTCTCCTGGAGACAGTCTACCAATAAGACAACATGTCTGCATGCTATAGACCCTGAGTTCTGGAGGCTGGAGGAGCTGGAGGAGAAGCCATATGGGCTTGCCCTGATGGAACCAAACCTCTGGGGCTGGAGAAGCCACGGGGAGACTCCTACCAGTGCTGAGATTCTTGGGAGGTCATGGGGAGACCCCTACCAATGCAGAGATGTACCACCACTGGATACTGCCGATGGACCCTGAGGCCTGGAAACAAGGAGCCATGGGGAGATCCCTACCAGCAATGGGATGCTTCTACTGCTTCTACTGCTATTGGATACATAAGACTCTGCACCCACTGGCCTCTGATTGTCCTGGTGTCATTGCACAAGCTTCATGAGTCAGAAGGAGACTTTATAGACTGGTATCGAACTTATAGGTTAATATTGGTCTTATAACCTTGAACTGGACTGGGTTGGGATGCTTTCTCAATGTTTCATTCCTATTGCATATAAACCTCTCCCTTATACACATATGCATGTTTATGAATTTGCTTCTGTAGTCTATCCAGACTAACACATATATTTATATGTTAAATATTAAGATAGCAGACAGACTTTGGGCCTCTACTCAAGGCCTCCTGTAACACAAGAACATTTTGTTCTAATAGCCTGGCACTCTGATATTCTGCTTCCTGACACAATTGCTGAAGACAAAGTGGGTGCATAAGCAAATGTGGTGAAGAGAGTACATGGTTCCCGACTATCAAAAGATACTCTCAAAGGCTTGAAGTTAAATAAGCAGCCATCCAGCCAGGAAGCAAATAAGCCCACATGGAAGAAACACACCAGCCTGTGTGATCATGAGGTGTTGACGGGGTTAGGTAGAAGATATCAAAAGATCCCAAACAGCTATATTGATGTGAATGAGGGGGGGTTGGAGTGGAGACTCAAAGCCCACCTGTAGATAATTGGATAGCCCCCCACAGAAGGGTTATAGGAAAGGATAATTCAACCAAGGTGCAGTGTAGCACCAACAAAACACATCATTCCTCTAGTTCCCGAATGCTCCCCCTCCCACCCCACCCCCACCCCCCTACCATGACTCAATTCTACCTTACAAATCTGGCTAGACTAGAGAACACACATTGGTACATATAAGAGGTCTTCACACATGGAATTCAGGACAGATTAAACCCACCCCCACCCCCAGGAAGAGTAGTGAGAATAGTGATATCATGAGGCTAGGGGAATAGTCAGGAAGTGGGAGAAGAGGGAACCCATCACAAAGTTGGATATAAAGGCCCTACCTCCCCTCCCCACCCCCACAGTCCAAGAGGACGAATAACAGAAATGTGGGTGAAGGGAGACAGTGAAAGATACAAAATAATAATAACAATATATAATTCATGAAGGATTCACGAAGATGGGAAGGTGGGGGAGGGTGGGGAAAAAGAGGAGCTTATACCAAGGGCTCAAGTAGAAAATGTTTTAGAAATTATGATAGCAACATATAGTACAAATATGCTTGATGCAGCTGATGTATGGAATGTTATAAGAGCTGTAAGAGCACCCAAGACAATGATTTATAGAAAATAAAAGATTGTGAGGGTTTACTGGAGAGGCAATAAAGGGAAAAATGGAATTTTCTACTCCTGTAAAAAGTAACACACCGGAAAGCTCTACACTGTCCTACAGGGTTGCTGTGAATGGGCATTAAATTGATGCCCAGGAGTTCATTTGTGTGAATTAGGGAAGCTGTCCTGCTACAAAGTGATAAGGATCTAGTTCTGCTGTCTACACTGCCTTTTCTGGGCCATGTTGACAAGCATATCTCTCTCTAGTCCTAAACCTCTCAACCACATACTTTCTTGACTTTGGATAAGACTGGGCAAGTGTTACAAAGTTCATTTTGTGTTGATAAATATTTAAATGACATCCCACTCCACAAGCCCACCTCTTACTCACAGGCACTCAGCATCGTCCTTTCCGTGGCCAGCCCACCGCTATCTGGTGCAGTCAACTCCACAGCCTCTGTGCCTCTCAGACTTCTGCTACATCTCCCACTTCAAAGCATAATCTCAAACACAGTCCACTGGTGGCTCTTCTTCCAGAATGGTCATGAGATTCCTTTCATTCTGCTTCCGAGAAGATCAGCTTTACACCCAGCAGAATGTCAAAATTGACCAATCTCCAAGTCAACATTCGCTAAGCCTTATTTGCTTAGTCTTACCCAGTAACTGGGTGGAAATAACAAAGGCTATGGCTAGATGAACCAAGTAATTTAATTTCACTGCACCAGGCATACCAAATACTTGTCTCTTCCCAATTTCCTTCCCAAAAAGTTTTGTTGCTGTTTAAACCAAGTTAAGCATTAACTGAATATAAGATAAAACCCAATATCTTTAGCATGGGGGCTCAGACCCTTGGGAGTGTTCTGACGCGATCAAGGGTACATGCACATGAGTTTTCTAATGTCTGTGTTCCAAGAACTGGCTTTAGATGAAATTCAGATAACTGTACTTTTGCTTGCTTACAAGTACATTCATATCATAAAACCATCATCGAGTAAAGAGCTCTTCTTATACAAACATGGGATCTTACTGTAATTTAAAGGTAATTGCAGTGGTGTTTACTCTAGCATTAACTTTTTTTTAAGTTGGCAAATATAATTAACAGTGTTAATACAATTCAGAGAAGTACTCAATTGCTTAAATTCTTATTTACCAAAGTGGATGATACTGCCCCCTGGGGGTGCTGGAATGATTGGTGGGGGGAGGGGTGGGGTCAAATCGAGGGTGTTGCTGCAAAAGCAGATAGTTACACTTTATGGGCTATAGTACAAAGACTCTTTAATGGCCAGGAAGAGGTTGAATAGTTTTTTCTTCTGGATTGTTAGTATCCCTGGGACCTTGGGGGGGAGGGGAGGGACATGACAGGAGTGGGGGGATTTTTTAAAGCTGCTGGAGGGAGATAATCTCATCCAAAGTCAAAAATTAGCTCTGCAAAACCAATGTCAGTCAAAAATCAAAATTACCCAGGTACCATTAAGAGACACCAAACAATAGAAATAAATCCATTGATGTGAATTGAAACAATTTTAAAATAGCCTAAGGAAGAAACTTTAGAACAGAACAACAAAATAATAATGTTAACACAAAAAGCCTAAATAAAACACTGAAACTCAAAAATGAGTGTAATGATGAAATATACACCCCCAAAGAATTACTGAGCTAGCAGATAAATTAGAATTATCCCAAAAGAGAAGTGGAAGTGGAGCAAAGACTATAAAACAAACAGATAAAACAGAAAAGATCATAGAAGACAGATGAAGCGAGAAGAAGGTCAAGAAAAATAGAGGATGGGGCAAAAAGAGAGGGAGAAAAACAACATTTTAAGAGCAAATGGCTCATAATTTTTCAAAAGTAATAAAAGATGTAAAACACAAGAAGCTTACAAACTTAAAGCAGGATAAACATAAAGACATGCATCGTAATAAAAATGCCAAACATAAAGTCAAAAAAAGAAAAATCTTAATGTGGTGAAGAAAGCTGATGGTGCCTGGTGACGAAAATATATAGTACCTGGGGTCTTAAAGGTTTGAAAATGAACAAGCAGCCATCCACAACAATGCCCACATGGAAGAAATATGCCAGCCTATGTGATCACGGGGTGTTGATGAAATCAGAAATCAGGCATCAGAAGACCCAAAGCAAACAGAAGCTCATCTGTGGATAATTGGACATCTCTCAGAAGGGTCACAGGGAAGGGACAAGTCAGCCAGGGTGCAGCATAGTACTGACAAAACATATACCATTCATTCCTCTGGTTCTTTAATGTTGCTCCCCTAAACACTATCATAACCCCAGTTTTACCTTGCAAATCCAGCTAGACCAGAGGATGGATGCTGGAACCGATAAGAGCTCTCCACATACCGAATCAAGGGCAGAGAAAACCCTCAGGAACAATACTGGGAGTATCGGTAACCTGAGCGTAGGGGGAGGTGGGAAGAGAAAGGGTGAGTTGAAAGCAATGATGGATGTGTAACTATATACAGCCCCCTCCCCAGGGGTGACAAACAACAGAAACATGGGTGAAAGGAGACGAAGGATGGTGTAAGATGTGAAAATAATAATAATGTATAATTTTTCAAGGGTTCAGGAGGGTGGGAGGTGGGGGACGGAGGTGGGAAAATGAGGACCTGTTACCAAGGAGTCAAGTAGAAAAACACAATAATTTGAAAAGGATGATGGCAACATATGTACAGATGTGTTTGACACAATGGAAGTATGGATTCTTTTAAGAGCCGTAAGCACTTCCAATAAAGTGGTTTTAAAAATAGAAAAAAAATCTAGAAGCAGTCAGAGATGAGGTAAACTATATTCAATTGCATAGAATTAAATAGATTCTCAATAGGAACCTCCAAAAATAAAGTAAAATGTCTTCAGTGTACTGGAATAAAGATGTCTTCCCAGAATTCGATACTTGGAGGTTAGTAAAAATATAAATTTCTTTATGAAGAACACATAAACTTGACACAAAAATCACATGAGGGCACTGCACAAAAATAAATGGCATATTTCTCTCATGAACATAGAAGCAGAAACCCTGAATAAAACATAAATGCATATAATATAACATATATAACCATGTAATAGTATCCGCCGATTTGAATTTATTCTAACAAAACAAAAGTTAGTTAACATTAGAAAATCAACCAAAATCATTTGCCACATTAACGGAATGAAGGAGAAATAATCTAAATGACTCATTGTATATAATTTTTGATAAAATTAACATTAATTATTTAAAAAGAAAAACTCTTGGCAAGCTAGAAATAAAAAGAACTTTTAAAATCATTTTACTGGGGGCTCATATAGCGCTAATCACAATATATACATACATACTTTGTGTCAGTATTTATGTCTTATGGGGGGGTGGGAGGGGGCTACTACAACTCTTATCATAACCCATATATACATCCGTTGTGCCAAGCACACTTGCACATTTGTCACCACCATCATTCTCAAAACATTTCCTTTCTACTTGAGTCCTTGGTATCTCCTCATTTTCCCCTCCCCTTCCCTTCCTCATGAGTCCTTGATAATTTATAAATTATTGTTATTTTTTCAAATCTTACACTGCCTGACATCTCCCTTCACCCACTTTTCTGCGGTCCATCCCCTTGGGAAAAGGTTAAATGTAGGTCCTTGTAATTGGTACCCCCTTTCTACCCCTCCACCCTCCCAACAAAAACACCACTCAAATCACTGATCCTTAAGGATCATCTGTTTGGGATTCCCGATGTTTCCAGCTCCTATTTGTACTAGCTGGATTTGTAAGGTAGAATTGGGATCATGAGAGTTGGGGGTGGGGAGGGAGGAAGCATTTAGAAATTAGAGGAAAGCTACATGTTTCATCGTTCCTACACTGCACCCTGACTGGCTCGTCTCCTCCCCATGACCCTCTGTAAGGGGATTTCCAGTTGCCTACAGATGGACTTGTAAAGTGACAAGATTTTAAGTGGGACACCATTGACCGGGGAGAGGAGGGGTCCTTGATTAAAAATTTGGTCTATATGGAGCAACAAAATTGTTCATAGAACACAAAATAGTATTATATGTATTTAATTTTAAAATACCACGGGACAGATTGTTAAAAAGCAGGTTGTCTGGCCAGTCCCCACTCTGCCCTCCTCATTCACAATGATTTGGTTTTTTTGTTCTTTGATACCTGATCCCTTCAACACCTCATGATTACACAGGCTGGTGTACTTCTTCCATGTGGGCATTGTTGCTTCTGAGATAGATGGCCACTTGTTTATCTTCAAGTCTTTAAGTCAATTCTCAAGTCCAGAAGCTATAGCTTTTCATAGCTGGGCACTATCAGCTTTATTCACCATATTTGCTTATGCACCCCTTTTGTCTTCAGTGATGGTGTCAGGAAGGTGAGCATAATTGAATGCCAATTTAATAGAACAAAGTATTCTTGCATTGAGAGAATACTTGAATAGAGGCCCTATATTCATCTGCTACCTTAATACTAAGCCTGTATTTATATGCACATAGACCTATTTCCCTGTCCTCATATATAAATGTATTTACATATGTACACACCTTTATTTAGACCTCTATAAATGACCCTTGCTGCCTAGTTCTTTCCTTTATTTACTTTCACTTTCCTTTTGTTCCACTATCATGCTCAGCCTTCATTTGGATTTCGGTAAATCCTCTCAGTTACATTGCCCTTGATCAATCCTTTCCAGGTCTCCTACACCCTTCGCACCACCGATTTTGGATCACTCGCTGTTCCTTTGTCCCTGGGTTTGTTAATACCACTTCCTTTCCCCTATATCCCCCTCTCCTATGTCCCACCAGAACCACTGGTCCATTGTTTTCTCCTCCAGACTGTTTATCCAGTCTATCTTATCTAGATAGACCTGCAGAAATAATAACATACACAGAAACAAAATAGAGCAAAACAAAGCAACAAAACAAAACAAGAGCAAAAACAAATACAAACTCATGACCAAAAAAATGCCTGTTCCAGGTCTGTTTGTTGACATTTAGGAACATTTTCTGGTCGAGTCTGAGGGGGTGCCACGCCCTGGCCCCAAAGTCTATTTTTGGTACTTCCTTGGTACTTCTTTGCTCTGCTTTTTTTGTTGTTATGCTGGGTGCCCCTAGTGCTTCGCCTCAGTGTGATGGGGTCAGATCGGGTGCAATTCTCACACTATTTCCAGTGTTGTCCCCTACAGGGCTATGGGTCAGTGAGAGATGTCGTGTTTCATAGTGAGGTTGGCACTATGGTCCTCTCTGTGCATCGGCCGCTCTGAGCAGAGATATCATCCTCAACGTTTGGTGGTCAGGATGAGCTCCACTCTCTCTTCCTTCCCTTTCATTTACTCTTGTGTGCTCTGATCAGACATGTTTCTCTCTCTGAGCTGTAGCTTCAGTGCTGTCCTCTGAAGTAAACTATTTGAGGGGGATGGGCGGCCTTCCATGTAGTTGGGATTAGGGCCAGCCCCTCAGGCCTCTCGACTGGTTCCCAGCTTCATGCCGGTATGTTGCATTCACATCCCAACACACTGGGTTTGTCTGGTTCCTCTTTCCTTGTGAAGATATAAACAATACCCTTCCCTTGGGTGGGTTAGTGCCCTGTTTCCCAGCTACCCATTTCTTTCTTTCCTTCCCCCCCCCCAACTCCTTTTTAGCTGGCTACTAAATGTGTGCCTGGATTTGGTCTGGCTCCTGCCAGACTACCTGGACCTCACTCCAGGAATGTGTGTATACGGTAGCTTTTTCCCTAGGCTTCTTTTGCATTTTTTTAAAGGTTACCTCAGCAGACTCATATTGTACTTGTCTATTTGTGCTTGGCTTACTTTGCTTAGCATAATTTCCTCCAGTTTTTCCCATGCAGTGATGTGCTTCATACATTCATCATTCCTTTTTAGAAATGTATAATACTCCATTGTATGTATGTACCACAGCTTTTTAATCTATTCATCTGTTGATAGAAATTTGGATTGCTTCCAACTCCTTGCAATTATGAACTGTGCCTTGATGAACATTGGAGCCCAGATGTCTGGCCATGGTTTGTTTCTCGCCTCTTCTGGTTATATGTCTAGTAGGGGGATTGCTGAGTCATATGGTAGTTCAATTTCCATCTGTTTTAGATATTGCAATTGATTTCCATAGTGGCTGTACATACCTACAGGTCCACCAGCAATGGATGAGAGTTCCTATCTCCCCACAGCTTCTCCAAGACTTTCTGATATTTTGAATTGGGTTATCTTTGAGGGTGTCAGTCATGTCTCGCTTTCATTTGCGTTTCTCTTATGGCTAATGATCGGGAACATTTTCTCATATGTTTTTTAGCCATTTAGATTTCTGCCCTGTGAAACTCCTGTTCAGATCCTTTGCCCACCAACTCAGAGGGCAATCATTTTTATCTTTTTGGAAACTAGCAGAGTATTATAGATTTTAGTAATAAGGTCTTTGTCTGGTGTGTCATTGCTAAATATGTTTTCCCTATCGGTGGGCTCTCTTATTATTCTCTTGGTGAATTTTTTTGATGCACATAAGTGTTTTATCTTTAGTATATCCCATTTGTCAATTTGTGCTTCCTCTGTGTTTATGTTCTTCCCTATTTCTGCGACTATACCATACTCCTCTATTGCCTCTAGTACTCCCCTTGTGGAAAAAAGAACTTCTTAATCAAGTGTCACAAGAAATATGGTGAGAATCACACATACGGGTGAAATGTGGAGCATTTTCTGTTGGGAATAGGGATCAAGACAAGAAGGTCCTCTACTAGGATGATGAAGTCAAACCCAAATAAAACTATGCTGCCCCCTCCCCAGGAGAATGCAATACAGAGGACAACACTGAAGACAGAGCTTGGGGAGAGTGTCCTGACCACATGGGTGTGAACTAAGAGGAAGAGAGAGAGAGAGAGAGAACCTCATCCTGGCCCACCAAGCCCCAGGGATGATATCCCTGCTCAAAACAGCCAATGAGCAGATAGAACCTTAGGGCTGGCCCCACCACAAGCAGGAAGTTCCCTCACTGACTGATAGTGGTATGATGGGACAGCACTGGAGACATTGCAGAGATTTAAAATCTTTTAAAAAGGGGTAATGTCTGGTTGGGTTTAATCAAGTGCAATGTATATAAGAGGAAGTACTGAGAACTGAGTGGAGGGTAAGCATGATAGTGGGACAGGAAGAAGGTGGAAGGAAATTGAGGAGAGAAGTAGGAGGCAAACGCTAATTTACAGAGGAATAACTATAGACATGTATATATGTAAATATATTGATTTATAATGAAAGGAACAGAGGCCAATGTACATACATGTATATGTTTAGTATTAAGATATCAGATGGACTTTGGGCCTTTACTCAAGGTCTCCCTTAACACAAGAACACTTTGTCCTAGTAACCTGGTGCTCTGTGATATCTTCCCAACACAATCACTGAAGACAAAATGTGTGCATAAGCAAATGAGGTGAAGAAAGTGGATGCTATTAAAAGATATAGTATCTGGAGTCATAAAGACTTGAAGTTAAATAACCAGGCATCTAGCAGGGACACAAATAATCACACATGGGAGAAGCACACAGCTGGTGTGTTCATGAGGTATTGATGAAATAAGTTATCAGGTATCAAAAGATCTAACACAATAATTATATTGATGTGAAAGAGGGGAGTTGGAGTGGAGGCCCAAAGTCCATCTGGACATCCCTCCACTGCAGGGTTATAGGATGATTCAACCAGGGTGCAGTATAGCACCGACGAAACATATCATTCCTCTAGCTCCTGAATGCTTCATCCCCCACTACCATCACCCAGGTCTACCTTAAAAATTCATCTAGACTGGAATACACACATGTGTACAGATAAGAGCTCTCAACACATGGAATTCAGAGCAGGTAAAAACCTCAGGAACAGTAAAGGGAGTAGCAATATCGTGAGGATTGAGGAATGGTAAGGGTGCAGGGAAGGGGAGAAAGGGGGAAACCATCACAAGGTTGAATATACAGCCCCTCCCCCCAGGGGGATGAAAAGTATGGGTGAAGGAAGATAATGGGCAGTGTAAGACATCAAATAACAACAATAATATATAACCTATGAAGGAATCACGAGGGTGGGACTGTGGGATACGGAGGGGGGAAAGGAGGAGCTGATACCAAGTGATCAAGAGAAAGAAAATGCTTTGGAAATATTGATGGCAATATATGTATTAAGTATGCTTAATACAATTGAATTATGGATTGTCGTAAGATTTGTAAGAGCCCCCCAATAAATGATTAATAATAAAAAAGAATGTCCTTTGCTCAACATTGTCCTAGAGTTCTCAATGCAATAAGAAAGGTAGAAATCCTTACACGTCCGGCTAGACCAGGGGATGTACACTGGTATAGATAGGAGCTAGAAATATGAGGAATTCAGGACAGATGATCGCTTCAGGACCAGTGGTGAGAGTGGTGATACCGGGAGGGTGGAGGGAAGATGGAGTAGAAAGGGGAAACCAATTGCAGGGATCTACATATAACCTCCTCCCTGGGATACAGACAACAGGGAAATGGGTGAAGGGACACGTCCGACAGTGTAGGATATCACAAAATAATGATAATTTATAAATTATCAAGGTTCATGAGGGGAAGTGGAGAGGGAGAGGAAATATGAGGAGCTAATACCAGGGCCTTAAGTAGAAGGAGGATGTTTTGAGAATGATGATAGCAACAAATGTACACATGAGGTTTTCATACAACAGATGCATGTATTGATTGTGATGGAAGGTGTATGAGCCCCCAATAAAATGATTTTTTCAAAAGAAAGGTAGAAATACATATCATATGTATGTATATGTGTATATACACATATATATTAAAGAAAAAACAAACATTATTTTATATAATTATGTAAGCAGAAAATGCAAAAAGATGCATTGATGAAATACTAGGGTCCATAATTGAATTTATTAAAGTTTCTGGATTTACAGAAATCAGTCATTTTAAAGTCAATTTTTTCTATATATCAAAAACAAGTTAAAATGAAATTTGGTATAAAAAAAGTGGGCTGCAGTCATGAAGTTCTGAGTTATAATAGCAACAAAAGGAGCTAGTTAAGAATGTGTGAGTATGACAGTTTCAGATAGAAAATTAAGTCATTCATGAAAGAAATTAAAGAAAAGTAAGTGAAAAGAGATACCAGATCTATGACTGAGAAGACTCAATATCCTAAAAATGTCAATTTCTCCTAAATGCAGTTTCAATAAAAATCCCAGTGCATTGTAAGAGTAGCTTTACAAGCTGATTCTAAAGTGTACATAAAAACACAACTGGACAATAAGAAGCAAGACATTTATTATAAAAAAGAAAGAAAGAACAAAGAACAAAGTTTGAGAGTGTACTGGAGAGGAAGATTTACTACAGAGCTGAAATTAACTAAGGTAGTATGATATTAGTTCAAAAATGGAAAACTATGTCCAATAGCATAAAGAGCCCAGAAACACAAGCATGCATATATGTAAACTTAATTTATGACAAAGATGTAGACTAAGTGGGGAAAGACAGGCCTTTCCAACATATTATTCTAGGACAATTAACTATCCATATGGACAAAAGATGAAACGACCCCAACTTCATGTCATATACAAAAATTGACTCCAGGTGTATTATAGAACTAAATATGAAAGAGAAAAGAGTAAAGGTTATAGAAGTTAATATAGAAAAAATGATTATGAGTTATAGGAAATTGAGTTTGGGATACAAAAACCATTATATAAAAGAAAGATTGATAAACTGAATCTTATAACTATGGATTTTTTTCATTAAATGAGACCATTAGAAGACTAAAAATGGCAAGCCAAAATAAATCTGTAATATATATAAATGCATTGGGGTCCAATAAAGATTACATTTTAAAGTAGCTACAATTTATTAGAAAAAAATACAGAGATAGGCACTCGACAAAAGAGGAAGTTGAAATGACCAATAAAAATATGAAAAAATGCTAAATGATGGAAAAATGCAAAGTGAAACAGAGACATCACTACACATGCATCAAGATGACTACACTTTATAAGATAAAAAATACTAATTGTCAGAATGTGGAACAGCAAGAACTTTCATTTGCTTTTGGTCAACGCAAAGTACAAAGCACTTAGTAAAACAGTAAAGGTTTTCTTACCCTCTTGCCTAATAATTTCATTTCTAGATGCTTGCTCAAAAAAACATGATCGCTAAATGCAAAGCAGGTGCATAAGCAAATGTGATGAAGAGAGCAGATGGTACCTGTATATCAAAAAATATAACATCTGTGGTCTTAAAAACTTGAAGACAAACAAGCTGGGAAGCAACAAAGTCCACATGGAAAAGGCACACCGTCCTAAGTGATCATGAGGTGTCATGAGGGACCAGGTATCAGACACCAAAACTCCGAACAAAAAATCATATCAATGTGAATGATGGGGGTGGTGGAGTGGAGAACCAAAGTCCTTCTGTAGTCAATTGGACACCCCTTAAAGAAAAGTCAAGAAAAGAGATGAGTTAGTCAGGGTGCAGTATAGCACCATTGAAACTTACAAGGTTTCTCTAGTTCATTAATGCTTCCTCCCTCTGCCCCAATATCATGACCTCAATTCTACTTTACAAATCCGATTAGACCAGAGCATGTATACTTGTACAGATAAGAGCTGAAAACACAGGGAATCCAGAGTAGATAAAACCCCTCATGACCAATACCAAGAAGGTAAGGGAAAGGGGGGGAGGGGGGAAGGGGAACCAATCATAATGATCAACATAACTCCCTCCCAGGAGATGAACAACAGAAAAGTAGGTGAAGGAAGATGGTGTCCAGTGTAAGACATGAAAATATTAATAACATAATTTATCAAAGAGTCACAAGAGTGGGAGGGTAGTGGAAGGAGGGGAAAATGAAGTGCTGATACCAAGGACCAAAGTAGAAAGAAAATGTTTTGGAAATGATGTCTATTTCATGACTGGGGTGTAGGGGTGGAGTCTAGCCTGTTAATCTGGAGAGAGCCATTGAGTAGCCGATGAGGCCTCTGTGTGGGCATGACTTTCTCCTGAGAATTCTGGGATGTCTCGCAGTATTTCCTAATTGGAGAAGAGAGATTTCACTCTCAGTCTCTAGGACAATGAACTCCTGATAAGACGAGATGACAGCATACTGACCTATCCTGATTCCTGGAGAATTGAGGAGCCGGAGGAGAAGTCACAAGGACTTGCCCTGATGGAACCAGACCTCTGGGGCCAGAGAAGCCACAGAGAGACCCCTGTCAGAGCTGAGATGCTTCTACTGCCAATGGACACTGCTGATGAACTCTGAACCCTGGGAATGAGGAGCCATGGGGAGACCCCTGCCAGCATCGGGACGCCTCCATCCCAGCTGGATACACAAGACTCTAAACCCACTGGCCTTTGACTTCATGAGTTGGAAGGAGACTTTATAGACTGATATTGGACATATGGGCTAATATCAGACTTATAACCTTGGACTGGACTGGGTTGGGATGTCTTCTCAATGTTCCATTTCTCTTGTATATAAACCTTTCCCTTATATCCATATGCGCATCTATGAATTTGCTTTTCTAGTGTACCAAGACTAACACATCCTTATATCCATATGCTAAAGTGACCAGATTTTAACACTGGTAAAGCGGGACCGGGGGGTGGGGAGTGAGGTGGGTAGAGGGGGTATATTCCCTTCCCATTCTCCCACCGTTCCCTAGCTTGTCATGCATTCTTTCCAAAAATCAGGACTTTTTTTTAAAACGTCGTGGGATACGGGAAAAATTGTTTAAAATCGGGACTGTCACATCAAAAGCACAAATGATAGGCATGTCTATGAATTTGTTTCTCTAGTTTACCCGGACTAACACAATAGTACAGAACATTCTAGAATTGGTTCTTTAAAAAAAAAAAAAGTTTTATTGGCACTTCATCCACAGAATTGGTTCATTTTACTCAGCAAATTTCCGACAATTCACCCAACTTTTATCCATAGTTTATTCCTTTTTCTTGCCGAGCAGCATTCTATAGTCTGGATGTCCCACAGTTTAAATATTCACCTGCTAAAGGACAATATGCATTGCTTCCAGTTATTAGCTTATAAGTCAAATGACTATGAACATTGATATACACATATAAGTCACAATTTCTCTGAGACAAAGTATCAAGAGTCTAATTGGGGAGTCACATGGTAACTGCATATATCATGTTAACAGAATCAGCCAATTTATTTCCCAAAAAGGTGGCAGTGTTGTTCGATGCCCTCAACTTGACTCCAGGTCACAGGGATTCTGTGTCCACCAGAAGAAAACACTGCTGGGGTCTGCACCATCCTCATGATGGCTGTGTTTCAGTCATTTTTGGAACACCACTATCCATCTGTCTCCATGATGGTCTTATTATTTTGGGCTGACTCTACCTCAGAAAGCAAACTGTCCCTTTACAGGAGTTGGTCTCCAAAGCAAGGTCCTGTCATCTTCCTCTTTAAAAAAAAAATACATCATCTTACTGGGGGCTCTTACAGCTCTTATCACAATCCATACATCCATTGTATCGAGCACATTTGCACATAGGGTGCCATCATCCTTCTCCCTACCCTACCCTCAGGAACCCTTGATAAATGGTAAATGATTATTGTTTACATATTTTTCACCATCTGCTGTCATCTTCACTTTTAAAGTGCATTTTGTCTCTACTTCCCTCCAAGACAGATCTGTTTGTTTTTACAGGAGTCATGGTAGCATTCATACTTTTCAGTAATACCATAATTTAAA
>PVJH01000609.1:0-128543 GCA_004026705.1 Nesogale talazaci
TGTGTGTGTGTGTGTGTGTGTTTTCTGCGACATTAATAGTCTAATCTTGGATGCCAGTTCTAACTGTGGTGTCATTTCAAAATAATGAGGACCTGGATACTATTCTTGGGCCAACTTTCTAGAAGGAAATGAATCTGCCAGGAGAAAGATGTAAGAATAAGAAACTGAGTTGTTTAGCTTCAGATTTTCACTGCGTGTCATCGACATTTATCTGTACTCTCCAGCTAAACGTTGTCAGGAAATATTACAAGCCAACAACTTTTTTTAATGCTCTCACTTGTGCAACTTACTAGAGAATTTTTCAAAAATCATTTTATTGGGGGGCTTGTACAGCTCTTGACACAATAGGTGGATGTATGCATATTTGTATATTTGTTGCCATCATTATTCTCAGAACGTTTTCTTTCTACTTGAGTCCTTGGTGTCAGCTCCTCACCTTCTTCCCCTTCCTCCCCCATCCTCTATCCCTCATGAACCCTTGATAATTTGTAAATTATTATTTTCTCATTTCTTACACTAACCATTGTCTTCCTTCACCCATTTTTCTATTGTCCATCCCTCTGGAAGAGGGTTATATGAATATCATTGTAATTGTCTCTCTCTCTCTCTCTCTCTCTCTCTCTCTCTCTCAACTTCCCCTTCCCCTCCTGGTATTGCTGCTATTATGGTTCTAAAGGATTTTTCTGTCCTGGATTCCTGTGTTTCCAGCTCTTATCTGTATCAGTGTACATGCTCTAGTCTAGCTGGATTTCTCAGGTAGAATTGAGGTCATGATAGTAGGGGAAGAGGAAGCATTAAAGAACTAGAGGAAAGCTGTATGTTTCATTGGTGCTATACTGTACCCGGACTGGTTCATCACTTGTGACCTTTCTGTAGAGGGATGTCCACTTGTCTACAGATTGCCTTTAGGTCTCTACTCCACACTCGCCCTCATTCACATTGATAGGATTTTTTGTTCTGGATCTTCTGATCCCTGATTCCATTGACACCTTGTGATCACTCAGGCTTGTACGCTTCCTCTATGTGGACTTTGTTGCTTCTCAGCTAGCTGACCGCTTGTTTATCTTCAAGCCTTTAAGACCCCAGAACATGTCAACTATATTTTGTACCCGTCCTCTTTCTTTTTTTGTAATTTATACTTGGTGTTTCTCAGATGTTGTGTGTCTTGAGTTGATCCTAATAGTCTGAGTTGGTGGAATGAACTCCAAATGCACTACGAGTCGACATTTTTGTCCATTTGGGAACTTTATGGACATCCAGAATGAGCTTTGTCATCAACTGACATTTCACCTTTTTGAAATGAGAGAACTGCTTGTAGACTTGAGTTTTGCCCATAGCGCTGTCCTTGTAAGCTCTGTTGAACATCACAACAGTTTCTGTGGCATTTTTCCTAAGCTGGAAATAAACTTTCAGAGACACACAATGTTCTCTAAAGTCAGCCACCATAAAAAACAAGGTTCGGGCAAAACTGCTTTAGTGAAACAATGCACCTTGACTAGAGAACCTTCCCAGGCCACACTACGGGGTGCACTAACTCAGAGTGCGCTGCTCGATGCACACTACTAAGTGTGTACTACAAGAGCTCTGCCCTACTCATGCAATTCTGGTCTTTGGGAGGTGCCTCCTCTTATGCCCACTGACAGTGCTTAGTCCAAAGGACAGTTATCCAGTGGAAATTGTTGAACAATATTATTGGCATACATGCATGAAAACATTAGCTTAAGATAATTTAAAAGCAGATGCAGCACTATACCAACAGAGAGCTGTCGGGAATTCCAGCCAGCTTCAGAAAAGAATGTGGCATGGGGAGTGTCGTTGCTGATGTCAGATGGGCCTTGGCTGAAAACACGGAATACCATAAAAATGTTTACCGGTGTTTCATTGACAGTAAAAGGCATTCAACTTGTGAGTCATAACAAACTATAGATAGCATTGAGAAGAATGGGATTTCCAGAACAATTGTGCTTATTTGGAACATGTTCATTCATCAGAGAAAGTTATTCAACCGAGAAAAAAGATGTTGATTGATTTTGGAATTAGGAAAGGTATGTTAAGGTTGTATCCTTTCAGCATATTTGTGTTCTGTGGGATTCTCCAGAGAAGAAACAAAATCACGGCATGTATATGTATATATATGTGTACATACATATATACACACACATATATATATCGAAGGAATAAAATAGCTAATTAGCCCACACAGCAGAGGGCTCAGTTCAACTCACATTCAAGAACAGTTGAGAACCGCTGGCCTAGAGTCACCCCATCCCGAAAGCCAGCCTTCTGCACAAGAGCACTCATCTTAGCGTGTCCCGTGCACTGGAAGTCCGTCACGCTGTTCTGTGCTGCAACTCCTGCTTGTGCTGCTACTCTTCTGATGTAGCTCTCGTGGATCCAGGAGGCTGACTGAGAAGGAATCTTCCCGGCCTGGACTACATACTCCATTCCTGGCTCCTGTAATAATAAAATCTTTCTTGCTTCTAGGAGGGCTCATTTTATACACAGCAGGATGGCCCTCCTGGAAATCCTGTTGCAGTTTCTCACAGGTTAATCTTATCAGTATCTGCCCCCCCCCCCCACTTGTTGTAGAAAAAGGTCATTTGATGGAAGTTACCGAGTAGCCAGAAGAACCACATTAAATAATTCACTGCCCCTACAATACTCGGAAAGCTTAAGAATCATTTTGTCATTTTTAGAGAAAGAATATTCCTCAGTTTTTCCTGTAACCTTGAATTTAGAAACAGATAATGCTCACACATTTATATTATGCCTCCATTTCTGTAGCATTTAACCAGTATGCACATGACGGTACACTTGTGAAAACTTGGTGAACATCGATATTGGTGCATTATTTCATGCCTGGGATATGCAAATGGTTTGATGAAAAGCAGCAGCCCAGGTCTTAGGCCAACAACTTCAAACTGTACTGCCAGTAGAGTGGAAGTTTTGTCAGGAGACCTTTCCTACTGGGCCCGTTGAAGGCGGTTTCCCTTAATAACTCTCCAGCTCTTTCTGTCTTACCTCGCCAAATAAAGAAAGGATGTGAAACCCAAAATTAGGTGGTATGTGGGTGAAATGTGTTACATAAGAAAATTATTTTAAGGATAATTTATAACTTCATTAAATGTTTAATAAGGATGGTTCCTGTCTTCTGGAGAGATCTGGGGGTAGTGCAAAAGACTTAACTTATACAAGGCTGTTTTAAGATTATTTGAGATTTGGAACTCTGAAATTTGTGAGCTACACAGCCTCCAATTTAACAAACTTTCTTGACTACTTATGATGTGACAGCCGTAAAGATGAGTTTAGAGTCCATTCATTCAAGGAACCAATTTATGGTAAAATGAGAAAGATAGGGTTGCAAAATACTTTTCTGTAAAGGTTCTATAAAATCCATTTGATGGCAGCCCAGAAACAAGTTTTGCTGCAGATTTCTAGGGAAACACCTCTCCTGTCCTGATCTCCTGGATCCTGGCCGTTTTCTACAACATGAATACTTGTAGATACTTTAGCTCTGTTACTCTGATTTGTAATGTTCATTCCTGCACCCTTCCCAACCCCACCCCTATCAGATATTTTTTAAAAAAGGGCAATTTTGTGATTTGTCGGTGGGGCAGCTTTGTGACGAGTTGAAATAAGGTGTTTCTTTGTAAATCATTTTGCTTTGTGCACCAGGTTGGCTCTGGAAGAACTGGGATTACATGAAGGGATGGTTGGGACTCGGAGAAGACAGTGCTGCTCTTTTCCACATGGGAGGCGGGCGTTCTCTTACTCATAATGTGTATATCCTAGCTTATAAAACTTTCTTCCTGAATGAAAACAAAGTTGATTTCCTCCCAAAAGTTATGTTGCCGTGATGAGAGAGCACCAGCACTGATAGACTGGTGCCAAATATGACCACATTGCGCTTTATTAAACAGGGTGTGGGCTGGTTGGGATTTTTGCCTTTTATTTTGTCATTGTGGACTTAAAGTGTTGGAAAGTAGGCTCAGTGTAGCTTTTCTCTCGTCTTTCTGAGAATTGAAGAGACTACCTCAGAATTGAGTCTGGGTGGGATAATAGATTATGCACTGAACTGCTAATGATAAGATCAGCAGCTCATATCCACCGGGTGCTCTTTGGAAAAGACAAGGCTTTCTACTTCCGTAAGAAGTTACAGTCTCATAAACCCAGAGGGGCAGTTCTCTGCCCTGTAAGATTGATATGAGTCAAAATTGACTCCTTGGCAGTGAGTTGAGTGGCCCTAGAATTAATGAATAAATAGAAGTTACATGAATGCACTTCATGATTTAAGATGTAGGTTTGTCCCTTGTTTCACGTGAAGTCCACTTTCACACGCATTTGTGAATGGTTCCTTTGCTAGAAAAGTAAAGTGATGCAGTGTTTAATGAGAGTAAGGTAACAATGAGGACTTATGATGTTGGTGTCCTGTATTTTTCTCCGATTATATTCTAGGTAGTTTTTTCTTGGTCTCTGTTCATTGTTTGCTTCTCCATAAAGTTGGTTCCAACACGTACTGTCCCTGTAGGACTGAACAGAACTATTTGAGATGGTTTCTAAGCTGTAGCTCTTATGGGAGTGGAAGGTCAGGTCTTTTTGCTTGTGGCGTCACTGGTGAATTGGACCTACTGACTTTCACTTAGCAAATCAGTGCTTAAATGATGAGCCTAGGGGTCTGTGTTAGCCTGGGTTGGCTAGAGAAACAAATTTGTAGACAAGCGTGTGTAAGAGAGAATGTTATATCAAAGAATAATTGTACATTAAGAAAACTTCCCATCAAGTCAGACAAAAAGAAAAAGAATACTTCCCAGCCCATTCCAAAGCAATTCCAGAAGTTTGATATTAGCCCATATATCCGATACCGATCTATAAATTTCTCTCCAGACTCTTGCAACACATGCAATGATGCCAAATGTAGGAAGATCACAGGCCAACTGGTGAAAAGTCTTGTGGATCCAGTGGCAGTGAAAGCATCTCAGCCCTGGCATGGGTCTCCATGTGGTTCTTTCAGCTCTAGGGCTCCATGTCTTGTCAACAGGAATGCTTGCAGGGAGTGTATCTGTGTCTCACCTCCAGTGAGCTCTTTATCTCCTTAGTCCCTCTAAATGAGGTCATCAGGCTGTGACCTGCTTGACAGGGTAAACTCCACCCCTTCACCCTGAATAGTTTCAAGTTAGTAACGAATTATATAACTGCCACAGGCTCCTTATGTCCTTTCTTCTCTACTCCTGAAAATTATTGCTTCTTGGAGCTCACTCTTTTGGGGTCTTTTTTTCCAGGTAGTCCTTCCCTGGTCAATATATTCATTGTGTTAGGGTTCTTTAGAGAAACAAAACTAGAACCCAACTTAAGATTTTATATATATAATATATTATAGACTATAATATATACATGATCAGTTTAAGCAGAGAGAAGGAATATAGCAGATAACGTATCCATACTGCAGTACAGAGCGGTCAGTTCAACTTTCTTTCATGGAACAGTGAATATATTGGGAGTCCTTCAACTCATGCGGTGCTGGTGGTCCCAAGGTCAAGGAAGCAGACAGCAGAGTCTCCACTCAGCAAAGACAGGCAAAGTCTGCTTGCAGGGAGCGTCTAGTAGGGGCGGGCAGTCAGCAGCACAGGAGCTTAGTGAAGCAGGTGCAGATGGGATCTCAAACTCAAGGAATGCAAGGAGACAGGATCAACCAGCCTCAAGACTGGAGAAGCAGGTCTTAAAGGAGCTTCAAGCTCTAAATACACAATGCATGGGCTGGCTTGGCCTCCAGGTAGTGCAGCATATAGTTGAGGCAAAGAACTTGCTCAGTCAGCAACATGCTGGTCCAATCACAAAGGAGAAAGAGAGAAGAGTTGGACGTTGCAAAGCCATTTATCTCATTGCCCTCCAATCAAGCTGCGACTTGCTAAAACTCTGCCCACATGTTTCTATTGGCCTACTTTGCACAATAAACCTAACTTTGACATTTATTCGCTATTCTTTTGTTTTTCCACTTCAGAACAATTATTTTGCCATTTTGCCACATACCATTTAATTCAGTAGTTTAGTCATATCAAGAAGAGTTGTACAATCATTACCATAATGCATGTTGGAACATTTTCTTCTTTAAATTTTTGTTAGTAGTATAATTATTTTTTAAATTGTGGCACATATACACAACAAAACATTCTCCAATTCAGCAACTTCTGTATGCATATTTCAGTACCATTGATTATGTGGTGTAACCATGATTGATATTTTCCAAATTATTCTTCCACCGGTAATATAACCTCAATGCCCCCTAAGCTTATTCTCTTTTCTGATAATCTTACTATCTTTAAGGTAAACCTTGAGGAGCTCCAATGGCATAGTGTGGGCTGTGAGTAGTCTGTGAAGATCAAGAACAATATTTCAAAACCACCAGCTGCCCTATAGAAGATGGATGAAACTTCCTCCTGCTGTTAAGATTGGCAGTCTCAGAAGCACAGAGGCACAGTTATAGTCTGTCCTGTAGGGTCTCTGTGAGTCAAAATGAATTCAATGAAAATGAGAGAAAGGAAGAACAAAACAACTATTAGCAACATGCTTTCATCTTGGAAGAAGTACAGCCAGAATGCTCCTTTGAAGCAAGGATGGTGAGATTTTGTCTCACATTCTTAAGACTTGCTGTATCAGAAGAGATGTTGGGAAATCTGGTGGGGCGTTGAGTTATGGGTTGGGCTACTAACTGAAAGGTCAGCAGTCCAAAACCACCAGCTGCTCTGTGGAAGAAAGATGAGGCTTTCTGCTCTTGTGTAGAATTGTAGACCTTCAAACCCACAGGGCCAGTTCAACTCCATCCGATAAGGGTGTTCAGAGTCAGAATCAATTCCCTGGCGGAGCAGCGAGATCAGTTTGTCAGGCGAAATCAGTCCCTGGAAAAAAGATACCCTTGGTAAAGTAGAGTGTCAGCAAAAAAAAAGAGGCAGACCGTCCCCGAGATGGATTGACACAGTGACTGGAGCAGTCGGTTTGAGAGGATGGCAGAGAGTGGACAGTGTTTCGTTCAGTTCGGTAGCGACTCAGTAGGAACCAACGCAAAGGCATCTAACAGTAGTCACATTTCTTCCTCCTGTCATTGAGTCAATTCTCCTTCCCCCATTTCCAAATAACCTCTGTATTAGATTGTCATCCTTTTGCTTAAAACAAACGAAAAACTAAGATTCATGTTGAACTTAGGATAAAATACCCAGATCTTACCTTGTCTTGAAAGGCCTTTCTTGATTTAGATCTTTTTAAGCTCCCCATGTTGCACTCAGCTGCAACAAGAACTACTGAATCACCAGAGAATTTAAAAAGCCAAAATTTATTGAAGGAAAGAAAAAAGGAAAAAGAAAAGAAAATTCCTGCGCAGGGGCCAGCAGCATTTGATTCAGTTAGCTGACTTACCCTGTTTCTACCTCAACTTAGACTTTTTATAGGAGACTCTGTTACTTGGGACGTGCAAGTATGCAAGCAAGCGGGTTACCGAAGCGAAACTTCTGCAGTTAGCTGAAATTGTGATATCATCTCAGTACACAAGAGGGTAAGGCAGGTATTGTGTGGCAAAGGGACAAGGTGCAGTAATTGTCCCTCTTGGAACATTTTGCTAGTGCTCCATTCCGAGAGCCTGTGACAAGTTCTTCTAAAGGACAAGTGGCCTGGTGAATAGTTCATTCCAAATGGCAGTTCAATTCAAAATGGTGGTGCTCTGGTCAGCAAGGCTAGCTTCCACACCCACTTTTGTCTTCTACCACTCCTAGCTTCCTCTTCTATTCTAGCCTCCCCTCTTTCCTTGCCGCTCTTCAGGAAGACTGCATCTCTTTCCTGCCCCTTCATAGCACGGTGAACCGAATGTGTCCGTACCACCTCTTCATCACACCTTCCGACCTCTCTCCCCATTTACCCCATTCCTTGGCTTTGGTTGGTATGTGCCACCCTGTCCATTCTGACGGTGAGCAACAGTGCTGTGTGCAGCAGCCACACTTCCCAGCCCTGCTGCATCCTCACAGTTACTGCCTGGGTCAGTCTGTTGTTGCAGCCCTGTGTTGGGACCTCTCCTGCGGGTCTCCCTGTCTTACGCTGGCCCTTGGACTGCACATGACATAGCCCCAGGGCTGGTCCCTTCTGGCAACATGCCTGCTGTGAGGACACTTTGAATCCATTCACATCGTGGTGACCCTGGACCCTGTGGGCAAGAGAAAGAAACACCACCTGGTCCAGCTGCATTTGCCGGTTGTCCTTATGTTTGAACTCAGTGTTGGAACCGCCGTGTCAATCCATCTTGTAACGGATCCTCCTCTTTCACTGCCCTGCTGCCTTACCAAGTATGATATCCTTCTCCAGGGACTGAGAATATGCTTCAAGTATATGAAATGAGGCCATCTTGTTTCCAGGGAGGACTTCTTCCAAGATGTATTGATAGGTTCTTCTGGCAGTCCATGGCATATGCCTTTTCATCTAGTTTTAACTATTGGTGTCCCTTGAGGTAGCAGCCCTTAATTTCTTTACCTGAGCAAGGTTTCTCTTCTGCATTCCTTAAAGACAACTTCCTTAGAGAAACTGTTTTTGTCCAAAGAATGTCCTTTCTATCACTTAAGAGATAACTCCTTTATCTCAAAAAGAGTTCCTCAAATGATCTCTTACTCAACT
This sequence comes from Nesogale talazaci, assembly GCA_004026705.1. NCBI lineage: Eukaryota > Metazoa > Chordata > Mammalia > Afrosoricida > Tenrecidae > Nesogale > Nesogale talazaci. The sequence continues at coordinate 8,650 of PVJH01000609.1, forward strand.
CTTGCTTGTTTCTTTTACAGTGCTGGTAACAGTGAGTGATGGTTTTCCTTTGTCTCCCTCCCCCACCCCCCCAATAGAATGTAAATTCCTTTGAGAATGGAGTTTTATTCTTGTTGTCTGTAGTGCCAAGCTGATGTTTTATGTAGAGGGGGCATCAGTCTATATCTTATATTTTGAATGGATAGGAACATCAAAAGAAGCATTTTTTATACTAAAAAAAAAAATCTCTTGATTACTTTGCCCTTAGTTCATTTTACCCTCATAAGAAATCACATCAGGAATGGATTTGATTAATCTATTAAGTAAGTTTATTTTGTCTTAATTTAAAAATAGTTAATAAACTTATTTATTGTTATTTAAAAAAATAGTCAAGACAAGTGTCCTGGCGGAGCTCTTTGAACTCTCCTTGGGAACAGTATCTTCTTCCATAAAGGTCACAGCATTTGAGACCCCTTGGGGCAGTTCTACTCTGTCCTAAAGTGTCTGTGTGAATTAGAATTGACTCAATGGCACAAGGTTTGTTCTAAAAGAAGATCTGTTTTCGAAGAGGGAAATGGCAAAGTGTGGAACTACCCCACTTTAGAATATGGTAAGAACATTTCCCCTCGGCATACAGGAAATAGGTGACCAACGATCACATTGCCTCCCGTTTTTATGTACCGTGTCTGGCTCATGAGTTGGAAACTGTGCCGTGGCAGTGAGTGATACAGGGAATGCAAGCTGGGAGAAAAAAGATTTGTCATGAAGTAGTTATTCCTAATGTGTGTCACTCTTCACCATCAGTCTTCCTGTTTATTATGTAATGTCTCTGCCAGTTTCATGTCCCTTCTTTCTCACTCTGCATATGCTTCCTTTATTGAAGCCAAGAGATTTAGCCCCTGAACCCTTTATTGTTTTACATAGTTTTCTCCTTTGTCCATACCTATGTTGGACAGTCTTATGACACATGGACCAGTTTATTGTGTGATTAGGCAGAGGCTCTCTAGCTACATTTTAGTGCCATCTCTTCTCCTATACTGTCTGCTGAGGGACTTTGGTAATTTGGAGAAGAGAATTTTGATTTTGCTATTTTAAAAATATACATGTATATACTACAGACCTCATTCAGGTGCACAATAATGACAACAACAAAAGTCAGAAGCAAAATGAAACTTCTTTGACTCACCAGAATAAATTTTAATTTGTTTCTTGAGGGGTAATTGACATACAGCAAACTTCACATTTTTAAAGTTCAAAATTTAACCAGCATAATTTTTAAAGTGGCATAAAATGCTCGAGTTACCATTTATGATGTTGCTCAGATGAATAAACCATACCAGATAAAATATGTAAGCTCGTGTGCCATGTGAGTAACGAAGACTGTGCTCTCAATGAATGGTTTTATAAAAACAATATTTGTGGGTGATATCAAGAGCATAGCAGCTCCTCATAAGTCATATAAGATATTATTTATAGTTTATGCCATTTAAAATATTTTCTTCTGTTTTTATATTTTAGCAGGATGTCTCTTCTGGTGGGAGCCCCCAAAGCAAACACTACTCAGCCTGGGATTGTAGAAGGAGGGCAAGTTCTCAAATGTGATTGGTCCTCTAACCGCCGGTGCCAGCCAATTGAATTTGATGCAACAGGTAAATGTTGATGCATTAGTCATTTTCCTTCACTTATATGCTTTCCTTCACTTGTATGATCTGAACTGTAGTTTAAAATGTAACAAGTTAATAAATGTAGACAGGTGTTTTGACCACCCAAAAAATGAACTATGATTTTCCCCCTACTATTGTATATCATATATAAAGTATTAAAAATACATTGTGTTTCTATTCATTCGGTTAGCTTCCACATCTGATAAGAATCAATCTGTAGAACTTTCAAGAAGACCAAGTAAGAGGTTGCTATCTCTCTTCTGAGAAGAGAGAGCACCTGGCTAGGTTTTCTTTTAAATCATGTTAATCATTAGCTGCTGTATGTGACCAGCTCCTCCTTAGAAATGCATCCTAGTCATAGGTGGGGCTCACGCAAGTCTTTTGGTTAGGGACCTTTTGCATCAAGTAGAATTGAACGACTCAAAACAAATATTATGCAAAATTTCTTGAGAAAATGATGCGTAAGACTCTGACAGTATTAGAATTTTGTCCATAAAAACAAAACTCTGCTGTCAGTGTGGACTGTGGTCGTATGGAGAAAATAGCTTAAAGAAACCGAGGAATGAATCTTACACCGGGCAATCCTGTACTTTGTGCACATTTGTACATTGTGTACATGTAGGTTAGGTATTTGGCACTTGAAGTGTGCCAGCCACTCTCTGGAAGAGAGATGCAGCTAACTGCTCCTGGGTAGCTCTTTCGCCTTTGAAAGCCCATCTTGGGTCTCTGTGAGTTGGGGTGGACTGTGTGGCAGTGCTCAGCAATGCATGAGGTTTCAGAAAGTTGCTGGAGAAACAGAATTAAGGAAGAGTATGCTTATAATTTCTCAAACTGGAAACATGGTTGAAAAACAAACTCAAGCCTTGCGTTACAATATTGAAGCAGTCGATGGGCAGAAGTGAACTTCCTAAGAGCTCACAGGTAGCTAGGATTAGGAGGAGGATGCAGGACTAGGAGCTATCGGAGCCAGAACCAAATCCATGACGTTAAAGCACCAAATGAAAACGAAGGAATACAGAGAGGTACTGTACCAAAAAAGAATGCGTTGATGCTCAGCCATTTCAAGAGGTAGCATATGATCAAGAACTGATGGTGCGGAAGGATGACGCTCAAACTGCATTGAAGACGTTGACAACAAACATGGCTTTAGGAAATGACAGGTTACCATTTGCTATGTTCCAAAAAACTAATGTAATACTTGAAGTACTGACATGAATGCCGAGAAATTTGGAAGGTAGCTACCTGGCCAAGCAACTGGAAGAGATCCGTTACTGTGCACATTGTGAATAAAAGGTGATTTAGATTGTAAAAATAATGAAACAAAGCATTAATGCTGAATAAATACAATGAAAATTTTGTTGAAGATAATTCAAAATTGGCCACAGCTGTGCATCTATATTTCCTATAGAAGTTGAAGTAAGAAAGTCAGCCTGGGTTTCATATACCAAAAAAAAAAAAACACAAAAAAACGCATAACAGAGAGTCAAGAAAGGTACCAACAATGACAAAATGCCATCAAGATAAAGCCCAATATGAAGACAGAAAAAGAAGATACAGAAACTATTAAAAACCAGATCAAGCACAAAGCATCATAAGAAAAATCAAATGACAAGTTGTTTTTTTTTTTTAATTTTTTTTTTTTTTTTTAGGCATCACTGCCTTCAGGTGGTGGGAGTAGGAGGCCCAGCCTTTGCTCCTGGGAGCCGGAATCGAACCTCCATCCCAGTGGGCCGCAGTCCCGCGCACAACCACTACGCCACCGGGGCTCAGCCCCAATGACAAGGTTTTAATCATTCAGGTCCAAATGTCACTTTAATCTATAGTTGTCTTTGTGATATTCTGACTGATGACCAGGTTATTTCCATCCCTCAATTATGGTTAGATGTGGAATGAGAAGTATTGCTGATATCATATGGATTTTGGCTGAAAGTACAGAATACCAAAAGGTGTTTATTTATGTTTCATTGATAATGCAAAGGTGCCAGACTCTGTGGATCAGATGAAGTTAAAGGGTAATATTTCAAAGAATGGAAATTAAGGACCACTGTGTGTTCATGCAGAACCTGTTTATAGGCGACAAGACAGGTGTGGGGGTCCTGTGTGGTTGAAATTAATGAACAGTCCTTGTCAGAGTTGCATCCTTTGGCCATACTTATGCAATCTGAATGCTGAGCAGTTAGAGACGACATAGCATCAGAACTAGTGCCTGAGGCCTTCACCTGTGGTGTGCAGCTGCCCAATCTTGCTGAAATTGAAGGCGATTAGACGCGCTTGCTGATGAAAGCAGAAGACCCATACACGTAGAGAATCCACAGTTTTCAAAAACGATTGCACCTCAACATAAAGGCAACAAACTTCCCAACAAGTGGAATCAGGAAATAATACCACGATAAGCAGGGTTGATATTGTCAAGGATTTCATTTTCCTTGGATCCATAAGTGGCACCCCGGGAAACAGCTGTCAAATCAAAGGGTGCTTTTCCAAAAGTGTTAAAGAGCAAAGATACCACTTTGATGACCGAGGTTCACCTGACCAAAGTGATGGTATTTTCAGTCACTTCATCTGAATGTGAAAGCTGAACAATGAATAAGGAAAACCAATGAAAAATGGGACCGTTAAATATGGTATTAGTGAGCATGTTGACTATACCATGACAGCCAGATGAGTGAACAAATCTGTCATAGAAGAACAACAACTAAACCGCCCTGCAGAAAGAATGGTAAGATGCACTTTGAATGTGCCATCTGGGGGCACTCGGCCCTGGAAAAGGACATCATACTTGACAGAGTAGAAAGAAGGTTAGTGAAGGAGGTGAAGCCACTCAGTGAAGATTGAGTCAGTGACTGCACAAGAGGACTCAGCCAGCAGTGACAGTGACAAGCACTTGATCCTGTTGTATGAGTTGCTGTGAGTCAGAACCAACTCGGTGCCTAGCGACAGCTTACAGATATGTACACTGTATGTGCTCATGTCTAAGCTGACTCGACAGCCGGGGTGCCCAATTTTACTGCGAAACTGCATAGAAAAGGTGCTGAGCAACTCGGCTTATACATGAGTATAGCTGGTGTATACGTATATATAGTCGTTAAAGCAGAGTGAATCTTCAAAGAAACAATAGGACATTCTCCAGGTATACTATTAAGAACATTAAAAATAATAGATTCTAATATGCAGGCTTGGACAAAGTGCTCTGGGCGAGCCTAACAGAGGTAATCTGTTTTTCCATCCTGTTGCTTCCTATAGTTCTAACGCATTGATTCAGGGACTCATAATAATAATAACACCATGAAACAATCATGATGCAGAATGTTCCACGTGGCATCTGATTATTGCCCAAAGTGATTGTCAGCCATTCAGCCAACTTGTGGGAATTGATTAGCGGGGTTTCTTCTTTCCACTCGGAACATTGGCCCCGAAGCGGCATCTTCCATGCCCTGGCATAGCACTCATCCTTAGAACACTCCGAGGACGTGCAGCTGGTCTCTGTTTTTCCACAAAGAGAGAAGTACCCGTAGTTCAGAATATTATATGTCACCATAGTTATAGCTTCTAACAAAGCGTGACTCCTAATAAAAATGAAACAATAGGTCTGTTTTGATAGACTAAATCCTTCTGTTATGTTTATGTTTTCCGAGTTACAGGTATTCAGAATTATGTGTATAGAATTATAGGCAGTACAAGATAATTTAGTGCTGGCCCTTCTCAAAAAAGTGGTAGGTACACATAGTAAAAGAAAAAATTTCAAGCACTTTAAAAAGGTTTACATTGAAAGGTAGTCCCCTCTTTGATATCAGATGCTTCGAGCCACTCTTAGAAGTTTATTTTTCCAGATAGTTCTTATTCTTATACTGTCTATAGTCATAAATCGTTTAATGCCCACGATACACTCTGTAAAATAGGACATACATAATTTGAATGATGTGTGGCCCTACTTTTTCTTTGAGCTTTATGCTTTACCAGAGATCATCAACATGCTGAAAAGAATATGTGTTTGTGTTGGTCCTTAATCTGTGTCATTAACAAAATTTTCATACTGATAAAATTTCCACTTATACTTTTGTTAACATTGGAGTTTTCAGTGGACCAATCCTTTAGTGGATTGGAGAAATTTTTTCTTTGTTTTTGAGGATCGTTATAATTTTTGAATGTTAAGTCCCTTAATAGGAGCCCTGGTGCTGTAGGGTAGCAGTTCTAACCCTTCCTAATGCCACAGCCCTTTCAGACAGTTCCTCATGTGGTGGTGACCCCCCAACCATACAATTACTTTTGTTGCTACATCATAACTGTAATTTTGCTACTGTTAAGAATTGAGCGACCCCCTGTGAAAGGGTTGTTCGGCCCCTAAAGGTGTTGAGACCCACAGGCTGAGAACTGCTGGTGTAGTCGGTTGTATTTTGGAATATTAACCAGGGAAGCAGTTTAAACCCACCAGCCATTCATTCCATAGGAGAAGGATGAGGTTTTCTGTCCTTGTGAAGATTTCAGCCTCAAAAAACTCAAAAATGGGTCTTTCTTCTCTGCCCTGTGGGGTTTCTCTGAATTGACTTGATGGCAGTGAGGGTGTGGGGTTTTGTGTGTTTTTTTGGTGGTCATACCTAAATGGGGACTTTCTACCTTTGTGTTGCTTATTTTCAACCTTAGTGTTGCTTAATAGCCTTTTGTTTCACTTCAAAGTTGATATCTTTACTTACACTCTGCTACTTGTGCTACTAATATCTCTAGCACTGGTATTGCTATGTTTGAAAGTACTGTAGTAATTTTAAAGAACATTGAACAGAAATATTGCTACAACACTGAAGAAGCACAGTGCATGAGATAGGGTGCTGCTGCCTATGAGTGCAAGTATGCAGTGCTACATGTTAAAACCCAGGAGCTATAAGTACAGTACATATGTAAGCCAGAGTGGTAGTTAGAGTTGTGTAGACTTGGCTATATTAGACTTCTCTCTGGGAGGACTTTTATGAAATTGTAATCTCCCTGATGAGACTTAACAGAAGGTACATGCTTCCATAATGGGATCTACTCTGAGCAGCTAATTAGTTTTAAGGTGATTAGTCTAGAATGCAACACTTAGGGCACAGCTCTGATGTAATCAATCAAAAGATAGTTTCCTGAGGAGTGTGACCTGCTTCCCATGACAAAACAAAAAGCCCTCATAAATAGAGACATGATAAATATAACAATGGGCACCTAATTTCTCCTTCCCAATACTTCAATATGGTAAATCTTTTAGAGATCTTTTCCTATGAGCTTATATGAGCTTACCTTATTTTTTTTGGTAGAAATTTCTTCTATATATATATATTCCTAATTTATTTAACTTATATTTCTCATACATTACTATGTATTGTTTATTATTTCACTATTTAGTTAATAGTCCTTTCATTTAAGATGTATGTTCCTGATGCTAGTATTCAGCTTTTTTGTTTGTTTTTTTTCTAATCTTTCTTGTTCACTGCTGAAACTTTAAGGCCTAGAGTAATGTCTGGTGCCAGGTATAAATTTGGATGCCAAATAAGTTGAATGCCAAGATGTAATACCATACCACAAGCATATAGGATTAGTTTATTTTTAACATTTCACAGACATGCAGTTCACATATCATACATTTTAATACTGAGTCACATTCATAAGAACTGTATACCATCATAACAGCCCATTTGAGGACATTTGCCCTTTCTTGGCTTAGGTAGATTCTTCTTTCCCACCAGCCTCCCCTGCCATGTCTCTGAATATATTAATCCAGTTGTTGTCTCTATAGTTATGCCTAATCTGGATTTCATATATGGGAAAAAATACAAAATTGAGAAAGTAAAAAGAAACGACCCAACAGTGACAGAATGAAACAGAAAAACTGCAATTGGAAAGACAGCAGAAAATATTAAAAATTGAAGCAAATATACTTTGGATCAAGAGGGAGATCATTGGCAAGGTGTACAATTGCTGTGACCCATTCAACAGTATACGCTATCTAAAATCAAGGGCTGTCTCATTTCCATAGTCAGAGGTGATTCACCAGAAGCTTAATCTGCATGGAGGATTCCACAATGGGTTTTGGACTTTGACTGTCATTCGCAGCCTTCTGTACACTGTTCAGATTTTAAGTTCTAATACCTTCTCCTCCTCTGGATTTGGATTTTATTATTTGCAATTCTTGGACTACACAGGCTGGTGTGTTTGTTCCATGTAGATTTAACTGACAGCTCACTTAGATGGCTGCTTAGTTTAAAATAAACCTTTAAGACCCCAGGTGCTATTCTTTCTGATCACCGGTCACCTCTGCTTTCTTTCTTCATCACACTTTGGTATCACAACCATGGAGGCAGTACTAATTCATTGTCATAGTGACCCTGTAAGAGAGGAGAACTGCCCCTGTGAGTTTCCAAGACTCCAGCTGTTTACCCAGTAGGAAGTCCTGTCTTTCTCCCAAGGAGTGGCTGGTGGTTTTGAACTGTGATTCTTGTGGCTCGCAGCCCAACACATAGTCATTGTACCACTCGGGTCCTCTGGCATTTCATAAAGAATATAAAGCTTTGGACTTGTCTCTGGCCTCTGTGCCATACAATTCTTATCTCACTGTAATTAATATGATTAGACAGATTTTAAAGCTTCCAAGTTAACTTCCTCCTTTTGAATTTTCTGTTTAGGTATTTTTACACTCCTATCAGCTTTCATAGTTATAGAGTTAAAAACAGTAGAAAAATGGTTATCTACACTTTACTAATAAATACTCCAGGTATTAATTTTTAGGTGAAAATGTTTTTCCTGATATGATCTGTCATCCCTGACATAGAATTGTACATTAAGAAAGCAATCAATTTAGAAATCAATATGAGTATATAAAAATCAGTTCAATTTCTTTCTTATGAATTGATTAAGCTTCACACAGTTGAGATATTTTAACATTTTTCAGTGTTTTACAAAAATTAAACTCAGATGACTCTTTAAAACCTTCCTCATTCCCTGTCCACTTTGACCTGACTCATACCATTCTGTTATAAGACTTAAATGTTGGCATTGTTTTTGGTTTTAGGTTTAGCAGAGAGTTTTTGTTTTGAAATGTTAAATGCTTTCAGGATTCTTTCCTTCTCCTCATGAGAAGGAAACAAACCCCCGTTGATGAAGCAGTGAGTGTTTTCTAAAGGCCTGCTTTGTGCTGGGCTCCAGCAGAACCATCCTGCTGGTAGGAGGGGACAGGGTATTTGATTTGTTTTTTTCACTCTGGTTGTAATACCCACAAAAGCCAAAAATAAATACGAGGGGGGTTCAAAAAGTTTGTGGAAAAATCCCATCATCTTTTAATTCCATTTTTGGTGAACGTTTCAAAGCCCTCTTGCATTTGCTAGATAGGAAAACAGTGATATAATCTACAACTCCAATTTGAATGGTGGATCGAAATGGTAGCTTGTTTACTTTTCAATTTCTACAGGGCCTTTTATTATTCTTAGAAGCTAAATTTTTATTGTTCTTGTTTGTGGTCTGTTATTTTACTGAAGCATTTTTTTTTAATTTTGAAAAGGAATCTGTTATGTATGTATATACATATCTGTGGACAACTTCACCCTTTTCCACAACAGCTTAACTGAGATACCACAAATCTGTCCACTTCTTGTGTATGATTGATGATATGGAAGTGTGCACACACATATTTATAGCCAGCTAGACCTGTCCATATCTTGGAGCATTTCTGTCACCCTGAGGTAAAACCTCTACCCACTGATTAAAAACCCTCTGCCACTGAGCAAATTCGGACTCATGGAGACCCTTTGCATGGTTTCCAAGGATGTTAGGCTTTTAAGGGCCTTTCCAGTTGCCTACAGATGGGCTTTGGGCCTCCAATCTGCACTCACCCTCATTCAAGGCTGTTAAACTTTATGGGAGCAAATAGCCTCAATTTTCTCTTGTGGAGCAGCTCATGGGTTTGAACCATAGACCTTAAGGTTGGAAGTTTAATGCTTACCTGAGAGCACCACTAGAGCCCCCTAGTCACTCCCAATTAACACCTCCAACCCTCATTTATTCTGTTTGTTTATTTCTCATCCTGTATAAGTGGAATTATGTAGTTTGTCATCTTTGTCTCAGGCTTCTTTCATTGAGCATACTCACAGGGAACCTTTACAAACTCATGGGAAAACAATTAAAATATATCGTCATTTCCCTATAGTTTTTTTACAGCTTTCTCCTGTTGTTATGCATACCAGTATTTCCCTCCTTTTTGTTAGTAATACTCAGTTGAATCGATTTTTACAAGTGTTTATCTCGTTATCAATAGTAGATGCACTTTTCTTTTTCTCCACTTGAAAATTTTGTTCATTGGTCACAGAAATGATAATTCAAAATAAAATAGATTACCAGGAGATGTCAATCATTCCTTCATCATTTTCTCTCAAGTTATTCTGTTATTTTATAACATTTGTAACTCTCTGAAATTACTTTATATAATAATTTGCTTTTCTCCCATAAAGTGTGATCTGCTTCTTTGTAGCATTTCTAATGTTCAGATATAGGGGATGCCCATACTTTTTTATATTTAATGAGAGTTTTTCCTCTGATTTGTCACTATATCATAAATAAGTAAGCTATATTGGGAGCTTTTTCTTAAGAAGTATGATTGAGCAGGATTGTAATGTTTGAGGTGAAATGCCTTTTAAGGAAGCCTGCAATTTATCTGAATATAGGGCAGTATTGTTTGAAGCACCACTTTTGTTTTAGCAAAAAGCTAAATTCTCTATGGCCTTAAATTTATTTTTCATTGCTGTCATGTAATAATGGATGGGAACCAAATGATTGAATGTACAGATATCTTCCTATGTTTTTAGTTTTCCGTTGATAATGTGTTGAAATTTTTCTTGACTTTGGTCTTTTCAGAAAAGGAAATGAGCTTGTTGTTCCAAAAGATATAATGCAGACAAGAAAAGAAGGGGGGAAATTAGCTTTAGAGTAACTTTGTCTTATGTGAGAAACCTGGGGTAGGGTAGTGGTTAAACATACAACTGTGGTCTGTAGGATCAACAGTTCAAAACCAGTCACTTTTTCTCATAAAAGTAAATGTTCCAGCATGTGGTGGACTAATACTCAAATCAAAGGAAATGACAGGAGTTGATGACCGAGGAGGCCGATTCGGAAGCTGTGAAAGTCTGCTCTGTTCACTTCGCTTGGCTGAAAGGCCCTCACCTGGAGCCGTGTGATCACATGCTGATGACAAATTGAAGAAGGTCGCCAAAGCAGAGAGTGTGCTTTCCAGTCTGTGCTCGTTTCCTTGCCAACTAACTGCAAGTTTCAGCAGCAACATTTTCCTTGTCAGACTTGTTCCTGAGTGATAGTAACGAGCCTGATGTTCATTTATGTTATTCAGGACAGCTCCTCCTCAACTGTGTCATCATGTAAGATAGGTTCATTTTCTCCCCCTTTTTCTAAGGGAGATCAGCCAATGAAATCCCCAAGGTGTGTTGTGATGTGTAGATAGTGTTTTGTGACATGCAGATGACCCTACCTTACCTGCTGAAAAGGAGGAGGACTCAAGGCACTGAGTGCTGATGAAGAAATGCAGCCGTCAGTGTGGATTACAATTCAATACAAAGAAGACCCGAGTCCTCACAACTGGACCAGTCAGTCATATCATGATCAACAGAGGAAAGATGGAAGTTGCCAAGGATGTCATCTTCCTTGGATTCAACCTTCCTTTTTTTTTTTAATTAATTTTGGGCTGAGCCCCAGTGGCGTAGTGGTTGTGCGTGGAACTGAGGCCCACTGGGATGGAGGTTCAATTCCAGCAGCGGCTCCACAGGAGCAAAGGCTGGGCCTCCGACTCCCACCACCAGAGGGAAGTGATGCCCCCTCCCAAAATTACTTAATTTTATTGGGGGCTCGTACAACTCTTATCACATATATACATCCATCCATTGTGTCAAGCACATTTGTACATATGCTGCCATGATTGTTTTCAAAGCATTGTCTTTCTACTTGAGCCTGTGGTTTCAGCTCCTCATTTTCCTCCCTCCCTCCCTCCCTCATGAACCTTTGATAATTTATAAAATATTGTGTCTTGCTCTGTTCGATGTCTCCCTTCACCCCCTTGTCTCTTGCCCATCCCCCTAGGGGAAGGGGTTATAGATAGAGTATTGTGATGGGTTCCCCCTTTCTCCCCATACCTTCTCTTCCCTTCTTGGTACGGCTACTCTCCATATTGGTTCTGAGGAATTTATCTATCCTGTCTTCCCTATGTTTCCACCTCTTATCTGTACCCATGTGCATACTCTAGTCTAACCAGATTTGTAAGGTAGAATTAAGGTCATGATAGTGGGGGTGTGGTGGGGGTGGTGGTAGGAAGCATTAAAGAACCAGAGGAAAGCTGTATGTTTCATTGGTGCTATACTCCGTCCTGACTGGGCTGCCTTCTCCCCACAACCCTTCTGTAAGGGGTTGTCCAATTGCTTACAGATTGTCTTTGGACCTGTACTCCACACTCTTATCCCCCACCCCACCCCACACACACATACCCAGCTAATTCACAGTATGATTTTTTGCTCAGCGTCTTTGATGCCTGATAGCTGATCCCATTGACACTTCATGATCACATAGGCTGGTGTGGTATTTTCATGTGGGCTTTGTTGCTTCTGAGCTAGATGGCCACTTGTTAATCTTCAGGCCTTTAAGACTCCAGATGCTGACTGAGCCCTGGTGGCCTAGTGGTTGTGTGCAGGACTGCGGCCCACAGTTCAAATTCAGCAACAGCTCTCCAGGAGCAAGGCTGAGTTTTCTACTCCCACCAGGGCAGTGATGCCACACACGCACACACACACACACACACACACACACAAACAACAACAAAAGACTCCAGATGCTGTGTATATTTTGATAGCCAGGCAACGTCAGCTTTCTTCACCACATTTGCTTATGCGCCCTCTTTGTCTTCAGCAATCGGGAAGGTGAGTATCTCAGAGTGCTGGATTATTACAACAAAGTGTTCTTGTGTTGAGGGCTCATGGAAAAAGCAGATCAAACAACAAATTACATTGGGTAAATCTGCTTTACAAGACCTCTTTTAAAGTGTTGAGGAACAAGGATGTTGCTTTGAGGACTTGACCCAAGCCAAAATATTTTCATTAGCCTCATATGCATGTGAAAGTTGTACCTTGAGTAGGAAGACTGAAGGAGAACTGATGAATTATGTTGCTGTAGAAAACTTGTAAAGGTACCAAGAAAGGCCAAGGGAGCAAATTTGTCTTGGAAGAAGTACTGCCAGAAAATTCCTTAGAAGCAAGGATAGCAAGACTTCGTCTTTGGTACTTTGGACACGTTAGGAGAAGGACATTATCTTGGTAAAGAGCCAGCAAAAAGCCGTTGAGTAGGATGGATTAGCACAAGGGCTGCAGCGATGGTCTCACACATAAGAGCAATTGTGAGAAGGGCGCCAGACCGGACAGGGTTTGGCTCTGGTACATTGAGTCATGGTGAGTTTGAACTGACTCGATGGTGTCTGACAACAGAGTGTTTTGTAGAATTATTGACAGATATCTATTCTTTCTTGATGGTTGCTTGAAGAAGCTTTACTACTGTACTGGGATAGCGGCAGTGTCTGTCTCATTTCCTTTTCAGGATTGGTGGCATAGTCCAAGCAGCCTGTAGAGTTACAGCATTCCTGAAAGGGTGACCTCAGGGCTATGACTCACAATATGTAGACTTTAGGACGGTGACTCAAAAGATTGACCCTTCAGGGTTGCGACTTAAAGTACACCCACTCTTTACTTATCAATGTGGTTAAATTCTGAAGACTATGTTATTATGTAAAAATTACCATTATGTGAAAATAGGGGATGAGCACATCATTACATAATTGTTAATCTGCCAAATTTGATATCATTACATAGCTGTTGAATTGCTCCTTTATATAATTACCAGTTTATAGCATTATATAACTATGAAATCAGTAAAAATAATGGCCCAGTAATAATTGGGGGGGGGGAGGGAAATATAGGGAGATGATATTGGGGGTCTGGGTGGAGAGAGGATGTTTTGAGAGTGATGATGACAATAAGTGTGCAAATGTGACCTGCATACAATTGATGTATGTATGGATCGTGATGGGAGTTGTATGAGCCCCCAGTAAAATGATTCATTAAAACGAGGGAAGGGGGAGGAGGAGCTTTTACCAAGGGCTCAAGCAGAAAATATTTTGAAATGAATATGGTAATATGTGTACAAACATGCTTGATCCAAATGATGTATTGAATGTTATAAGAGCTTTAAGAGCCCCCAATAAAATACTTGAAAAAAAAATGGCCCAACCAGGTTCACCATAAGCTTAGCCATTACACAGGTTGTCATTACTCTCACCAGCACCTGTGTTTAAGCATTAGATTTCCTTTTTCGTTATTTGATTTTTTAATAAATCATTTTATTGGGGACTGTTACAGCACTTATAGTAATCTACACATCAATTATATCAAGCATATTTGTATACATGTTACTTTCATTTTTAAAACATTTTCTTTCTACTTGAGCCCTTGGTAGGCATATTTGATTTTTAAAGATCAAAAGGTTCTTTGAAGAAGATTTGTCTACTATAACATGTCATTTAATTTCCTAAATGTTCTCCACGAACTTTGATTTTGGATCTAAGAAAGTGAAATCCTTGATAACTTTTAATTTTTTCACTATCATATTTGATGATTTTTGTTCTCTTTACACTGAGTTGTGATATATACAGAGCCTATCTTTGATCTTTCATCTTCATCAGTAGATTCTTCAAGATTTCTTCACTCTCAGTAACCAAAGTTATGTTATCTACTTATCTGCAAATCACAAGTTGATAATGAATTTCCCTTCCATTTTGATGCCTCTTTTGACATAATCCAGCTTCTTGGATTATTTGGTCAGCATCTAAATTGAACGAGTATGATGAAAAGATATAACACTGATCTTAAAATATGTAATACTCCCTTAAACTTTTCAAACAACTAGTTCTAGGTCATGTTCCACAGCAACACAATGAAGTGTTCTAGAATTCCTATCTTTAGCATTGTTACCCACAGTTTTTTTATGATCACAAACTCAGGAGTAAGCATGTCTCTGGTATTCTCTGCTTTCTACCAAGAACTGTCTCACATCAGCAATGATATTCATTATTGCAAGTCTTCTTCTGAAACTACCTTGGATTTCTGAGCATTCTCTGTTAAGGGACTATTGCAGCTCTTATTTTAATTATCTCCGGAGAAGTATTATTTTCACATGTCATTAGTAATATCATCAGATAAGGTGTGCATTTTATTGGATCACTTTACTTTTTTTAAAATCATTTTATTGGGGACTCATACAACTCTTATCACAATCCATATATCCATCCATTGTATGCAAAGCACATTTATACATTTGTTGCCATCGTCATTCTCAAACATTTTCTTTCTTCTTAAGCATTTGGTATTAGCTCCTCATATTTCCCATCCCTCCCTGCTCTCCTTTCCTTCATGAATCCTTGATAATTTATAAATTACTATTATTTTGTCATATTGTACACTGCTTGATGTCTCCCTTTACCAATGTCCCTGTTGTCCGTACCCCAGGGAGGAGGTTATATGTAGATCCTTCCTGCACCACCTCCCTTCACCACTCTCACCACTGGTCCTGAAGGGATTAGATTTCTAATGCGGTTGCAAATACAAAATGTTGGATAGCAAGATAATTGAAGGGAAGGGTATAGAAATAACTGGCATTTTCCACCTGGTCGTGAGTGAACTTGATGTCATTTTGTTTGAAGTATAGCTTCATGTATCACACCCACCTCTCGTCACTTTGTGTGCAACTTCTGCTTGATGTTGAATTAATTATGACTTGGGAAGTTAGACAAGAGTTCTTACGGGTAAAGAAGAACTTCCGAGGGACCACACTTCTTGAAGAAGGGATACTCTTTGAATTTGGACCTTGTTAAAGTTGAAGACAATGAATACCAAGGATTTCCCCCCCACGATTGTTGACGCGGTTTTGGATGCTTGTGTCTGCCTGTGGGTTGTCGTTAGGTGCTGATGGAGTGTTCCTGACTCACGGGAACCCTGTGTGTAGTTTAACAAAATGCAGCGTGGCCCTGTGCCGTCTTCAGAGTTGTTGTGATGCGTGAGCTCGTTGAGCCGCAGTGTCTGTCCTGTTGAGGGTCATCTCCTTTTTCAGTGACTCTCGACTGAGTACGAGGCCACTTTCTGGGGACTGGTTCCGCTTGATAACGTGTCCCAAGTATGCGAGATGATATCTAGCTATCTTCACTTCTAAGGAGCATTTCAGATTTAATTATATGTGGTTTCTTTTTTTTCTTTTTTTGGTAACGTGATTGGAGACATAGGATCCTTCAGGACAGGACAGATACCTCAGGGAAGAGTAGACGTTCTAGAGCAAGGTGGTGACTTGAATAAAATGATGTGTCTTCAAAGGGTTGGTGTGGTAGCAACAAGTGAGGTACGTGGACGGGAAATATTTTATTAGACTAAGAGATGCTTGAATCAGCAAACTGTATGAAGAGGTACCCAACACTTGGATTGCTATATGCAAGGATAGGATCTCTCATCATCAAATCCAAACCAAACCAATTCCCATCAAGTTGATTTCTCGGGTTTTCAAGACGTTAAATCTCAGTGGGAGTGGGAGTGGTCAGTCTCATCTTTCACCCACAGAGCAGCTGGAGAGGACATGAACTGCCAGCTTTGTGCTTACCAGTCCCACCTCTAACCCACAGCAGCCCGGGACTCCTCGATAATCAAATAGGGGAAATCAAATGGAGGGAAATAGAGGGAAAAAGCCTCTTACATATAAAATATGCTTTGGTACCTTGAAAAATCCTTTACGAGAATAAAATTCTCTACTATACCATTTTTTTTCAGAAGTTCTAGCACCTTAGCTTAGCAATGAGTCTATACTTCATACCCCAAAGATAAAATTATGATGAGATTTTTGTGTATTTGTCAGAGAAAGTATTCTTGTATAACTGAAAGAGGAAGTGGATATGATTTTGGACATCTATGAAGGTTTCTTAAATCAGATTTAGAAATATTCCTAAATTTGAAACTGTAGGAATTTTAGGGGATCAGTTAACAGCATACTGTATGGCTGTGATAAAAATGACACTGTTGGGCTGAGCCCCGGTGGCGTAGTGGTTGTTTGCGGGACTGTGGCTCACTGGTTTGGCAGTTCAAATCTAGCAGCAGCTCTCCAGGAGCAAGGCTGGGCCTTCCACTCCCACCAGAGGGCAGTGATGTCTTAAAAAAAAATGACACTGTTGGTCTACATGTACTGTCATATTGTTAAAATGTGCATAAATGTGTATATAATATTATTTTGAATACTAACTTGAAATACTTATTTTATAAGCGTCTATACATGTAGGTATAAAACGAGCCTAGCACCCAAATATGGTGTTGTGGCGTTGTGGTGATTTTTATATCCATCTTTTTTTTTTTTGTGGGGAGCATCACTGCCTCTGGTGGTCGTAGGTGCTACCCAGCGCTGCTCCTGAGCGCTGCCACTGGATTTGAACCACCAAGCTCATGGGCTGCAGTCCCACACTCAACTACTTACGCTACTGGGGCTCGGCCCTTTAGATCCATCTTTACATGTGCCTTATTTTATAATTAAATTCCTTTGGGAATAAGATTTACAGTTAGAATAAATGCAATAAAGACTTTAAGTAATTAAAAAAGAGAAAGAGAGAAGGTATCTAGTTGCTGGCATTATGATCTATCCAGTGAGCCTGCTGATTGTTAGGCTTTTAAAACCTGATTTGAAAATGTTCCAACCTATTGAACCTGTGGTCGACTAATACGTAGAACAGCACATCACTTACCTATATTCATACAAAGTTTCACACACTATAGCGAAGACCTCCGAAGACCTCAAAGACTCCCATGCTTGACCATATTACCAGTATTACACTAGAAATACATCACTACTGTGTTATTTTCTACTTAGTATACAGTTACTACTCAAACTTGTCCAATTCTTTAATAAAGTCCTTTGTACCTTTTGTTTTTATTGGACACACATTCCAATCAAGGGTCAGATCTTAATATTTGGTGGCAAAGTCATTGCTCTTTTTCCACTAAAGCTGCCCTCACTTTTTCTTTTGGTCTTTCATGAGAGCAACATGTTTGAGGAATATATGCTAGGTAGTCTGTAGGCTGGAACACGTTTCATGGGAAGAATAGAATGATGTAGAGTTTATTCTATGGCATCATTTCATTTTTTATATAGCAAGCTTTAGAGAAATGAGAAAGCTTGCAGAACTTTAGATTTATTTCACCGCTATGGGCCTTCTGTTTTGTCTTAGATTTCCTCTAGTACAGAAATCCTTTGGTTTTGTTTAGGCCTCTATAAGGTTTTGTTGAAAAGGCTGTGCTTTAAATGAAAGCGAAGCAGGGTAGCTTTTGTGAGAAAGCTGAACTGCTTTTGCTCATGGACGGCACTTTATAAACTTTACTGTCTCTTTGGACTGGATAAGATTACCTGAATATATTATGATGCTGATATTCTTAAGAACAATGGGTAGAAGTGATTTTTTCCAAGTGCCTGCTATTTCAGAGTTACACTGTATTTCTTGTCTTTATTATTGTACCCACAGCCAGAGTCAATTTTGACTCATAGCTATCCTATATAAGGTTTGGTATATCTTTAATGCAGTAAATAACCTCCTCTTTCTCCCTTGGAGAGCCTGGTGGTATGAACCACATGGACCTTATACTTAGCAGATCAGCACGTTCCTGACAGAGTGCCTCCCATTATGGTCCAAGGTGGGAAATTGTGTCTGTATACTTTCATAGTTCTTGTAGAAAGAACTAGGTTAGAAAGTCAACCACACACTTAAGAGATCATACAAGATGATTAAGTAATTAAAGAAAGAGAGAGACTATAGGTAGCTTAACATGGTCTAAAAGGGGAAAAATTAAATAAAATAACTATAGCTAATTTTTTTGTTGATTAAAATATTTGGAAAGGACATATACTAGCTCCTACCATTTTTCCTTGCTCCTTTTCTGTACTTATATTAGAAAGATACTTTTAAGGTCACTGACTAAGAGAAGTGATGCTGGGACACTAGATATAAAGACCTTTTGGAGAGTGATACTTTTTTATTCAAAAAAGAATTTAACAGTGGAAATGTTGAAAGGATTGTAAGCAACATTATACTGTTGATTTTACCTATAAGACACCTGACATCATTGAAACTTACTCATTAATTATAACTATTCAATTGATCTCCAGGCTTCAGAAGTGTCCTGACTAGCAGCTGTAAGCACTGCTTTGGGTGGCATGGGGTTCATGCTGGCTGGTGTTTGTAACATTGACTCTTGTCCAGTTGTATTTATCCAGTGTATGATGGAATTACATGTTTGTATAGGATGATAATTAGGAACATTTTCAGAGGCATCATCTGAGTGTTCAGAATAGTTGCCATTTCCTTCTCAAGCAAGGAGACCTGGTGGCATCTGGGTCAGGCCCTGGCTGCTAACTCTAAACTGTGTGTTAAACTAAAAGTTCCCCAGATGAGGCTCTTCGGAAAAAAGAGGAAGCTAGCTGCCTGCCCAGTAGATACGTGTAGCCTTGCAACCCAATATAGAGTTGCTACAATTAGAATAAGCTAGATGGAAGTGGGACTGGAGGTTTCAAAAAATAGGAGGTCTTGGTGGTGCAGTAGTTAAGCAAGTCCTTGACTACTAGTCGTAAAGTCAGCTCCACGGGAGAAGGGGGCAGTCTACTGCTGTGAAGATGTAGGCTCCTGGAGAACGCAGGGTGGGGGTGAGGCATGGGGGACAGGTCTCTGTCACGAAAAGTTCAGTTGGACTCAACAGCAGTGGCTTTGAATATTGGTTTCCCACAATACTGTCTATTGTTTTCTACTTAATTAGGTCAAGGGCTTTTCCATGGAAAAGGTCTTTATTTTTTTTTTTTAATTTTAAATCTACGGTATGCTTCCTGAGTGCCTGATAAATGAGGAGTAATAATATGAGCTCTCAAATGTTTACTTAAATAGTGGAAACCTTGAAAGAATAATTGGAACAACCATATACTTCTCATTTTACTTCTCAGTTAAATGTAGAGTGCCTAATCTAATTATTTCAAGGCATGAGTCAAAACCTATCGCCTAGATTCTAATTCTTGTAATTTTATGACACACATGTTAGCCTTTTGCTGCCCCTATGATGCAATGAGTTTTTATAACCATATATTTTCATTAACAACTTCATCCTCCTACAAGAACGGAGAGTTCTGTGAATTAATAAACGTTTGTTGTTTAATGAATTTTCTAATAATGTGATAACTAGGAAACATCATTTATAGTGACTTTTTCACCTCTGCATTATGCTAATAGGGGGATAATCACCACTGTGGGGTATTTTGTCATTATTGTGTGTTTTGTTTTCCTGATTGTTGAGAATCCTTAGTGCATATAAAGTTTGTGAGATAGATGACCAATGTAGCATCTGATTAATCAACAATATGCAATTTTTAAACCTGACTGGGTAAAAAAATCAAATTTTGAAATGCCTGTGTGTGTATTTTCCCCTCACTATGCAGCGTTACTATTTTCTAGGCAACAGAGACTACGCCAAGGATGATCCATTGGAATTTAAGTCCCACCAATGGTTTGGAGCATCGGTGAGGTCAAAGCAGGATAAAATTTTGGTAAGTGCTCTTTGATATTTGCTAATTGCTAAGCTTAGTTCATTTTGTTTAGGTGGAGATGCAGGGTTTTCTCTCTGTTTAAGCAGACAAGAAAGCTCAGTGTGTCTGGGGACCGGATATGAATAAATAGCAGAGCTCTGATCAGAGGACACCGATATAAGGGCATCAACTCTACTGTCCTTGAAGACTGCTTTCCTACAGTCCACCTTCATTTTTACTTGGAAAAAAAATTTGCCATCCCACTTGATAGTTCCCCTCCATTTTTCTTCCTCCTCCTCTGTTATATTTAGGAATAGTACTGCCTTTGTTTAATCAAAAGTCTACCATCTCCTGCCTTTTAAATACAGAAACAAACTTCTCTTCACCTCCACTACTGCCCATGTTTTTCTATTCCCCAGAAAGATTTTTTTTTAATATCATACTTAGTCATCTCCACATCCTCATGATCTCTCGTTAGCCTCTCAGGACAGCCCTAGGTAGGCAAAACCAAAATCATCATTAACTTGAGAACACTAAACCCACTGATATTTATTCTCCCCCCACCTCATAGCATTCTTTAATAAAGTATATATACCATTCTTTTAAAAATACTTTTTCCCTGTTGCTTATATTCATTATACTCTGCTAGTTTTTCTCTTCTCCTATATAGTCTTCTGTAATAATTCCTTCTTTCTTCTTAGAATTCTGATCTACAGTGCTCTCCATCCAGCCCCCCTCCCTCTATCTCCTCATAACTATACCCTTCACCTAAAGCGTGACTACAGTTTGTGTGTTACTAACCCCCAAATGTATTTGGCCTTTCTCTGTGGAGTTCTGATAGCCGACTTCAAAGGAACATGGCTGAAAGAAGACTCTCATTGTTGCTGTTGGGTGCCATTGAGTGAGTCCAACCCTATCAGCCCTGGGTGCAGCAGGAAGAAGCACTGCCCACCCGTGCTCTGCGCTCTCGGTCATTGCTGCGTGGAAGCCCATTGCCGCAGCCACTCTGCCATTCCATCCCCTTGAGGGCCTTGCTCTTTCGTGCTGACCCTTTATGAAGCTGGTGTTCTTCTCCAAGGACTCATTCCTCCTGTAAATGTATCCAAAGGACAAGTACTTCTGAGAGATTTTTCCTTCTTTTGGCCATGTGTGGTATATTCCATATTTTCCATTGGGATCATGCAAAGACATCAATTCTTTTGTTTTCCTTAGCTTTTTCCAGCCTTTACGTGTTTATGAGGTTACAGGGAATAACTTGAGGGTGTGCATGTTAGTCCTCAAGGTGATGCCTTTGGTTTTTAGCAATTCAAAGAGCTCTTTTGTGGCTGACTTCTCCAATGCAGTACATTGTTTAGTTTCTTAATTGCTGTTTCTTTGGTTGTGGATTGTGGAACAAAGGGAAAAAATGAAAGCCTTGATAACCTCAGTATTTTCTGCATTTGTCGCAATGTTATTTATTAATCCATTGGTGAGGATTTAAAATAATTATGTTCAGGTGTAATCCATTGTAAAGGTTGTATTCTTACATTTTTATCATTAACTGTTTCCATCCTTTTCTGCTTCAGCAAGCAAGATTGTGTTCACTGGATGTTGCATTCATGGTGTTCATGAACTTAGTTTAATTTTTCAGCTTCAGCTTGAATTGTATATGAGTCACTAGTGGTCCGTTTTATAGGTGGTCACTGACCTTGTTTTGACTGATGTTTTGAGCTTCCCCAATATTTAAACTCATTTGTTTGGATAACTCGACAGCACCTCCCTTGTTTTTTTTTTCTTAACCTCTTCTATGTTGTCAAATTGCTGTCCTTTCGTGCCCCTCTGTATTCATGGGAACAAAAGTCAGTCTCGCAGAGCAAGGTGAGGTGACTAAGGTGCTTGGGGCAGGAGAGGCATGCTGTTTTTTGCCAAAAACTGGCTCCCTGAGATGGCTGCATGAGCAGGTGCATTGTTATGGCAAAACCAGTCCCCTGTCTGCCACAAAACAGTCCTTTTTTTGTCACACTCTGCTCTGCAAGCTTTTCAGAAACCTCTAAATAGAAAGCTTAATTAATTGTCTGACGTGATAGAATGACCTCCCTCACATAAAAAACAAATTAAAAAATGGGCATCCATTTTGGGGGAGTACCTCCTTATATACTGGAGACACTTGCACAACCTTAGTTTTCTGAATGCTGAGGCTGTGTTGTCTAAGTATATCCATGTGTGGGTTTAACATCAGAATAAAGCGTAGAAACCCTTTCCATCAGTTAAAATCACCAGCTCTTAGATGATGGGTCATTGTTATGCTGAGCTTTGCAGAGTAATCATCAGCATTTGGGAGAGCAGATGTTAGGACACTTGGCCTGGTCTCAACTGTCATCAAGTTCATTCTGACTCATAATTATGCTGTAGGAAAGACTAGAACTGCCCAGGGAGGTCCTTAGGCTTTAAATCCTTGTAGCAAGTCTGGTCTTTCTCTCCTGGAGCAGTGATAACCCTTTCCTCTGCAGTCAACAATAAAACCACAGCAGAAGTTCTTATCTGTACATGAATTGCCATGGAGTCATTGTTTGCTGGTTTGCTTTTTCATCGGATCATTGTGTAAACCAGGATACTAAGCTTGCTGCTGTTTTCCCTCTTACACACACACACACACACAAGTAAATTAATCATGACCTCCAAACAGTGTGATAATGACTGCCGTACATCTGTGGTCCAGACTGCTAACTAGAGTACTTATGGATTACAGACGTGTGCTTATTTGTCATGGGATATCCGCACACTGCTTGGAATGACTGCAACCAACTAGGCTTAGCCATGAAGAATTGAGCTACTTTGGAATACTTAGAGTGAGAGAGGACGGTTTTATAAGAAATAAAGTCTAGTTTGGTCTAGTTACGATAAAATTAAATAGATAGCTCACCATTGGCATGTAAATATTGTAGTTTGTTTGTAAAGCTGATGTAACCCAACTTTTTGTTTTTAATTAAGAAATTTTATTTTTCATGTAGAAGCCAAATAAATATCTAAATTTCATTATTTCAAAAGCTTTGCATTTTTATAAGGAATAAAATTGTGCCCTGTTGGACTTGAACGAAACTCCAGTAGGAGTAAAGATGAGAGGAAGGGGGAAGACACTAAAGAATGGTAAGAGATTTTCTAGACATAGGAGACTGTCTTTGGCCACCAGTTTTCCTGGCCTCTACGGATGAATGACTAAGATCTCTTTTGGGGGGGAGCATCACTGCCTTCTGGTGGGAGTGGGGTCCCAGCCTTGCTCTTAGATTGCTTGCTCCTTGCTCCTTGCTGCTGGATTTGAACCGCCAACCAGTAGGCCGCAGTCCCGCGCACAACCACTGTGCCACTGGGGCTCAGCCCCGACTAGGATCTTAATATGTAGTGCTTGTTATATGAGTACTGCGAAACCACAAATCAAACTATTGAATCACAGGAAATAAACGATTTTTTTCTCCCATGAGGGCTACAGTAAAATAAACATAATTTAAAAAACAACTTTTGAGGGCTGTTTATCACCATTAACCAAAAGAACCAACCCCTACCATCAAATTGTCTCCAACTTGTAGCAGCCCTGTTTAAGGTTTCCAGGGGCAGAGAGTCTCATCAGAGAGACCAGTGGGTTTGAACTACTGATCTTGTGGTTATCTGTAATTTTGCTGCTGTTAGGAATGGGGCAAACCCTGTGAAAGGGTCATTTGACCCCCCCAAAGGGTCGTGACCCACAGGTTAAGAACCGCAGGTTTAGAGAGTGATATTATACTCTGAGGTGATAGGTGTTTGTCTCCAATGCTCCATTTTGATGGTGACCTGTGCTCTGATTTCAGGCCTGTGCCCCGCTGTACCACTGGAGGACTGAAATGAAGCAGGAGAGAGAGCCTGTGGGAACATGCTTTCTCCAGGATGGGACCAAGACTGTTGAGTATGCGCCCTGTCGATCAAGTATGTGCAAGAAGTGGTGTTAGCTTGCTTCTCAGAGGGGTGGGATGCGTAGTTTGTTAAAAATGTGTCTGTTTATTTTCCCTGAATTTGCCATGGAATCCAAGTTTGGGTATAAAATTTGGAGTCATGTAACGTTGATGAGCACAAAATAAAAATGATCCTTTTAAGGTAAAGATACTACTACCTAGGTGTAGGAAACAGACCTGTTTCCTTAGAGTGACTTTTAAAGTTTGGGTTATTAGTAATTCATGTGTATTTTAGAAAGCCATAATTTGGGGGGAGGGGCATCAATGCCCTCTGGTGGGAATAGGAGGCCCAGCCTTGCTCCTGGAGAGCTGCTGCTGGATTTGAACCCCACACAACCACTATGCCACTGGGGCTCACTCAAGTCATATTTTTAATCACTGTTCATCAAAAGATGCAAACTTAAGTCTCCTTTATATGGAGATGCCAGGGCCCCCACAACTAGAGATCCTGATTCTATGTTAGCCTAGGTCAGAACTGCGTTTTAGGAAATTCTGAGAAGTGATTGTGATAGACGCTAAAGTTTGAGAATGCTTTATGTACGTAACGGCAAGGGGCCAGTGTTTATATTGAAAGGTGAAACAAGAAGCTTCATCATCTGAGTCTGGCATTTTTTACTCTTAATCAGAGCTGAATAATTCATCACCAATTCTTCCCTCACTTGATGATGAAGAAAACCCCATACTCTCCTATAATATAACTTAACATTTTTAAGGGTATTTAGTATTAAAGCCAAACTCAGAGTTACACTGTTTTCCCCCGAGAGATCTGGAGTTCTTTGCCAGTCAACTGCTCCAGGTCATCTTCATACCAGAATTGAAAGCAGATTATCGAACTGTATTAATATTGTTAATATTTGGAGTAGTTTTAACTATTTTTTATATTGTGGTAAATGAGAAAAGTTACAAAAGTTGTCACTTCCATAAGCACGCCTTCACTTCACTTTTGTTTCCCACTAGTCACCAAATAGTTAACTAAAGAGAATTACTACCAAAAGTGCAAAATTTAAGATTCTCTCCCCCAACCCCCCTTGTTGGACAGCTTGTAACACCATGTCGAAGGAACTGCCTAATCTACACAATTTTAGGCAGTTGAACCTCTTACATATCATATGAACAAAAACTATCATAAAATGCTTCCTTTCCTAGCCCTTCATTTTGACTCCACTTTTGTAAATTGGAGATAAACTTCGAAAGAATGGTACCCTCAGGGTTCAAGTATCTAGCAAAAACAGTGGGCAGAAAACACAACCTAGACTGAGTCCTGGTGGTGTTGTGGTTGTGCGTGGGACTGCGGCCCACTGGGCTGGCAGTTCAAATCCAGCAGCAGCTCTCCAGGAGCAAGGCTGGGCTACCTACTGCCCCCCCCCCCCAAAAAAAAAACCCACAAAAACGCAGCCTACACTGCACAGAGGAGGTTGGCAGTGATATGTGCATGCACAATGCCCTCTACGTCACCACCTTCAAATCTAAGGACTAAATTTGTGTTCATTTTGTATTGCAAAAATATTTGAATGGTGAGAAGACCACTTAAAGCCATGAAAAAGACATAATCTTTGTTTGCCAAGGTGTTGTGATTTACCATTTATACAATGGGTGTTCCCCCAAACCAGAATTGCCTTTCCTCCCAAAGCTATGAATTAAAAATTTTTTAACAAAACAACTTTATCACCTTCAAAGTACTCATAGTTACACTTAATACATGTGTCAAGTCTGCAATTCCATTCTTGGAAATATTTTCAAACTCATCTCTCTGGATGACTTGGCAGCACCTCCCTCCTTTTTTTCTTAACCTCTTCTATGTTGTCAAATTGATGTCCTTTCATGTCCCTCTGTATTCATAGAAGTGAAGAGAAATCTCACAGAGTGAGGTCAGGTGAATACTCTGTGAGCGAGTGAGTGAGGTGCTTGAGGCAAGGGAGGCATGCTGTTTTTTGCCAAAAACTGGCTCACTGAGATGGCTGTGTGAGCAGGTGCATTGTCGTGGTGGCAAAACCAGTCCCCTGTCTGCCACAAATCAGGCCTT
Organism: Nesogale talazaci; assembly: GCA_004026705.1. NCBI lineage: Eukaryota > Metazoa > Chordata > Mammalia > Afrosoricida > Tenrecidae > Nesogale > Nesogale talazaci. The sequence continues at coordinate 34,920 of PVJH01000609.1, forward strand.
TTTTGTCCCACGCTATTCTGCAATCTTTTCAGAACCTCTAAATAGAAAGCTTAATTAACAGTCTGACGTAGAGCAATGAACTCCAAATGCACTATCCCCCTCACATTAAAAAAAAAAAAAGGGGGCATTTTCTTGATTTTGATTACATTTGATGAGCTTTTGGGGAGCAAGGAGAGAGTGGCATTTTCCACTAGATTGATGTTTGCTTTGGGGCTGTTAGAATAGTACCGTGTCTTGTCACCTTGGAGAAAAAGTCTGGGTCAAGAACTGTTCTTCCAAAATGGAAGAATGGCTCTAGTGTTAGCAATGAAGCAATAGGCATGAAAAACCTGAAAATATTCACTTTAATGGTGATCCCTTATTAGGCTAGTATTTTCATCTTTTGTTTTCACCAGTTTTTTCCTAAACATGTTTTTTTCTTTTTTTTTTGGAGGGGTGGGGCGTAATAAGGGAAAGGTTTATATACAGAGGAATGGGACATTGAGAAAGTATCCCAGCCCAGTCCAGTTCAAAATCATAAGTCTGATATTAGCCCATATGCCCAATATCAGTCTATAAAGTTTCCTTCCAACTCACGAAATCACAGGCCAGTGGGTGCCGAGTCCCAGCGCTGGCAGGGGTCTCCCCATGGCTCCTCGCTTCCAGGGCTCAGGGTCCATCAACAGCATCCAGTGATGGTAGAAGCAACTCAGTGCTGGCATGCGTCTTCACGTGGCTTCTCCAGCTTCACAGGTCTGGTTCCATCAGGGTAAAGCCATGTGGCTTCTCCTCCGGCTCCTTTAGCTCCTGGGATGCTGCCATCTTGTCTTCTCCATAGTTCGTTGTCTCTGAGACTCCCTAAGCATGTTTTTAAAGGAGTCAGGCAGTATTTATATGAAATACATATTTGTTATATTATGTTTTCATTTATTTGGTTGCTCACAGAAATTACAAAAAACTATATTAAGCCTTATTTTATAATCAGACCCAGATTAGAACATTAAACTATTAACTATGGGACTGTTTTTTTGCAAATAAAATTTTATTGGTATTCAGCCATATTCATTTGTTGACATATTGTCTATAATGGGAATATTCACCCCAAACATTGTTTGGTTCCCAAAGTTTAGTGTATTTGTCATCGGATGTTTTCATTTAAAAAGTTTGCAAATACTCAAAATCACTATTGAAACTTCAAATCTTAGAAAAACACAACCCCCTCCCCTCCCTCAGAAACAAAGTGGTTGTGTTCCTAATAATGTTTCAGCATGTTTCAGTTTGCTATAATCATTCCATCCATACACTTTTGGACTCAAACTTGGAAATACGCTACCTACAAACCTAAATTGAAGTGCTCAGAAACAAAACAAAACAATAACAAACCATAAACAAAAGCAGTTCACTGCCAGTTAGTTCATTTTGACTCATTTGAGTCAGACTCCTGTAGGACAGACCCTGGGGGTTTCCAAGACTGCAAATCTTTATGGGAGTAGGAAGTCTCATAGTTCTCCCATGATGCAGATAGCGTTTTTGAACTGTTGATTTTGTCATTAGCCGACAACATGCATGCATTCCACTGCACCATGGGGGGAGTGCTAAGGTTTTAGCAAATGGTCAGTATCTTCCTAAATGTGGGAGGTGCTTGTTTACTCAGAGGAATCTTGGAAGGCCTGATCAGGAGCTGCTTTGGAAAATCAGCCATTGAACACCCAGGGGAACACAGTTCTACTCTGACACCTACTGTTGCCGTGGCTCAGAGTTGACTCCATGGCAACTGGCTCTTTTTTTAAACATTCCCAAATAACAGGGGAAAGCCTGCCCAGAGAAAAGGTGCTTATGGAGTGGGAATTTGAAAACCTGTTCTCCCATCTGTTGATGGGATTCATTTAACCATTCAGCTTTTAACCCCATGTTGGTTACTGGTAAAAAACTCATTTGGACCAAAGATGTCAAATGGTACAATATCAGTATCTTGTTTCTTTTTCTTACTTTAATTACCTCTGATGATGCTGTTGAGTGAGTGTTGAGCTTCTAACTCTCAGTTACACACTGTCTACTAACTGGAGGCGAACAATTTGAAACCACCTAACCCTAACCCTTCAGAGAGAAAGATGAGGCATTTTGCTCCTGTAGAGAAAACCCACTGAGGCAGTTAGTTCTACTCTCTCATATTGGGTCCTTATGAATCCGAATGACCTTGATGACAGTGAGTTTGGTTTGAGTTTTGGGATGATTGATATTAAGTGGTGACACCCGTTTTGTATGGGACACGGCTAATTTTTGGATGCTTTGCTTGTCATGATGTGGTGGCAGTAGGTTGAGTGTGTTTTGTTTGGTTGTTGAGAGTGTATACCATCAAACCATACCAGTCCAATTATCTCTGCATGTACAGCCTACAGCCGTTAATTGCATTATTTGAGTTGTGAGATCCTTTTCACCACTCTTTCTAGTGGTTCCTCTCCCCCTGAACCCTCAGGCTCTTTCTAATCTTTTGGGTTGCTTTTGTCAATTTGATCCCCGCTAGGTGGTTATTAAAAGAATTTAGTATTTGAGGGAAACTTATTTTTAACTATTTAAGCTAGGTTATTGTTTAGTTTGAAGATGTCATGCTTTTAGTTTGAGGAAGTCGGGATGTCTTTTGGTTTAAGGTTTAAAGATTATCTCAGGGCTTTAATTTCAGGGGTTCATCTCGTCTCCATGACTCCAGAAAGAACATGAGAATTTAAATTTTGTTCTGTGTTTTCCCCAGGTGGGTTGGTTTTTAACACAACCCACAGGGGTAAATCAGACAAGGAAAGTTAGCGTCTGTCACCACTTTCCTTATTGCTGGTTATGTTTGCCCATGGCTTTTCCTCACCACTCGTATCTCTGTGTCCATTCTTGCCTGTGGAGTCAATGCTGACTCAGAGTGGCCCCTGTGGGTTTCTAAGACTGTAACTGTGTAACGGAGTAGAAAGCTCAGTCTTTCTGCTGGTGGTTTCCAACTGCTGACCATTTAGGGTGATCATGATTTCTAGCTGAATAGTCTGGGAAGCCAAGTAAAGTAGCTAATTGTAAAATCTGATAATCAAATAAGACTGTCTTTAGAAACCCTGAAATAGCTCCCCAGATGCAACTGGAATCAAGGAAATGCATGGTTGACTTGAGGTCAGAGAGAGAATTCTTTCGTCTGATTCACCAGACACTGGAAACCCCAGTCCCGCATTTTCCCACTCCCTCTTGGTTAGAAAAATGTACATTGGGGTTGGGCTACACCCCTGAGGCTCTTTTCTATTGCATGATCTAAAATTGGATATTAAGTGTGTAATCTTGGGCAGTTACCAGGGTTTTCAAAGGGGTTCAAATTTTTGCTGGGAATGTTTGACAAAAGTTCTTGGAGGTTTGCCCTTCTCTTGACTGAAAGTGGATACTTTTGGTTCCTGTATTTGGGTGGCAAATGCAGTAAAATATAAAAATAGCTTGTCTTTATGTTTTATAACATTGGCAGCAAGGATTTTTTGATAGCTAAGGACCGTGCTAGCCATTGTCCCTTATTTCCTGGAAATACAACCAGAAGAGCGTCTTCTCCTGCTTTTGCTTTCGTATGTACAGTAGTGCTCATGATTAAAGTGAAATTAATTGATTAATATTCAAAATTAGTTTTCCTTTGTGAGACCTACAAAAAGATCATTCCAAAGGAAAAAGCTACAGTCATATCAATCAATGGGCAAATGTTTGAAAGTGTTGCTTTTGAAGATGTCGCCTTTAACTAGAACTCAGTGCTGAGCAGATTGAAAGAGTCCTAGTGGCAGGATGATGACCTATTTTGCTGCTAACTGAAAGCCTGGAGATTTGAACCCACCCGCCACAGCCTGAGAGAACCGAGCCTGGTCATTTAGCTCAGGAACCCCCTGGGACCCTTCTCTTCTGCCAGCCAGAGCTATGAGGGACCCAAACAGACTCGATGCCCAACCACAGCCACACACGTTGAGAGCATAGCCTCCTATTTTGGTGTTTGCTAACAGTTAAGGTTTTAACCATTTCCTGAAATTCTGAACTATTTGTTTTGCATCTTTTTTCTGTTTGGGTATAATATTTTTAAATGTTATCATGTATTTAGGACCATGTATTTATGAGGAGTGCATGTCACTTTCTGAGTTCATAATAATTTATCAAAAGCATAACAACTATAAGGTAATGAATGGTAAGAGACATTTCTGACGGGAGGTTTGACTGTACAGAGTGCAACTCATTTGTGTTTTTTTTTTTTTTTTGGGGGGGGGGCATCACTGCCTCTGGTGGTCGTGGGCACTACCCAGCTGGATTTGAACCGCCAAGCCCGCGGGCCGCAGTCCCGCACTCAACCACTTACACCACCAGGGCTCAGCCCTCATTTGTGTTTTTGTAAAACCCGTGTAGTGGGTCCCAACAGTAAATGGAATAAAGAGGGAAATAATCAGTTTATTGTATATAACCAAAAATAACCTCCTCCTCCTACCCCCCCCCCCCAAAAAAAAAAAAAAACCTGTCATCCAGTTGATTCCAACATAAAATGACCTTGGAGGACGGAGGAGAACAGCTCCTGAGGGTGTCAGCACTGCATGGCTTAACAGGAGCAGACCGCGGTCTTGTCGTAGAGCGTGGCTAGTGGGTTTGAACTGCTGACCTTGTAGTTAACAGTCCAGTGCTTGCTTCACAGCCCCAATGATGATAACTGTTCAGTGAACTCTTATATTAGTGATATTTAAGAGGTCACAGAACTAAAACAAGTTTTAACTCTATTTTTCCACCAATTTTGAAGCTTCCTTTTGCCATATCTCCATTAGGAGGCCCTGGGTAGCTCAAACAGTTACCTGGTCATCTGCTAACTGGAACGTGGGTGGTTCTCGGGTGCTCAAAGGAAAGCTTGACAATGTGCTTCCTAAAAATTATAGTCATTTGTTCTCTTAAGTGTCTGATACTGAATTAAAAGTTAAATTTAGGTGAAAATGATGTTGTTGGTCTGGCTGGGTCATATTTTACTAAGATTTTTGTGCTTCATGTCTGTTGCTAATTTACATTTATCACTGACGGTTAAAATGCATGTTGTATTTTTTTATATGCAAAAGTAATATGAATGATCAGGGGTATGTAAACAGTTGTTACAGGGAATGTGCTCACTATAGTGTTCATAAACAAAATATTTTGTGAAAAAGGAAAAAGAGCCCAATGTGGTGCAGTTCTACTGTGACACACATGGGTCTGCCATGAACAGGAATCAACTTGATGGCAGTGTGTTTGTTGCTATGTTTGAATTATCTTGCTATATAAAATGCAGTCTTGCTATTAGCTGTGGTTAAAAAATAATACTTGAAACCCAGCTTCTTAGATGTTCTTTAGTTCTATGGTTCTGATCTTAATACTTTGATTTCTCTGTTCTGATAAACATGTGTATAACTTTCTTAGAGTATGGTAATAACTAGATAAGTGCCTGGACGAATAATAGTCCCAGAAATTAGTATTCTATCCTTTGTAGTCATAGCAGATTTTTCTCATGTTTTGTTTTGTGTTGTTTGTTTGTTTTGGGGTTTGTGTATATTTCCAATCTTTTTATTTTAGAAAATATTGATGCTGATGGACAGGGATTTTGTCAAGGAGGATTCAGCATTGATTTTACTAAAGTAAGTTCTTACTTGAGCTGAAATGAGATTCAGACCTACCTTGTTGTCCAGACCGTGGATCAAAATGTACAGTCAATGAATGATCGGTAACTATTCATTTGTAGGATATTCAATTTTTTAAAATTTCGAACTGAAATGATTATCTCACACAACCTATCCCTGAGAGCTCTACTACTACATTACATTTAACTACAGAAACCCTTGAGAAGTCTGCACCTTATCCATCTCGTGGTCCTGTAGGCACCAAGGGCGGGGCTCAGGGTATTTTGAACTATAATAATGCGCTTTTCAGAACTGATAGCCTTTCTCTACTTTTCTAACATTAGAATTCCATTTATTGTTTATTTCTAAGGCCAATTTCTTAAGTATCTTTATAAAATTTTTATATGTGGAATACATGAACATATTGATTATTGTAAAATAGTCATTACTAATTCCTCCACATTTAGTTAATAAATAGTGCCCATTAGGATTTGGCTTTCTTAGAAAATCTGAGCAAAGAGAAGTGTCTTAATTTTTGAAACAAGCAAATTGTAATGCTGTGATATAGAAGAATGAATAAAGCGTTTTCTTACTGTTTAAAAAGAGTTCAAATTTAATTTTAGGTTTTACATTATTTTTTTTCCTAGATTATACTCTGATAATTGTAGTAACTCCTAGGACTGGGACATTGCTCTTCAGTTCATTCATTTTTATATTGCTTTCATAATTATGAAAACTACAGAAGTTAGTGAGATAAAGTATATTGATAAACATTAGATTATAAATTACATGCTATATTTTGAAATGGGTATATATTTTTAACACATGTTCTGGTTTTCATACCCAATCCTGTGCACTGTGATCTCAGAACTATTTTCATGCTGTGAAGTCATTGCTAAATTAAATCTTAGCATCCTTAAACCCATTCCTGATGGAAAAAAGAAAAAATATATGCCATTTAATGGTAACATTAAAGCTAATTTAGAAGTGTCTTTTGGAATAGTCAGGGCCAAGAATTTGTCTTTTGGAAGCTTGAAAATTATGTACATTCAGAGGTGAAAAATAATTCTCTTTCAACAGTAAAATACGGTAAACATAATGTGCCTACTTATCTTTACTTAAGCATTTAAGAATATATTAACTGAGTCGTCTAAAGTAAAATTTCCACTCTATAGAGGTGTTATTCTGAATATTTCACGACATTTTATTAGCATGTAATTAATATATAATCCAACAATTCAGTCATTTTAAATATTTTATATTAATTTGTTGCAAATATAATAAATGCTAGTCAAGTGTAATTGGTTTTATATAGTACACCCTGGAACACTCACCCTCTAATTTCACTCATCTTTACATCTGTCAGACACAGATGTTGCTTTAACAGAAGAGAAAATCCCTGAGAAAACATTTGCCTATAGAATCATAAGCCTAATGTGACATTAAGTGGTGATTTCTTTTTTCTTGTAATCCAATAGACTTGGTAATAAATAGTACTTCATGCCAAGCACATGGATCATCTAAGACCCACAGAGGGAATTTCAGAGTCAGTGGAAAATTTTATTATATTTTAATTTCAATTTTTCTTATCAACCATTTTGAAGACCGCATATGTATCTTCATCTTTATATGAGCCTATTTTTCATATAAAATATAGTCATAATTTTTTAAAAGACTGTGTTTTAGGAAAGGTACAATGAAAACCACTGAAACGCTCTGTTTTTAAAAATGAATCTTCTTGTTTTTTATTTGATCTAGGCTGACAGAGTACTTCTTGGAGGTCCTGGTAGCTTTTATTGGCAAGGTAAGTTCCTCTTTTGAAAACTACTCTGTAACTGTGTGCCTCTGATTTTGATTTATCATGTACCAGTGAGGTTTTCCAATTAAAAAAAGAAATGAAAAATACAATTGCATACTACTTATAGTTATGACCTAACACACGTAAAACCTACTATAATTATTAAAATTTTGAGACGCACAATGGGTCATAATAACAAACAGCAACTTTGTGGAGCATCACACAATTATTAGTTATTATTCTTTGTTATTATGTTAAGGATGTGTTAGTGTGTGTGTGTGTGTGTGTGTGTGTGTGTGTGTGTGTGCTCTATGCCATTATGCTTTGTAAGATACATGGTTAACTGAGGATAGATACCTAACTCTGACTTAGGGATAAAACAGTCAAGTTAAAGACAGGCTTAAGAATGAAAATCAGGGCTGAGCCCTGGTGGCATAGTGGTTGTGCGTGGGACTGCGGCCCACTGGGATGGAGGTTCAATTCCCGCTCCCAGGAGCAAAGGCTGGGCCTCCTACTCCCACCACCAGGGCAGTGATGCCTAAAAAAAAAAAAAAAGAGTGAAAGTCACTCATTTTCCCAAATTTGACTGTATATCAAGACAAAGTAAAACACAATCTTTTCTTCTGAAGAGTATAACATCTTGTGTGTGTGTTAGTAATAGGTACTAAAATAAACTGATTTTTTTATTTTTTAAAATAGTTGAAAATGGCCTCTTTTTGCTTGTGATCTCTAACTTCGTCAAGGTTTCTTTCTCTCCCAACTTAGGGTTGCAGAGGCCACGCCCCAAGCACTGGACCATGCATATAGATTTAGTTAGTATCCTCCCATTGTGGCATTCTGAAAGCTCTTGATTTTAAAAGTATTTTGAACTTAGTCTTCTGAATGTTTAGATGGTTTTCTCGCTCATCTCTGACACCATGGATGATCTCCTTAAATATTTGGGACTATCTAATAAAGAATTTTATTAAAATCGGTATTATCATGTAGATGAAATACTTCAGAAATTTTAGAATAATTGTATGATCATTTAAGCAAATGTATGGCATGTCATTATTTACTGCCAAGGCAAATAGCTAACCACAGCTCTCTGATTTGTTCACCTGCTGGTCATTTACAATTAAGGATACACAGTTTTTTACTCAGCATTTTGACCTGTTTTCTGCCCAGGGTTGTTGCTTACAAGATCAGAACTCTGTTTATTAGCTTTATGGGATTCAAGCATCGTCAGCATTTCGAAGATCCCAAAATCTCCCAACTGTATTGGCTTGCTAATATTTTATGGTTCTGACTTTTACTTCGGTATTCTATACTATGTTTTTCCTCGTTTGCATTTTTGGCAGGAAAGCCTCTGCTTGCATTTGCTCTCCAGAAAAGCTTTGTAGAAAACTTTCTGGTTTTTGTAGAAAATCAGAAAATTTAGTTGATGGACAGTAGGATGAAGCAATTGAGAAACAATGAAAGGTTGCAGCAGGTGAAAAGTTGAAAGAGGAAGACAGAACAAGAATTGAAGAAGAGGGCTGAGCCCCGCTGGCGTAGTGGCTGTGCGCGGGACTGCGGCCCACTGGGACGGAGGTTCAATTCCAGCAGTGGGGCTGGGCCTCCTCCTCCCACCACTGGAGAGCAGTGATGCCCCCCCCCCAAAAAAAAAAAAGAATTGAAGAAAACAGAATAATCAGGCGAAGTCAGTAGTCTATTCAATTTATGAACATACTAAGCAAACTGAAAATTTTCGCGTTTCCATGAATAATACAGGTGTTGCGTAATGGAATGATGGGGGCACAATTTCCCCTCAGGTTACTGTTTTAAAACGAAAACGACAGCCATCCTAAAATATATGTGAGAAACGAGGGAATATGAATAATTTCTAGTGAACTATGGGCCGTGTTTCTTCTTCGCTGCCGGAGCTGCCCTCGAGTGTGGGGTAGGGACGTGTCGGGTCCGCATTCCTGGGAACCAGGACCGTCAAGGGAAGATTCGGCGGTTGGTGCACGCTGTCTTTTTAAGAAGCACAGCTGCGCGCATTTGTTTGAGTGGTTTGCTCTTTACATACCGCTAGTCTGACCTAAAGTCTGCACGTACCTCCGTGCTCTGCAATGCGTGCCCGGCAGCCGTGACAGCACTGGGGAGGTGCCGCGCACCTGGCAGGGCTCTGCCCCCGTGTCCATGGGGGCGCAGGCGCTGGAACGGAGGGCACCCCACCATGACGACGGACAGCTTAGCATGACTGGGCCCCCAGTAGTTTGTTTTGATAGGATTGCATTCAGGAGGTTTCGACCCGGATAGAAGTTCATGAGAATGAATTTTTTTCATAGCTCGCAGAAGTGACTTTGGAAGAACCAAGAAAATGAAACATACCATTTTCCTTTCACAAAGAGCTGATGAATGTTTCTGTGTTTTTTGATTCAAGAACTATTATTACCTGGCTTCCTATCGTGTCTTAAGTATTGTTTGGGCAGCAAGGTTAATGCCCGTAAACTAGTCAGAACGTGTTTCTGTCTCGTAGGCTCAACTTGGGGAACGGCCAAGTTGTAACAGAATCGACACTTTAGCTGTTAGGAATTTCTTCCGAAAACAGCAGAAATAGACTCTTCTTATCACTTTCTGGACATGTCATTTGATAGCTCAGTCAACCTCGGGGTTGAGTAAAGCCAGTTTAAATGTTTAATTATCTCTTTTTCCCTCCACCTTCTAACTTGGGTTTTAAAGGAAGTGCCTTTGCTCCCGCAGGCTGCTTCCTAAAGAGGTCCAAGGAACCAGTTTAGGGAAATTCGTCAGTAATTTGCATTGTAGACATTCCAATAGCTTATTGTTTCAGCAGAGTTTTTATATTTTAGGAGATTGTTTGAATATTGCCCTTGATTTAATAATTTTATTGATAGAACAGTTGATTTTCTTTAAAGATCATCTTATTGGGGGCTCTAACAGCTCTTATAACAATCCATACATCAGTTGTATCAAACATATTTGCACATATATTGTCATCATCATTTTTTTTGCATCACTGCCCTCTGGTGGTGGGAGTAGGAGGCCCAGCCTTGCTGCTGGATTTGAACATCCAACCCAGTGGGCTGCAGTTCTGTGCACAATCACTACGCCACCAGGGCTCAGCGTCATCATCATTTTCTAAACCTTCGCTTTGTCATTGAGCCCTCGGTGTCAGCTCCTCTTTCTTCCCATCCCCCATGACTCCTTGATAAACCATCATTTTTTTTTTTTTTTTTTTGCATATCTTAGATCAACTGCTGTCTCCCTTCACCCACATTTCTGTTGTTTGTCCTCCTGGGCTAGGGGTGGGGTTATACATCAATCATTGCAATTGATTCCCCCCACTCCCCCCACTTTCCCACTCTCTTCCTGGTATTGTCACTCCAATTTCTGTTCCTGAGGGGTTTATCTGACCTGGATTTCATGAAACAATTGATTATTATCGAATGAAAACATAGCATTTAATTCTCAAATGTCTGCTTATTGGCAGAGACTGGTTTTAAGTTTGCTTTGAATAAAAGTAATTGTGAGTAAACAATAGCAAGAAAATTGTAGATTTAGTATTAAATGGAGACTTACTTGAAGTTAATAATTAGAAATACTGATTATATAATGCAATTGTGTCTCTCTGTGCAGGTGTCTTTCATTATCTGCACAACAAAGTTTCCGTGAGAAGGTTATTTATCTATAATGTTATCTTGTAGCTACATTTCTTTTTTCCAGGTCAGCTCATTTCAGATCAAGTTGCAGAAATTGTATCCAAATATGACCCCAAAGTTTATAGCATCAAGTACAATAACCAGCTGGCAACTCGGTCGGCACAAGCCATTTTTGATGACAGTTATTTGGGTAAGAAAAATCAAAATGGTGACTCTTTTTATAAAATTGCGTTGAAGGCATCCTTTGCTTGTAGAAAAACCTTTTATATCTAAAATAGTAGGATTTTAAAAGATATAATGAACATGCAATTTTAGTTTGAGAGCTTACATTTTAGTAGTTAAAGTGAATGTCTGATTTAAAAATGATAGCAGATAACATAATAATAGCAGCTAAAGTTTAAAATGTAATTATAGTGATTAAGATTTTATCTGTTATAACTCATAGTATTATGTTAACTCTATTATATGGATATAATAATTGTATTAACTCATGTAATTAACTCATATGTAATCCTTGTAACTAGTCTGTGAGTCTTTACACTTGTTATTCATATATTGTAAATGAGGAAACCAAATCACAGAATGGCAAATTAGCTTGCCCAATGTCACTCATTATTGACCTATAGGGCTTATGCTATTAAAACCAAGGAAATCTGGCTCGCCTGAACTTTAATATGTTAAAATAATAGTTTTGGTCTTTAGAACTTATTTCTACTTCTGTCTCTTTAAATTTCACATTTATTTCTTAAAATAAGCCACAAGCTGCAGAAATAGTACTTTGCCGATCACGCTGATCTGTTATTTGGGGGTTGCCTCTTTGTGGTGAATGCCCGATTTACCTTGTTCCTAAAATGGGGAGAGCGATCAAGACGAGGCGTCCTACCCCCACGAAGAGTCCCAGTCTCAGAAACTCACGGGGGCAGGGCTACCTTGTCTTACGGAGTTGCTGTCAGTCGGCATCCATTCCAGGGAGTTTCTTTCAGGTTTTTGTAAAGTTATTAAAGCATTCTTGTTTCTTTTAGTCGCGTTAGCCTACCAGAATATTTGAGCCAATTATTTTCTCTAAGAGTTATTATGAAATGCTTACCCCATACAAGATAAAGCGTTACCTAATGAGACGAATTGCTTGCAGTTATGTTCAAGGAAAGTCGACTCCGACAAGTGTGCGGAAGGTTAGTTACTGTCCGGTCTTGATGGTGCTGTGCTTTTACTCGCCTGTCTAGGGTACTCAGTGGCTGTCGGCGATTTCAATGGTGACGGCATAGACGGTATGAATCTTTTGAATAATATTAAATCTCTTTTTAGAAGTTTTAAGTTTAACATGTGAAGCATGTTATAGTCCAGCAATTATGTACATTTGAAACCACTCTTCCGAAGGACACCTTAGCGCCTTGACAAGGTTTTGAGCTCAGCTGAGGTTGACCTCCCCCTAGTGGCATTGAGAGGAGGTGCCGATCAACCGCAGGCCCCGTCCGCTTCTCCCTCTCCCTCCTGCCCCAGCCCTGGCAAGTGACTCATCTTGGAGAAGTTTCATATCTTCTTCTTCTTCTTCTTCTTTTTTTTTTTTTTTTAGCATAACTTGTTCTCTCTGCCTCCAGGGGCAGGATCTTTCTCCTCTCCCCTTAGTCTCTCAGGCTTCTTTCAAGCTCACGGTCGGAATGACAGGTTGCCCCTGATTCGTACCACGTTTCTGTGTCCTGCCCCCATCTTCCCACTTCTTTTGTTTGCGCTATTGCATTTTTCAATACTGTAAATACATTTTTCTTCATCCTGAACTCACTTTATCTTTTCGAGTCTTTTGATTACAAATACCTCTGGGGTAGGCCTGCATTTATTTGAGAGTCCTCAGTCAATGGTTTGTTTGGTTTTTTTTCCCCCTAAAGAATTGCTCTTGTGGTTCCAAAATGTTGGGATCTTTTTTAATGGATTACCTTTTTTTTTTTTTAATCTCTTGTTTATTTTCTATTCAAATAATGAAACAAAGGCTTTCTGACACATCTCCTTCCTCCTGTAATTAAAATCTTCGTCTTAAAATAAGTAACTAAGCGTGTTTTTTTTTTCCTTTTTTTCTCTCCAGACTTTGTGTCAGGAGTTCCACGAGCAGCTCGAACTTTGGGAATGGTAGGACAGTTAAACAGTGTTTTACTATTTGCCAGCTTAATTTATGTTTTACTATTTTTCATATACGTTTGATTTTTCCTGTATAGGTTTGCATATATGATGGAAAAAACATGTCGTCCTTACACAATTTTACTGGTGAGCAGGTATGTTTTCAAAATATTTTGAAATATCTATTGTAAAAGTAGTGTTTATTTATTCATGGGAGAAAATTAACATTATGAAAGTCAATTTATAGTTCCACCAGAGCTAATCAATAATTTTGGCTTAAGTGGATAAGTCAAAATGTGTTGTCATGGACCATAGAAACTTTTATTAAAAATATCAGTCCATGAAGTTATTATTTCTTGACCTACCCCTCATCTAAGACTATGCATTTCTTATTAAAAAATCATTTTATCAGTTCTCTTAGCTCTTTTAGCATTCCATACATCAATTGTATCAATCATGTTTGTACATATGTTGCCATCATCATTACCATAGCATTTTCTTTCTGCATGAGCCCTTGATATTAGCTTCTCTTCCCCCTCCTCCCACTTTCATGGTAGGAAATTATAATTTTTAAATAATAATTGTAGATTATGGTTATTTCATTTTGTAAACCCTACACTGCCTACCTTCACCCAAGTTTCTGTTGTTCATCCCCCTGAGTGGGTAGGTTGTACCTCAATCATTGTAGATGGTTGCCCTTCTCCATCCCCTTCCCTCTACCCTCATGGTATCTCTACTGCCACTGCTGTGCCCGAGGGGTCTAACTGTCCTGGATTCCATGTGTCATGGGTTCTCATCTGTAACACTGTACATGCTGCGGTCTAGCTGGATTTGTAATGTAGAACTGTGGTCATGATAGAGGCGGGGTGGGGAGTATTAAAGAACTATAGGAGTGCTGTGTGTTCCATTGGTGCTATGCTCTACCAGGCTGACTTGTTCCTTTCATGTGACCCTTCTGTGAGGGAATGCCCATTGTAAATGTGTACGTTTCTAAAGGTGGTATTTCTGTTTCTGTTAACCTTTTCTGAAGAAATGAGCACTGCTCTATTTTCACTACCGTGAAAACAAGTTTTGCTCTCTTTAGGAGCTCAAGACATGTTCCTTTGCAATGTTTTTTGGAACCTGGGAGCAAAAAGATGTCTGAAGGCACAGGTTGATGGCTGTAGAGCGAACAGGGTGTTGTCATTCACCGAAATTATTATAGGAGAGATCTTTTTACTGTTGAAAAATGAGCTAGTGGAGTGTCATGATGGAAAATAACTCTTTGGTATAATTTTAGGGGTATTTTCCTCATCGGTGCAATTTTCAGTTATCTTGAAACTTCGTAGCAAGCTCCTATGACTCAATGTCCTTCAGAACTATCCATGCAGAGTCTGCCTCTGGAAGTCCCAAAACACAACCTTCCCAGGGACATCTCTGCCTGGAATTGAACCTTAATGAGGTTCCTTTGTAGGCTCCCTAATGAGACTAAAGCAAGTGTGATGACAGAATCAGTGTATTAGTGTCCTTTATTTCACTTCTCAGGGTTCTACTATCCATCACAATGGCTACCCAGAACTCACAAATAAAATTCAGGATTAAAGGGCTTATGAAAGAGGTTGATAGCTGTAAAGCCAGTGAGAAGTGCTCAGGCTTGAGTTTTCATCAGAACACACTACAAAGTTGTTTTTTGTTTTTTTTTTCAATCTGCTAATAAGTGCCCAAAGGGTATACCACTTACTACACGTCTCAACCCCAAGGCCTTGAACTCAAGTTCCATGGGTCAACAAGCTCAACTTAGCCAGTTAACTACCTGAAGGCACCCCATGTGACAAGCCAGCCTTCCGCCCCAAAGCACCCACCTGGGTGGGCTCCTGGGTTAGGAATCGCACTACCCCCTGAGGGGCCTTGCCCTGGCTCCTCTATGGAGAGTGTAGCTCTCTTCTGGGTCCAGGAAGTTCCCTGAGCAGGGACCTCCGTCTAGAGTTGTTCCACCCCTGGCTCGTGCTGATAATGAGATCCCTCCTCCTGCTTCTCAGGGCTCATTTGATGACACAGGGGGATGGCAGCTACTTGCAGGTGGATTCTATCAGTGTCTTCCCCCTACCTGCTTACCAGACCCATGCAACTCTTTTGGCGGGAGTTAGATACTTTGGCTAGAAGCGCCACATGTAATATTTCACTACCCCTGAAACAAATCTTTTACTAAGTGAACTAGCCATTCACTGACCGCAGAGACATTTAAACACATTTTGTTTGGATGTTGGGATAAACCGTGCATATATGAGCTGAAACTTGTGTTAGTCCGGACAGACTAGAGAAACAGATTCATAAATACACATATGTATGTAAAGGAGAGGTTTATATAGAAGAGAAATGGAACACTGAGACAGCATCCCAACTCAGTCCAGTCCAAGCCCACAAATCTGATACGAGCCCATATTTCTGATACCAGTCTATAGTCTGCTTCAGATTCAAGAAGCACGTGCAATGACATCAAATGCAGGGCAATCCCAGGCCAGTGAGTAAGAAAATCTTAGGATCCAATGGCTTTGTGATGCTATCAGGGGACTCTCTGTGACTTCTCAAGCATGTCAGCACTGGCAGGAGTCTTTACATGGCTTTTCTGGCTTCAAGGGTCTGGTTCCATCAGGGTAAGCGCATGGGGCTTCTCTTTCAGGATGTCTCACAGGGAGTCAGCCATGTGTCTTATCATTAGAGCTTCTCCAAAGGACTGAGTCATGAGTCTCTCTCCTTCAAGGGGGAAATATAGGCGGATTTCCCAGAATTCTCAGGAGAAAGTCATGTCCACTCAGAGGTCTCATTGGCTGTCTCCAGATTGACAGGCTAGACTCCACCCCGACACTCTCAATCCTCACATTGACACCAGATTAGGGGACTGCCACAAACTCTAGTGTAGCAATACTTTTTTAGTATAGCAAAAGCAAAAACCTTTGTTTTTCTTGTGCATGTGCATGCGTGTTTTTACAAAAATAGTTTATGCAGTGTTTTTTAATTTTTTATGTGGCTTTTTAAAATAACATTTTATCATTGGCATTTCCTTATTGAAGTTTTTTTTAGGAACTTCATAATGGTTTAATGATCTCATAATGTTCCCTATTATGAATATAAGATAGGCTTTAGATGTTTTATCTTTTTAAGTCAGAGTAATTTGTTTAAACAAAGCCATTTAATTCCCTGTTGTGACTAGGATTCCTTTTCTGTTTGTTTGGTTTGGGTATTTTAAAGGAAATAGGAAATCAGATGTTATGCACTGGAAGTTTTTCTTTGGTGATGAAGTTACCCGTTGAGGTGCCGACTTCAAGGTTGGCAGTTGAAACTACGACCACCTCCATGGGAGAAAGACAGGGCTTCCTACTCCCATAAAGAGTTACAGCTCTGCCCGGTCTGAAAGAGCCACTGTGAGTCAGGGTGAACTCGGTGGCAGTGAGTTTGTCTCGTTAATTTTAGTAGATGTGTCACAAAGAGGGGCATAGCTGTATATGTTACAGGGATTGCAAACAAGCTTTCTGTATGTGACCTATATGAAAGAGCACAATCTCCTGTTAAGATGTACTAGGCATTCTCTCTGTAAGTATAGGCATTTCATAAAATTGTGTATTGTGTGTGTGCGCCGGAGAATTAAGTCAGAAGTTAGTCATGATAATGTAGAAAAACAAATCAAGGTTGTAGGTGGATAAGGTTCTAGGAGAAGATTGATAGCATGGGGCACTAGATGGATGGGCCCCCGGAAACCTTCCCCCTTTGATCAGTCAGGTTGACGAACAGCATGGAATGGCCTGCACTGGGCCACGCATAATGTGGTGATCCTTTTATGCCATCAAGACTTCTTCACCTCCGGCAGCTTCTGTCTGTTGACTACAGGCAAGTCTCGGGGTCATTTTTAAGCGTTTCTTTGTTTTTCTTTAGCCATTTTGTGGTGAAAATGGCTTTGCCTTAACACACACCAGGGCTCCCTTATCCAGCCTGTCAGTGCAATTATCAAGGAAGGCATTTGCCACTGTAGATCAGGTTCGTTGTTTATGAAAATTGGGCTAATGTTTAACTTTCTCATGAGGAGGTTGTTAGGATCAAATAAAAGTACTTCCTGCATTGTGTCCCAGACAAAGTGTGTCCCAGTAGACATCATCTTGTCTTTATACTTTCAGCGTAAATACCCTGTGAAACTCAGGACCACGGATATGATTCTGTTAAATTTCAATCAGCCTGCTGTCCTAGATCTAGTATATTTTATTACATACTCTCTGATTTGTGCTGGAATATAGAAGATGCTTTCTGGGTTCTCCACTACAGGTACAAAACAAAGTAGAAGATGTAGGAGTCTCCCTTGTTATTCCTTCGTGGTAGCTCTGCCAATCAAATGTTAGAAACAGTGCTAGCCTTTTTTTTTTTTTTGTCTCATTCTTTACGTTGGTTCAACTTTAATTTTTCATCTTTCATAGTTTTGTTTTTTCTTGGTGGTGTCTCTTTGGAACTTTTTCCTTTTCCTATTTATTTCTAGCCAGGCTCCAATGTCCTTGATGTTCAGCAGCTACGGAGTTGCAGAGAGGACATCTCACAATAAGCCCGTGATAGACTCCAAACACATTGTACTCTGTGTAATTCAAAAGCCAATGCCCTGGCTAGGGGTTGATTGAGCTATAAAGAACCGCCTTCTTTCTATACTTTTTCAAACAGCAACTTCTCTAGAGTGGCCATAGTTCTACACAGGAAAAGCAGCGTTGGGTTTGTGAATGATTGTTATCTATCTGTGACTCACAGCTATTCATAATCACTTCTTACAGTGGGTTTACATGTCTGTCTGCTGTGAGAGGTCTGAGTAGGGTGTGTCTGCTGGTGTCTGGAGTGTTTGGGGTCATGGAGAGGAAGGAGAAAAGAGACTAGCTCTAGGAAGGGAAGTGGATTTTTTACCTTGCCATTAAAGGTAAAGTGTCGTAGACAGTGGAATGATATATATGGAATACGCTTCTCCCATATATGCAAGGGAATAAGCAGACTTGATTGTCATTTTATTGGTAGACCAAAAGAGAAGAAGTTTAAATAGAGGGACAAAAGGAAAACAAACGACTAAAGGAAAAACAAAAGACATTATTTGATAAATGGATTACAGATGTTAATTGTCTGAATTGTCAAAATGTAAACATTTCATTTTCATTTTGTTATCCAGATGGCTGCATATTTCGGATTTTCTGTAGCTGCCACTGACATTAATGGGGATGAGTAAGTGTTCAAAAATGTTCCCAGACATGGTTTCTCTTGTGTTCATGTATGAAGGTTTTTTACTGAAACTAAACATTTTCCTTCTTATTTCTCTATTCCCTTCTTACTAATCTTTCTATTTAAGAAACAAATTTATAGTACCCTTAGTAGCATTAGACAATGACTTCTTTGGCTCTTAAGTTGGCTATGCTTTCAGTCTTTATTTCATCAAAGAATAAAACAATTCTGTGAATTAGCCTTTTAGCTTTCAAGGAAAAGTTAAGGCTTGGATTGGAAACAATTGCCATGGTAACTATTTGATACTCTGGAAGTCTGTGAAAGATGTGGACGGAAGGAAACTCAGTTTTAATAAGAATGTGCTTGTTAATAATCAGACAGTGTTTCCTGTTGCTTGGGCGCAGATATTCTGTTCTTTTAGTTATGCAGATGTGTTCATTGGCGCACCGCTCTTCATGGACCGTGGCTCGGATGGCAAACTCCAGGAGGTGGGTCAGGTCTCGGTGTCTCTGCAGAGAGCCTCAGGAGACTTCCAGACGACAAAGCTGAATGGGTTTGAGGTCTTTGCAAGGTTCGGCAGCGCTATAGCACCTTTGGGAGACCTGGACCAGGACGGCTACAATGGTAAGCTCAAGGTCCAGCAACTGGGGCTCTCTGATTCTCTGTGCCCACCTAGGAAAGACCTGGAAACTTGGTTAGAGGATTTTATTAGAGTAAACTTTTCTGGAAAGAAGGATAGGGCCAACATCTCTTCAGAGCACATTGTCTCTCAGTCCCCACCGTTGTTTCTAATTTTATCCAAATTTGAGTACTGGAAAGGTTACTTTTCTAATAAGGACTCGGCTTGTCTAATGGAGACATGCTGACTAGCAATTTCCTGTGTCTCTGTGTTCTTCTGAAGGAGCTCCGGTAATAGAGTGGTTATGAATTGGGCTGTTAGCCACAAGGTCTGCGGCGTGTAATTACCAGAGTAAGATGAGGCTCACATAAAGAGTAACAGTCTCAGCCTCAGAAATCCACAGGACAGTTTCACCCTGTCCCATGGAGTTGCTGTGGGTCTGTGTGGACTCAGTGGTAGCGTGTCTTTTGTTATGAGGTCCCTGCTTAGCGGCAGTGCCCTCTGTTGTCTAGTTTCCTGCAGTGTAAAAGAATGCTCTTAGCCCATGGTACAGGGCAGTCCTGGCTAAGGTATGTTTCACACATATCTCAAAAGTAGTGGAACTGACGTGTGATGAATACTTTTCAGAGCTTTCACTTTGATTGGGGTGCCCAAATTATTCTGAGGAGGGAGTTTATATCTCCCTATGGAAAGCACACGTTCAGGACGCAAGCCCATAGCTCCATTTCAATACCTACATGCATCTTTAAAGGCAAGTATAGATCTGTATTATAGATCTGTAACATGAAATTCATATTCACCACGATTTAAAAAAAAAACGCCATTAAGCAACTTTGTAGAGATTACAGAGTGGAAGTATTTAATGGGTGGTTGGTTGGTGTAACGATCAACACATCAGGATAACTCCAAAACCCACACATCGTTGCCGTCCAGTCCCTGTGCCTCAGAGGGACCCTGTAGGACAGAGAACAACTGCCCTGTGGGTTTCCGGGGTTGTAAAGCTGGACAGTAGTGGGAGGCCTCTTCTTTCCCCCATGGAGTGGTTGGGGATCAGAACGGCTGCGCTTGTGGTTAGCAGATCTGTGCTTATCCCACGGCACAAGCAGCGCTCCTGCGTACTGGCACGTATGCCTTTTTTTTTAGGCATCACTGCCCTCAGGTGGTGGGAGTAGGAGGCCCAGCCTTTGCTCCTGGGAGCCGGAATTGAACCTCCATCCCAGTGGGCCGCAGTCCCGCGCACAACCACTACTCCACCGGGGCTCAGCCCTTACGTATGCCTTTAAAACACAAGAAAGTTTGCCTATTAACATTAGATTAGAGATAGTTCATTTCTTGAGCAGTCTTTCTTATGGAAAGGACTGTGTTTGTTTGCCAAGACTATACTCCTGTTTCAAAACAAAACAAATAAAGGAGAAGCAGAAACCCCAGAAAATAGCACCGACAATGTGTGAAGGACGAACTAGATTGCTTGACGAAGTAGCACTCTCCTTATGAGCTAGATGATAGCCCATGAGAGGAGGTCAGAATGTGCAAAAGAACAAAGGGTTAGGAAAGGTTCAGGTGGTTTTCCTCAGACAGTCTTTCAACACCAGAGGCATCTTCTCCTCGGGAATAGTATGTTAATAAACACATAATTCTCAATGTACATATCAAATTAGAATACTTTTAAAGCCTAAGAAAGGGTAAAAGGAAAATGTTTGCAATTTTTTTCAGATATTGCAATTGCTGCCCCATATGGGGGTGAAGATAAAAAAGGAATTGTGTATATCTTCAATGGAAGAGCAACAGGCTTGAATGCAGCACCTTCTCAAATCCTCGAAGGACAATGGGCTTCTCATAGCATGCCACCAAGCTTTGGCTATTCAATGAAAGGAGCAACAGATATAGACAAAAATGGATATCCAGGTACATCTATATAAGGGTCTCAGCTGTTAGCCAATAATATCAATTGCTGCTCTCTTGATTTATATTATAAATCATCTCAATTTAGTATTTCAAGTATTGATCAAGGCTCAACATACTCAAGGCCATGTTCTCCTTACTGAAGGAGATAAAAAGCAAAGACAGCCCACTTTCTTTAACAGATCATTGTGTCCTTTTGAAATATAATTTAAAATATATGCATTGCTTCTCTAAATCCTCCCAGGGTTATTTGTGAAGAATATAAGCTAATTATATCATTATACCATTTTTGGGAGGTTTAAAGAGACCGAGGAAGGCAATTTGCTCAGTTTCCCTTGTGTTTGAGTTAGTTAGAAAAAGTTAAGACTCCTTTCTGGTTACTTGTTTCTTTAGTGTATCATAAAGGATATGGGAATGAAGAATTCTCTTCTTTAAATGAATATAATGCAAAGGATTTATATTATCCTTGTTGAAAAATTAATGTGGGCTCAATATTTACAAATATTTTGAAGTGCTTCTAGAAATAGTGCCTGGCTTTAATTCTCTTATCTGTAAAATCTTGGGATTTTGGTGCATTTCAAAAATTGTTATAAATGTAATAGGTCTTAGAGAACTTAAATGGCAATACTTTCTATCTTTAGTCTTTATTCCATGCATACACATTTGCTTTTGTTCTTTTACGTAGCTTATTCATAATATGTTCATAGTATGCTCACTGTTCTTAGTACCATATATACTCATGTATAAGCCAAGTTCTTCAGCATATTTTTTGTGCAGTTTTTGTGGTAAAGTTAGGTGCTTTGGATCAGCTTAGACTCGAGTGTAGATGGTATATTCATTTAGAATATCAGACATCTCTACTTTTAATTAGTTGCCCGCTCACATAGGATAATGTAATATCTTACTTAGCCATGTTGGATATTTATATTCTAGTATATAATTCTAATGCAGAGCTCTGATGATTTTGTTAGGACACTAGTCTAAAATTGCCATGTCCAAAGATAGCCCCTTTTTTCTTTAGGTAGTTTTTTGTTGATATGAACACAGCAAAAGCACCAATTCTACAGTTTCTTCACGTATAATATAGTGACAGCATATTCTTTAAGTTGTGCAACTATGCTCCCCCCCCTTTCCTGAGCTGTTTCTCGCTCTCTAACAGATACTCAGTACCCTCTGAAGCCCCTGTCTACTCTGTTGAGTTGTTTTTGTGAGTTTGTATAGATTAAAAGAGCATAACGGGGAAGGCAAAGTTTTTACTAGTTCAGCTAAGTGATGTTGAGATTTAAGAAGGCTTCAGGGAGTAATTTTGGTTTAAGATTTAAAGGTCATCTCTGGGCATTAGTTGCAGTGGTTTATCCCCCCTCCATGGCTCTGTGGAGTCAAGAGTTCGTGAGAACTTAAAATTCTGGTCTGCATTTTCCCCCTTTTGATCAGGATTCTTCTTTGGAATCTTTAATCAAAGTATTAAGACGTGAGCCCGACACCACTCCAGCTCTTCTCGCCTCACAGCCAAGGAGAGAGTTGTTCATGGAGGCAGTATGTATGTTCATATACAGGATTCCTTCACACTGCCACTCACTCCAAAAGAAGGTTTTGTGACCTTTTTTTACACTCACCAGGAGGAAGTGAGAGTGATCATTTCCCCAAACTTGGACTACTGGCTGCCACTTTTGTGTATTTCAAAGTAATTTTACACTGTACCTTAGGAAGAAACTGTTACTTTGTTATAATTTAATTTTTGATTGTGATGAGATTAAGCAGTTTTGTTAATTTGCATGTATGTGTATTTTTATGACTTTATAAAATATTTGTATTGTCCTTTTTTGGTTTTATTTTATGTCTTGAAATTGTAAAACTGCTTCCTAAAGCTTTTTTCCGTTGTGACTGTTGGGAGAGGTGTGTGCTTTCTCACTGTTGCTGTTTATTAAATTGTCATATTTAGGAACCTCATCTCTTGTATGAAAGCCTAGTTTCACAATAAGCTTTCATTATCAATAATAGCATATTTGCAATTTTCACAGAAAAGTATACTTTCACATGCTCTCTTGCGACCACTTAGTGAAGTCTAGTTTTAAGAAGTGTTTTGAGGGCTTTATAGAATGATGTATGAATTCAGGAACCATTATTATTATTAACGTGTTTTGACACTCTCTCCTAAGATTTAATTGTTGGAGCTTTTGGTGTGGATCGAGCTGTCTTGTACAGGTGAGCATACTCCAACTCCTGTAATACAGGGATATTCCGAGTTATTTGGAAGTTTCATAGTGAAAAGCTGTGTTTGAAGAAAGCCAGGTGACCCAGTGGGCCAAGTGCCAGGCTGTAACCCCAAGCTCTGCAGCCTGCTCTTGTCCTGAGCGGTCTTCTTCAAAAACCTCTGTAGGAGAGTTGTGAGTTCAAATGACTTGGCAGCAGGTGTGCCTTTCAGTTTACCAGGGTTTGAATTTTAGTCCTGTGCTCTTGAGGTATTAAAGAGCTGCTCCCCGGGGCTGAGCCCCGGTGGCATAAGTGGTTGAGTGTGGGACTGCAGCCCACAGGCTTGGCGCTTCAAACCCAGCAGCTGTTCTCAGGAGCAGCACTGGGTAGCGCCCACAACCACTAGAGGCAGTGATGCCCCCACCCACCCACCCCCACCCACACAAAAAGAGCTGCTACCTGTCTTTGTTAGGCTGAAATTTGTTTGTTTTTGGGGGGCATCACTGCCCTCTGGTGGTCGTGGGAGCTACCCAGCCTTGCTCCTGGAGAGCAGCTGCTGGATTTGAACCGCCAAGCCCACGTGGGCTGCAGTCCCGCACTCAACCACTTATGCCACCAGGGTTCAGCCCTAGGCTGGAATTTTTACAGGAGCAGATCTCTAGATCTTTCTCCTTTGGAAGCCCTGGGGTGGGAGTGGGAGTGGGAGGAGTTGCACAACTAACCAAAGCCCTCCTCCTCCCCCCCGGGCTCCTTGTTCACAGTTTGTTGCAGGAAAATAGTGTTTGTACAAGGAAGACCCAAGCAAGAGACAGCTGTCGATATTTTTATTTAGAAACAAAGTCAAGACTTTCCCCCCTTTATTCTTTAAATTATATTTTCAAATATATTTTGCTTTTGTTTATGTTTTTACTCATATGAGTTTACATTTTCTTACAAGAGACAAGAAATTAATGGAATTCTTCTGACACTGTTCTGTGACGGCCAGGGTGGTGTGTGATGAGTGTACAACTAAAGATCTTTCGTAGGGACGTGGGTGAAGTTCACATGGATGCATGCTGCCAGTCATTCTTGTATCTCATCAATTCAGTATCCCTTAAAATATTACCTGGCCCACCAAGTGGATTGAGCTATTTGCAACTTCTGTGAGCCAGGTTTACACATGGTAGGAAAATCGTCAGAATGTGTGATAGATTCATTTCACTGTTGCTCTAGGAGAGGTATGTACAGTAGGATTGATGGTTTCCAAAGCAGATACACTGACCTTTGCCTACTGTAGTTCCATACCAGTTTAAAACCTGGACAGCTGAATTTTGTAAGCTGGGTTTTAATTTAGTTTCAGTTTTAAGGTAATTATCAATGAAAAAGATGCACTTGGTGAAAATTCAGACGATACAAAATGTGGCATAGCAGGTTTTAAAAAAATAGATTTTCTTCTACATCCATCACTAGTTTATTTGTATGTCTTATCAGAAGTGTCCTATGCACAAGAAAAATATTGTGGGTAAATGCATGTACACATATCCTTTAGACATAGCTTTCTCTATTAGAATTCTATCTTGACTATCTTTGAGATCCTTGTCTATTGGCACAGATAGCTTTATCGATAGTACTCATTTATCATATGGAATTATTTGGAATGAAGTAGCTATGGATAACTTAATTAACCATATGAGTAGACTGGGTTTAGCTGTAACAGTTTGTTTAAGGGTTTCCTTAGACACTAGGACTTTCAGTGCTAAAACCAAGGAAGTCCTGACCAAACGAGATAGCTGGTAATTCTATATTGCGGTTGTTTCTTTTCTTTTTCTCGTGGTGGGGGCATCACTGCCCTCTAGTGGTCGGGGGAGCTACCCAGCCTTGCTCCTAGAGAGCTGCTGCTGGATTTGAACCGCCAGACCAATGGGGCGCAGTCCCGCACTCAACCACTACGCCACCAGGCTCAGTCCGATTGTTCCTTTTCTTTATTAGACATTGTGCAGTTTTTAATCTGAAATGTTTTGAACAATGTAACATTTATTATTTTTTTTTGTTACATTTATTTTTAATAACTTTTTTTTCTAACTTTTTTTTTTTAACCAGAGCCAGACCTGTTATCACTGTAAATGCTGGTCTTGATGTATATCCTAGCATTTTAAACCAAGAGAATAAGACCTGCTCACTGCCTGGCACAGCTCTCAAAGTTTCCTGGTAAGGGCTTTGGTTGTTTGAATGGAAGTAACTTTTGTGATTACTAATTGAACCATTATAAAAAAAAAATTAAAAATCATTGAAGAGTGTTGAAAATGAAGATGGTTCTGAATTACTGTTAAAGCAGTTTCCTTAGATAGATTCTATTTGTGTCATAGATTGCATTATAGAAATGTTACTCTCAATAAGTCTCTATAAATACTTTATAAAGTAGGATAAAACTATACTTAAAAATACGTGCTTGCTCCATACATGCATTTAGAAAGGAAAAATAACTGATAAGATCTCAGAGTTCATATTTGGTTTTTATTTCTGGTTTAGTATTATAAATTACTAAAGTGTGAAGCAATTTTACTGAAATTTGAACTTAATTGCTCTTTTATTAATTTCAAAAGAAAATGTAATAATCAATCTACTTTCTTCTATAAAGTCTTTCTAATTTCTCTTGGTGAGCAAAGAACTTGAGTAGAATTTCCCAAAATGACGTTCCTAGGGTGGTGTTAATAGTATATGGCTCAATTTTTAAAGTTGCATTAGTTTCTTATTTTTTTAGTCCATTTTATTTTTCAGTAGTATAAAGATTTATTTTCTGTGACTTTTAAGTAAACCCAACTAAAAAAGATTAGTATTTTAAAATAAAGATAGAATGAAGATAGCAGGTTATAAAAACAGCATAAAATGATACAGACTGGACAACACAGAGAAAAACTCAAGCATTAAAAAAACTCCTTATGCAAGAAGGTAAAGCTGCCCGGGAGTCAGACCTGATTCAGAAGAAGATATGGAAGGGGTTTAAGATAGGGGTTTAAATCATTGCTGATGCCAGATGCATCTTGGCTGAAAGCAGAGAATACCACAAATAGGGTTAAGCGCATTCTACTAACTCTACAAAGGCATTCAACTGTGTGGGTAGCAAACACTGGATAGCCTTGAGAAGAAGCATGAGAATTCCTGCACACTTAGTGCTCATGCAGCACACTTCAACATGGATCAAGAGATAGTTGTGTGACCAGAACCAGAAAATGCTGCACGGTTTAAAACCGAGAAAATTGTGCATCAGGTTTGTATCTCTTCCCATACTTTCCCACCTGTATGTGGGGCAACTCATCAGAGACTCTGGATTATAGATAGAAGAATGCCGCATCGGATTGGAGAAAAGCTTCTTAGCAAAGTCCGCGTGGAGTTGACGACTTTGCTTGCTCTGAGTGAGGAAGACTTGAAGCACTATAGAAGATCAAGGATTGCAGCCGTCAGTATGGATTACTGAATTTGAAATGAAATCCTCACAACTGGACCAATAGGTAACATCATGTAGACGGAGAAGAGATTGAAGTTGTTAGGGATTTCATCTTGCTTAGTTTCACAATCAGTTCTCATAGAAGCAGCAGCCATGAGCTAAATGGTGCGTTACTTGGGGTAACATAGCTGTACAAGCTCCCTGTAAAGTGTTAAGTAGTGAAGATTTTACTGTGAGGCTTACGGTATGCCTGACTCAAGTTAGGGTATTTCAATTGCCTCTTCTGCATGTGAAAGTTGGAATAAGGAAGATGGAAGAAAAGTTGGTGCATTTGAATGGTGGTGCTGGTGAAGAATATTGAAAGTCCATGGACTGTCAAAAGAGCAAACAGATCTCTCTGCCCCGGGAAGAAGTACAGCCAGATGCTTCTGAGAGGCAAAGCTAGTGAGATTTGGTCTCATGTACTGTGGGCGTGTGGTGCGGAGAGTGCAGTCCTTGTGAAAGACATAATGCTTGGTAAAGTAAAGGGGCAGAGAAAAGCCCCTGGATGAGCTAGATTGAGACAATAGCTGCAACAATGGGCTCAAATTTAAGAAAAGGTGAGGATGAATCAGGACCAGGCGGTGTTTTGTTCTGTTGTACATACAATTGAATGATTTGGAACCCTAACCCCCCAAAGGCGCCAAACAGCAACCGTAAGAGACATTTTCATCTCATTCTCAAGGGAAGACTCTTAAACTTTCTCCATTAAATGAAATGTTGGTTAAATGATTATTGGTTTTGCATAGATGCCCTCAATCATACAGAGACATTTTCCTTCTTTGGCTGTTTGTGCTGAGAGGTTTGAGGGTGTGCAATACCTTTTCTGCATCAGTTAAGATGATTTATTGTTCTTTTGTTTTATTTACGTGGTAGATTATAGCGACTGGTTTTCTAATGAACTTGTAGTTTAGTGGTATGAATCCCACATGATTATGGTGTTTGATGTGTTTTATATATTGTTGCAGTCTTTGGCTAGAATTTTTTCCACCTGATTCTGGTACTTTTAAAATTTCATTTTTCAATTTCTATGGCCTCATAGTGTCAGTAGCATATTATCTGGTTTCCATTTATTTATTATATTTTCCTTCTTTATCGTGTTGATTTTAACTTACTATTATGATCAGAGTATGATTTCAACCTGTTAAAATAAATTTTGACTTGATTTTGTGTCTGACCATGTGGTCTTTTCTGGAAAATGATCTGTGTGAGCTGGAGAAAAAGATATAAGAGAATATATATTGTTCTGATGTTGGTTGACGTAGTCTAAGTTTTTCATTATTTGACACATGTATTTTGATACTGGTGGTAGGTGCATGTGTCATGTCCTTCTTTATCTCTGGTAATAGATATTAATTTAAAGACCATTTTAAATGGCATCAGTATGGCCGACCAGGCTCTTTTGTTTACTGGTTGCCTGGAATATTTTTCTCCATACTTCAATGTCAGTCTTAAGATTTGTATGTTGTAAACAGCCAAAGGCTTTGCCATGCATTTTATCCCTTCTGCCACTTTCTGCCTTTGGCATGGAGTGTTTAGCCCATCAACATTTAAGATTATAACTGAAAACGAATGTCTGATCATCTCACTGTGCTATGTATTGTTGAAGTGTTTCATACTTATTTGTTTTTACATTCTGATTTGTTAAATTGTATTTGGGTAATTACTTGTGATGAGTCTTTTTCTTTTCTTTTCTTTTCTTTTTGGAGGGAGGGGAACTGCTCTCCGGTGGTGGGAGTAGGAGGCCCAGTCCCACTGCTGGAATTGAACCTCCGTCCCAGTGGGCCGCAGTCCCGCGTACAACCACTACACCACCGCGGCTCAGCCTCAAGTCTTTTTGTTTTCTTGTGTATGTTTCTTTTTCTTTCATTTCTCAGTAGTAACCACATGTGATGTTACACAATTTATAATTGTAATAGCATAGAACATATGAGCAATAGGTAGTATAGGTCTTTAGTATAGTAAATCTATTTTTTTTTTAGTAAATCTATTTCTAAATATGTTTTTTTTGGGGGGGAGGGGGCATCACTGCTCTCCGGTGGTGGGAGTAGGAGGCCCAGTCCCACTGCTGGAATTGAACCTCTGTCCCAGTGGGCCGCAGTCCCGCGCACAACCACTATGCCACCGGGGCTCAGCCCTAAATACGTTTTTTCTTTCCCCATTTCTGTTTATGTGCCTTGATTAATATCAATATGCAACCCATATTCACCGTTTACTTTATACTTAATTTTTAAATGCCTTTGCTTTTTTATTTGGAATACCTTGATTAATACTTGCAAAACTGGTCTAGTGGTGGAAAATGCTCAAAACTTTTGGTGGTTTGTGATTGTCTTGATTTTATATTTGTTTCCTGGGTGAGTAAACCGCGTGGAGTTAGCCTCCCACGAAGAGGTCAGATGTGCCTCCACCCTCCATCTTTATTGATTTATTCTGACACGAGCCCTTCTTCAAAGACACTCTACTTCTGGGTTTCATAATTCATTGCATTGGCTACACTGAACTCACAGACAATACTCACAATTTAGGGGCGTTCTTTTCTTAAAATAATTTTATTGGGGGCTCTTACAGCTATTACAGCATTCGATACATCAAGCACATTTGCACACGTTGCCACATTCATTTCCAAACGTTTTCTACTTGAGCCCTTGGTATAAGCTCCTCTCCCCCCCCCCCTTTTTTTTCTTCCCCCTTTTTTAATGAATCATTTTATTGGGTACTCATACACTTCCCCTCACGATCCATACATACATCAATTGTATGCAGGCCTCATTTTCACACTTGTTGCCATCATCACTCTCAAAACATTCTCCCTCCACTTAGGCCCCCAGTTCCAGCTCCCATGTCCCCCCTTCCCCATGAACCTTTAATAATTTACAAGTTGTTATTGCTTTTTCATATCGTACACTATCCAATGTTTCCCTTCACTCACTTCCCTGTTGGCCACGCCCCAGAGAGGAGGTTATATGTAGATCCCTGAAATTGGTTCCCCCTTTCTACTCCACCATCCCTCCACCCTCCCAGTATCACCACTCCCATCACTAGTCCTGAGGGAACATCCATCCTGAATTCCTCATGTGTCTGACTCCAGTGTACATCCCCTGGTCTAGACAGACTTGACTGGTAGAACTGGGATCATGATAGTGGGTGGGAGGAAGCATTTGAGAACTAGAGGAAAGATGCATATTTCCTTGTTACTACACTGTACTTTAACTGGCTCATCTCCTCCCTGCAACCCCTCGATAAGAGGATGTCGCTTCACCTATTGATGGGCTTTGGGTCACCAATCTGTACTCCTCTCTATTTATAGTGATATAAATTTAGTTGTTTGATGCCTGACACCGGATCCCTTCAACAGCTCGTGGTCACACAGGCTGGTGTGCTCCTTCCATGTGGGCTTTGTTGCTTCTGAGCTGAATCAACGCTTGTTTACTCAAGCCCAGACGCTATTTTTTAACATCACTGCCCTCTGGTGGTCATGGTAGCTACCCAGCGCTGCTCCTGAGATTTGAACCGCCAAGCCTGCGGGCCTCATTCCCACACTCAACCACTTACGCCACTGGGGCTCAGTCCACTATATCTTTTGATAGCCAGGAACCATCAGCTTCTTCATCACGTTTGCTTATGCACACATTTGTCGTCAGTGATCATATCAGAAAAGTGAGCACGCAATGTTACGATTTTTAGTTCTTAAAGCCTGATAACTGATCCCTTTGATAACTCATGGTCCCACAAGCTGGTGTGCTTCATCCATGTGGACTTTGTTGCTTCTGAACTGGATGGCTGCTTATGTACTCAAGCCTTTAAGAATCCAGACACTACATCTTTTGATAGCCAGGAACCATCAGCTTTCTTCAACATGTTTGCTTATGCACACATTTGTCTTAAGTGATTGTGTTGGGAAGATGAGCATCATGGAATGCCAATTTAATAGAACAAAGTGTTCTTGCACTTAGGAAGTACTTGAGCAGAGGTCCATTGCCCATCTGCTGTTTTACTACTAAGCCTATAAGTGTATGTTCGTTGATCTATTTCCCCATCATCACATATAAATATATGGACCTATGTACATGCCTATATTTGAACCGCTATAAATGCCCTTTATTACCCCCCCCCCAGTTCTTACCTCTATTTCCTTTTACTTTCCTCTTGTCTGACTATCATGCTCAGCCTCCACTTGGGTTTCAGTATTTTTTCTCTGTTACATTACTCTTGATCAATCCCTATTGGACTTCTCTCACCCACCTTATCTCTAATTTTGGATCACTTGATATACCCTTATCCCTGGGCTGGTCAACACCATCTCCTTTCCCCCTCCTCCCCTTCTCCCATGGCCCCCACCCCGGAACCATCAGTCCTGTCTGTTTTCGCCTCCAGACTGTTCATCCAGCCTATCTTATTTAGATAGACCTGCAAAGATTGGAGTTGATCATTTTCTAGTCATTTTCTGACTAGGAATCAGGTAGCTCCTCTATGATCAGGCCTGGTTACCTGTGTAGGTCTGGGACATTCCTTGTGCTATCACTTAGAAATGGTTTCAGTGACTATTGTTACCATGGGGCACTGGGATTCTAGTAACCTCATGCTCAATATCTGTTTTTTAGGGGGGGGCATCACTGCCCTCTGCTGGTGGGAGTAGGAGGCCCAGCCTTTGCTCCAGTGGAGCCCGCTGCTGGAATTGAACCTCCATCCCAGTGGGCTGCAGTCCTGTGCACAACCACTGCGCCACCAGGGCTCAGCCCTCATGCTCAATTTCATAATTGGTTCTGATTGCTTTTCTTTATTACTTTCTCCTATTTCTCTTGGGATGTTCGTATGTTCAACTATTTAGTCATTTGGTTCATTTCTTCTGTTTGCTTGACTGTTATCGCTGAATATTTCTCTTGTCTTTTCTAATTCAGATGTTTATTTTTATCTCAGTAGTTCTCTATGTAAATTTTTTTTTAGTTTCTCATTTTGTTTCTTTTATTTGTTCCTAAACTCTACTTCCCCTCACCCCCCATCCCCGGGGTGCTTTTTCGGCTTTCTTTAAATACATTTAAACCCAAAGGCTGGAAATGATCGATTCTTTGCATTATTGTAGCTTGTGTGGGAGAAAATCTCTCTTCTTCCTAACTTGCTTTTGATTACTCTTCTCTTATAATTTTCTGTGTGTCATTACCTTTTGTTGGCCTTGAGTCATTTTGTTCTGGCTACTTTTTTTCTGTATTCCCCCACCCCCCTTGTTTTGTATCCTGTTTATTGTGGAACAATTGTCTAGTTGAGCATTCTGGTGGCATAAGGCCCAGGCACCAAGGCTGCCAGTTGAAAGATCACGGCCCATGCCCACTAGTCACTAGGGGGATGAGAAGCCAGACCACCTGGCAGAGCTTCCTAACCTGGGGAGTGCCACAGGACAGTGCCCCCCACCCTGTAGGTTTGCTCTGAGCCAGCATCAGCCGACTTGTTTTCTTCTGAGAACCAAGAGTTAATAATATTCTTACCCTGCTTGTTTTTCCATGATCCTTCAGTGTTTCTGTGTGTTTGGATTTCTGTGTGAATTTCTTGTGAAATTCAATCTCCGGATTGGGTTCGAATGGAGACTTGGGAAATTAGTTGTTCACAGATGCTGCTGTAAGCAACAAGACTTGACTCTCTTGTGGGGACAGTGTGGAACGCTGTGTATTTCCCTTATCAGAGCCCCTGCACAGACATGCCCACAGTGCCCCACCATGGACCATATCTTTTGTCCTAGCCAGACTGAAGTGTTCCATTTCTCCCTGCTGCCTTTGTCGTTCTTCTAGGACTTTGCGCTCATCTGTCATTTTGTTGTCTGGGTGAACTAGAGAAACAGAACCATTGGCACTCATGTGTATAAGAAAGAGGTTTACATACAAGAGCAATTAAAGAATGAGAAAACAGCCCTGTCCTGTCCAGGGTCAGAAGACTGATATTAGCCCATATGTCCGATACCATCTATGAGTCCTTTTCTGGCTCAGGCAATGATGCCGAATGCAGGAAGATCACAGGCCAGTGGGTGCACAGTCTTGTGTATCCAGTGGTGGTAGAAGTATCTCAGCACTATCAGGGACCTCTCTGGGCTTCTCAAGCATCTCAGCACTGGCAGGAGTTTCTGCATGGCTTTTCCGGCTTCAGAGGTCTGGTTCCATTAGGGTAGGCCCATGTGACTTCTCCGGATGTTTCACAGGGAGTCAGCCTTGTGTCTTGTCAGTAGAGTGTCTCCAATGGACTGAAGCGAGCCTCTCACCTCCAAGGAGGAAATACGGCCATATTTCCCAGAATTCTCAGGAGAAAAACCATGCCCACACAGAGATATCATTGTCTATCTCTAGATTGACAGGCTAGACTCCACCCCTACACTCCCAATCCTGAAATTGACACCTGATTATTGACTGCCAGTCATGGGCCTCTGCATAATTCAGCATCACTCTGATACAGTTGTCATTATGTGGCTTGCAAACTCCCATGATCAAGTTCTACTGCCTTAAAAAAATCAGTAACAATACACAGGTTAGAACTTCCTCAAGAGTAGCTTCATTTCTGTGCTCCCTGTGTGAGGTGTTACCCAGCTCCTCCCCCAGAATGACTGGGACAGAGTGCACCCTTCCTCCCGCCTTTTTTCTCCCGCCTATGGACTCACCTAGCTCTCCCACAGCTGAACTGCTGTCCAGCGTCCTGAAATTACAGTCTCAGTTTATTTTCTTTCATTGTCCAGTGAGGTAATTGCTGGGGGAGCAAATGAGATGATGCACTTTGCCATCTTACCTTGACTCAATACTTTAAATCTGATTTTTTACCCATTAATAAATTGTGAGAAAAACAGACCAAAAAAAAAAAAAGCCTGCCTAAAAGAACTTGTAATTAAAGCAGCCTTGTTAGGTCATTTATGAGATATTATTTTAAATCAGAACTGTCATTTTCATTCTGATTGATTAAGTTTTGTAAAATTGAAAAGAGGGTAGGAGATTCTCTTTCTTCTTTCTTCTCATCAAAGTGCCACGAAATGTGCTTAAATTAATGAAACGTGAGTTAAGATTATCCTATGTAGCTTTGTTTTGTTTTTGTTTTTTTTGGGGGGGGCATCACTGCCCTCTGGTGGTGGGAGGCCCAGCCTTTGCTCTGGTGTAGCTGGAATTGAACCTCCATCCCAGTGGGCCGCAGTCCTGTGCACAACCACTTCGCCACTGGGGCTCAGCCCCCATGTAGCTTCATGTTTAAAAAATAATGTTGGGGCTGAGCCCCAGTGGCCGAGTGGTTGTGCGTGGGACTGCGGCTCACAGGGTTGGCGGTTCGAATCCAGCAGCAGCTCTCCAGAAGCAAGACTGGGCTTCCTACTCCTACCAGGGAGTGATGCCACAAAAAAACCCCAAACAAACAGGAAAAAAGATTTAAGAAAAATAATGTTATGGCTCTCACCTTTGCCAGGAGACCAGAAGAACTGGATAGTATGCGACTGCTCTTTGACTTTGGTTACTAATCATTGTGATCAGAGATTCTGTGGGAGAATCCTAAGGGAGAAAGAGCAAAATGAAATTTTGAATTCTTATGGACTCCAGATTTTTAGGACTCCTAATGGCTGGATTAGTCCCCTAAAATATAGCCATCTTGAAAACTTAAGTCAAAAATATTGTATTAGTCCAGGTTGGCTACAGAAACAAGTCTAGAGTCACTCATGTATATAAAAGAAAGCTTTATATCAAAGAGTAATTGTATATTAAGAAAACATCTCAGACAGTCCAGATCAAGTTTATAAGTCCAATATTAAGCCATATGTCCAAGACCAGTCTACAAATTGCTCTTGAGACTCATGTAATGCATGCTGTGATGCCAGATACAGGAAGATCACAGGCTTGTGGGTGGAAAGTCTAGTCAATCCAAAGGTGGTAGAAGCATCTCAGCACTGGCGTGGGTTTCCACATGACTCCTTCAGATCTAGGGCTCTGGGTGGAATCAGCCAGGTTCCACGTGTCTTGTCAGCAGGAAGACCAAGCAGAGTGTGCGTGTCTCACCTCCAGGTAGGGAAACAGGAGTTCCCAGAATCAGGAGAAAGCCATACCCACAGAGAGGCATTATTGACTACATTCTGATTGACAGGCTAGACTACCCCTTCGCCTAAGTTGACAGAAGATTATGTAACCGCCACACATATTTTCTGAAGTCCTTTTAAAATCAAACAATAGTTGAGCTTAAGTAATGAGCAGTTTCTGACTTTAGCGCAATGCTGTCGTAAGATCTCTACGGGATCAAATGGACAAGAGCAGTTTGAAAGATTAGATAGCAATCTTTGGGATCAGTAGATTAATTTTAATGGGGAGACAGCAACTCAGAAAAGGGGTGTGAGAATGGTTGTCATCAGTGTTCTTAAATTGTACGTGTTGACACTGTTGAATTTATTATGTATCTTTGCATAGTCTCAAGAGGAGAATAATAAAATCTTAAAAATTAATGTTAAGACATGAGGGCTTCACAGTGTAAACTGTTTAAGCTAGAATTTAGAATTTATGTGTGTACGTATATATGGTTTTGTTCTTTGTTGTTTTTGCACAGTTTTAACGTCAGATTCTGCTTAAAGGCTGATGGCAAAGGTGCACTTCCCAGGATGCTCAGTAAGTTAAACTCCAGGAGAATTACCTTGCTCTGATACCCTGCATGTATGTCCTCACCAATGTTTTTGGATATTGATAATTACTTTGTTGGTGTCATGCTATACTTGCCATTTTGTGCTTAAAGATAATAACAATCGCACCATAATTACATCCTGTGTTAGTTACAACTCTTGGTCAGTTGAGGAATCATACTTTTATTATTGGCACTCCTATAAGTGAAACAACGCACTGAGTGATTAACCTGAAGAAGGTTAAGCAATTACCAATGTGAGGTAAATAATTATTCTGGGAGGCAAAGGCATTGGCTCTAAGTGAAGGATGTACTGAGTCAAGATCTTGCCTTAGAGACATCATTTTTCAATCTGCTCTGGCTCTGTGTACTCTGGTTGCCAGAGGAGAGTGGGGTCTCATAAGAGGGAAGGACATTTTAGCTACTAAATTTGAAATGCACCGCCAACTCTTTGATTGGATTCCAACAAATTGGAATCAAACTATTTCCTTAGGAGTAAATGGTGTGTGTGTAAACTCTAGATATTTAGATTTTCAGGCTGACTTTATGTGACCCAGAGAGCAAAATAGAAGTGTTCCACAGTCGCTGCTGCAATTTGTTGTTATGTCAGATGGTGACAAGAGCTAAGAGGTAGTAATAAACCAGGACAGGTGACCAAGACCACGGGGTTTATGCCTGACGTTTTTTATAGGGTCACGCGGCAGTATCTCACCGAGAAGGTGGCACACCAGCTGTCAGGCTACAGGATATATTTTTTACGCAGATGAAATGATGGTTTAAGAGGCTTGAGGTGTGTTTGGCATGTTTGAGAAACAGTGAGAGGACACTGTAGATTGGCAAGACAGGAGTGGAACCTAATTAATCCCTAACACAGTTTTCACTGAAACAAGCTGCGACATTTTGAGAAATGTGAAAGGAGACAATAGTTTTCAAGGCTTATGCACATCTCCTTTGAAGAAATTATCTAAAGAAATAGTCTTTGAATGTTGTAGACCTAATAGCTATCTGCTTCAAACTAGTGCCAGGCATATTCCTTTGCGAGGCTTCAGTTCCCTGGAAGGAGTCTCTGGGAGCCACAAATGGTTAACGTACTCAGCCGCTCCCTGACAGTTTGAAGGTTCAATCATGCGCAGTGGTGCCTCTGAAGAAGGTTCTGATGATCTGTTCCCCAAAACTCCTTGGTTGAAAGTCTGATGGATACAGTTCCACTTTCACAGACATGGGCTCACCATGCATTCAGACTGACATGTTGGTCACTGTCCATTACCTGTTATTCCCATTAAACTTGTCTCATGAGAGGTTTCTTTCCCTAACGGTCTGATGAAGGGCAACAGGCATGGTGGCAGCTCAGAGTACCATGGCCTCATTGGAAGCAAAAGTGGCATATGTTGTCAACCAGTCCTTGCACTAAATTTTAATGTTAGGTACTTACTAGTAAAATTTTCTTACACACAACAATAGTCCTGCTGTGAGCAGAATCCATTGACTTGTATCTCATGCTATAAGGTTTTTGCCCTCAGTTTAAAATGAAAAAAAAAAGGCTCGTAATATATGTTTTACTATTAATATATTTTGTGGATGTTGAGATTAAAGTTAATGATCAAATATTAATCAGAAAGAATGTGTTGGTTATTTAACTACATTATATAGATAGTTAAAAACAACAACAGGGCTGAGCCCTGGTGGCGTAGTGGTTGAGTACAGGACTGTGGCCCACGGGCTTTGCTGTTCAAATCCAGCAGCGCCTCTCCAGGAGCATGGCTGGGTAGCTCCCAAAACCACCAGAGGGCAGTGATGCCAAAAACAAAACAAAGCAAAACAAAACAAAAAAACACAACAAATCGGAATCAGACTATTTCCTGAGTGGTAAATAGTGTGTGTGTGTGTGTGTGTGTGTGTGTGTAAGCT
This sequence comes from Nesogale talazaci, assembly GCA_004026705.1. Lineage (NCBI taxonomy): Eukaryota > Metazoa > Chordata > Mammalia > Afrosoricida > Tenrecidae > Nesogale > Nesogale talazaci. Next base: position 71,986 of record PVJH01000609.1, read on the forward strand.
CGAGGTCTCTTGATCAAATAGCTTATATGTTCCTTGGCTTTTACAGCCTTCCAGGTGGAGCTTCTCTTGGATAAACTCAAGCAAAAGGGAGCGATTCGGCGAGCACTGTTTCTCCACAACAGGTCCCCTGGCCACTCCAAGAACATGACCATTTCCAGAGGGGGGCAGATGCAGTGCGAGGAACTGATAGCCTATTTGCGGGTAAGGTACTACTTTTGGCTTCATTTTATATACATATGTATATGTGTGTATATATATTTAGGCTGTAATTTTTCATTAAGCCATTTCTACTTTCTGGGGGAAAATTTTTTTTTCACTTTGGTGCAAAACTGAAAAAAGTCAGAAAGATACGCTTGAGGAAATTTGACACTTTTTAAAGTGTCAAACCTGAGTAATGGATTTCTATTCCTATTCCAGGCAGTATAGATATTCCAAAGGCTTTTCCACTGACTAGATTATGAATAACATACTTCTTAAGTACTACCGGACTGTCAAGAAAGTAAAGGAAGCTTCCAGAGTCCACAAAATAATCCATCAACTAAAACCTCCAGTGACTAAATATAAATTCTGAGTTGCAGTCAATCGTGTGAGCCAGTGTTTCTGGTGAGGACCGGCGCCTGAAAAGGTTGAGCAGTAGCTGTGCATGGCTGCAGTGGGATTCAACCTCCCCGGGCCCGTCTGCAAATCAGGGCTCTCGGTCTGAAATGCCAGCATTTCAGACGCTGGCTTTAAGAGTAAAGGGTTCCCTGAACAGAGGAGCACCCAGGTTCCCGCAGGGGCAAGTGCACAGCCTCTAGAGAGCAGAGCAACCCAACAGAGAGACCCATTGGTTTTTACAGGTTAGGTTCAACCAAATATAAATTCCATTAAAACAAAACAAACAAAATGAAATGTATCAATATAAGGAAACAAGCCACTAGAAGAAAAAGACAGACTGTAGCCTATGCAGGCTGGAGGTGTTACAATGACTACCAACAGGATATACATTTGTGTTAAATGTTTAAAGCTTAAGTCTCCAAATTCTTTTGGCCAATTGTCCCTTTTCAGAAAAAAAAATTTTTTTTTATTCAGTGCCCCCTGGCAACTGAGAACTTTTATACCCTAGCCCAGGGGTCGGCAAACTGCGGCTCGCAAGCCATATGCAGCTCTTTCAGTGTGAACGTGCAGCTCTGAAATAACATTAAAAGCACTTGAAGGGGGCTGAGCCCCGGTGGCGTAGTGGTTGTGCGCGGGACTGCGGCCCACTGGGTTGGAGGTTCAAAACCAGCAGCAAGGCTGGGACTCCTACTTCCACCCCCAGAGGGCAGTGATGCCCCCCCCCCAAAAAAAAAAAACAAAAAACAAAACAAAACAAAAAAAACACTTGAAGGTTATTATTTCAGATCATGGTGATTTCATTTGTTTGTAAAAACAAATTTAAGCCTCTTGAGTGGAGAGACAGGATTGACTCTTCGGTCTCAAGAGTTTACCGACACCTGCCCTAGCCGATCCGTAATCCAGAACAAAGTGTCGGTGTCTTCTTTTGTAGCCCACCTGGATTATTCTAGTGATGGTGTGTGTGTCCACTTTAGGAAATAATTAGTTTAAAGGAATAAGATAAAAAAAATTTTTAATGTAAAAAAGTACAGAGAGAGCAAGACACATGCCATTTCAGCCTTCTTGACATGCAAAATTCATCATTAATAAATGTTGTATAAACAAAGGATGAATGTTTTAAAAAAAGAAAAAACATCATAGAGATTTTGAAGGCACATAATTAGCCAACTATTAGAAAATATAAGTATTGACCACGTATAGGTCATAAAGGAAGGAAGTTAACATCAATTTAAAAAACTTAGGATCATAAAGAAGATCCTCTCTGAACCAACCCACTTTTAGAAAAAACAATAGCAAGAAGCTAGGAATTAAATAATTATTTTAAATAACTTAAGGGCCAAACGTAGTCACCCTATAACTTACTTAGAATGAAATTAAATAAAAATTTTATATCACAATGTGCAGGATGTCAAAGAAACAGAATGGGAGGTAATATATATAGCCTTCTTTTTGTTTTAAGACCAAAGACTACAAACCAGTGAGCTAGATGTATAATTTAGTGGTTAAAAGGAATCAGCACAATGACCCCAAAGGCTGGGTGGGTAGTAAGAACTACAATAATGGATTTGTTAAAATGATAGAAGAGTAACTTTTTGAAAGATTGACTGGGGGTAGGGGAGGAGTGGAGAAGAAAAAAAGAAAGCCTCATAAAACTAGACATTGAGAAGGGATGTACAACAGAGAGGTTTGATAGATTGCTGGTTTTGTATTGCATGTCCATGCGTTTCTTCAGTTGAAGTCCATGTCATCATTAATTAAAGCCTCTTCACTTCTAGGATGAATCTGAATTTAGGGACAAGCTCACTCCAATTACTATTTTTATGGAGTATCGGTTGGATTATCGAACAGCTGCTGATGCAACAGGCTTGCAACCTATTCTTAACCAGTTCACGCCCGCCAACGTTAGTCGACAGGTACTGTACTTCCTCAGTGTATCATGATTTTCACTCTTTGTTTCCTTTAAAAGGTCCTAACACATATAAAACCGGATATTTTAAAATCAAGAAGTTAAAAATCAAGCAACCAAATCACTGTGAAGGGGTGGGAAGTAGTGGAGATCCAAAACCCATCCACAGGTTAACACATTAAAGACCGGATAAACTCAGGATCCATCCACAAGGTGTTAAAATTTATGATTTTAAACATAAGGGATTGTGTCTCACAATATGGTACCATTTTAGACAAGGACAGTACTAATCATGAAACATTATTGGCTTTTAACTTGTGTATGTACGATTCAAATATGAATGTGTGTTCAAAATGACATGGTTCAAAAATCTGGAAAACTCAAGGGAAAAAATTAAAATTTCAGCCATTGTCATTCTAAGTACTACTTTGTAATGTCCTAAGATTCTATTCTAAAGAAGTCAGAGAAGAAATTTGAATTTTTGGGTAAGAGATACTTAAAGTTAATGCAGAGTTTGCAGAGTGATGTAGAGAAAGATAAGGATATGTATATGTATGTGTTACATATATATTAGCTCAATGGAAATGGTAAAGAACTAGTTTACTCAAACATTTTACTTTTATTATACAACTTTGAAATATATTTTATCTTTGACTTACATTTTAATTTTAAAATGTGTATGTACATATGTACATATACCTACACATATTTTTGTAGCATATAATAATTCTTTGCTAAAACCAAATTAGACAGTAATTTTCATGTAGACTTTGTCATAATATTTTTAGCAAATCCAGTACAGAATCGGTGCATTCAAATGGTTTATTTCCCATTTCTTCCTAGCCTTTTGTCATGTTCATAATTTCAGATGAATATTTTTGATCCCTTAGAATTCTTTCTTAAATTTTGTTTCTAATATTCTCCCTTGTCTTCCCATCCCACAGAGCCCCGGGCGTCCAAGTTATAGCATACATGTTTCTGATATATTTACTTTGTTTTATTTATTTTTAACAGGTTTTTCTTTCTTTTTTAATCATTTTATTGGGGGCTTGTACATCTCTCATCATAATCCATACATGCATCCATTGTGTCATGCACATTTGTACATGTGTTGCCATCATCATTTTCAAAATACTTACTTTCTACTTGGGTCCTTGACACCAGCCCATTTCTTCACCCTTCACCCTCTTTCCCTCCCTCATGTACTCTAGATAATTTCTTTTCATGTATTAAAATAACAGCTGTCTCCCTTCACCCACTTTTATGTTGTCTCTCCCCCAGGAAGGGGTTATATGTAGATCATTTTTATTGATTTCTCCTTTTTCTCCCACCTTCCCCTTCCCCTCCTGGTATTGCTACTCTCCTTATTGGTCCTGAGGTGTTTATCTGTCCCTTTGTTTCCAGTGCTTATCTATACCCATGTATATGCTCTGGTCTAGCTGGATTTGTATGGTAGAATTGGCGTTGTGGGGGGGTGGAGAAGGGAAGCATTAAAGAACTAGAGGAAAGTTGTATGTTGCATCAATGCTATACTATACCCTGACTGGCTCATCTCTTCCTTGTGACCCTTCTATAAGGGGCTGACCAGTTGACTACAGATGGGCTTTGGGTCTCCATTCTGTGGCTCATTCACATCGATAAGATTTTTTGTTCTGGGTTTTCGATGCTTGACACTTGATCCCACTGACACCTCATGATCACATAGGCTGATGTGCTTCTTCTATGTGGACTCTGCTGCTTCTCAGATAGATGGCCACTTGGCTATCTTCAAGCCCCTGAGACTCCAGACGCTCTATCTTTTGATAGCCGGGCACCTCAGCTTTCTTCACCACATTTGCTTATGCACCCACCCACTTTGTCTTTTTTTGGGGGGGGCATCACTGCCCTCTGGTGGTCGTGGGAGCTACCCAGCGCTGCTCTTGAGAGCTGCCCCTGGATTTGAATTGCCAAGCCCGCGAGGCACAGTCCCTCACTCAACCACTTACACCACGGGGGCTCACCCTGTACCCATTTTTGTCTTTGTATCCTTCCATCCTTATTATTTATTTTCCCCTAAAGTGAATCCTTGTTTTTTGGTTATCTGCCTTGCCTTTGTAGTAGACAATCTCTTTGTAGTGGAAATATATGTGGGTCATGTTTGTAATTTTTAGTATGCTTGTTGTAATATGAAATAAAAATAAAAAGAAACATTTAAGTACTATCCAATGTATTTTTATTTCATTATCTTCTAAATTTAAAAATTATCAGTGAGATGTCTTACATTCATTTTCTCTTCATATAAAATCGTAAAACCCAGACAGTTTTGTATACTTACATCACTTTCAAATCAGATACCAAAGCTTTACTGAAATAATCAGTATTTGAATTTTATATAGCTTATAGTTGAAAAGTTGATTCACATATGTGAATCATTATGTACATACTAAAAGTAAGTACTCAACAGCACTCAATCATTAGAATTCCCATGCCCCGCTTGGGGATTATAACTTGAGTGCTTTATAGTGTTCCTTCTTTGTTCATACATTCAGATATAAGAAGTTATTTAAAAATTCTTATTTTTAAAATGACATCTTAAATAAATAACCATAGAGGTCATACATGGTTCTCTCTGTATGGAAGAAAGTGGTCTGAACATTCAGTCTATAAAGAGAAACTCTAGAGGGAAGTTTATTTGCCCCCCAATTATGTAACTTAGCAGCAGTATTAAACTCAACCCTTATTTCTATCTCTTCTATGCTAGACTTCATTTCAATATTATAAAAGCTTAACTTCAGATGGAAGAGTTTTGCCCTGACACCAGTCAGCACTGTGTATTGTGTCCAGTTATTAAAAAGTTTATTCTGTAAAAGTCAACAACTTACTGTGTTTTGTGGTTCATAGAGACATATACTTTTTAATTTCTTTTTTACAACAGTGTCTTAAATTCTATACCATTGGATAAGTTAATGATACTATCAGTGTATTTACTTTATATCCGGGGGGGGGGGTGATGGATATAGTGAATGATGTTCTCTCATAAAATGGTAATGATGTTTCTAAAATGAACCTGAGACATACATAAATCATAGGTACATGAACACATTGGGGACTTGCACTTAATTCTAGCCCCAGTTTAACAACAGTTAGCGCTTATGACGTGGCCCTCATGAAAGATCACAGAAAATATTGATGCCATCGCAAAGTGTGGTGAAGAAACTAGATGGTGTCCGGATATAAGAGAGAATAACATCTAGGGCTTTGGTTCTCAATCTTCCTAATGACTTGATCCTTTAATACAGTTCCTCATGTTGTGGTGAACCCCTCAATCATAAAATTATTTTTGTTGCTACTTCGTAACTGTAATTTTGCTACTGTTATGAATTGGGCAACCACCGTTGTAGGGTCATTCGACCCCAGAGGAGTTGTGATCCACGTGTTGAGAACCGCTGATCTAGGGTCTTAAAGGCTTATTTTCAAACAAGCAGTCATCTAAGTAAGGAGTCAACTAATTCCACATGAAAGAAGCACACCAGCCAGTATGATCCAAGGATGATAAATAATCAAATCTAAATTGGAATTGGTTTCAGGAGGGATTGGTTTCAGAGCTCAATTGTGAACACCCAGTTTGCAGAAGCTTGTGAATGACAGTGGAAGCCCAAATCCATTTGCTGGGTCCTCACCTGGGTTAAGCCTTGAGTGAATTCCCTCTGGCCAAAGTCCAGGGATATGAATAGCCTTGTTATCAGACAGGGCAGGGTGAAGCTGATGATGGCAGATGTAGTTAGGTTAAAATGTAATATCAATTGATTTTGATACTGACCCATTCTAAAGTTGTTGCAGTTTGTTTGTTTTTTTTTAAGTCAAAGGAAAATACGTGTGCATTAAGCCTCCAGTGAATACCCTCTAATGATAGACCAGGGTTATGAATAGCTTTGCAGTCATGCATAATCATAGTACATTGGAATATGCTTTGCTACAGATACAATTAGGTTAAAATTTAACACCTTACCCTTTGATCTCCCTTTTGACCCATTTTAAATTTGTTCTAGTTTTTAATATGTTCTACTTTTTGATTGAGGGTTTTACTTTGTTATTGTTAGTTTTTTTATTGTTCTTTGTATGTTTTTCTGTTGAAATCCAGGTGTCTTGGGGGTATGAGAGGGGAGAGCAGAGAACTAATAACATTGAGTACAAGAAAAAAGAAAATGTTCTAAAATTGATTGTGGTGAAGATTGTACAACTCTTCATAATAAGATTGAACTGTGATATCTGAATTATAAGCCAATAAAATTGTTTTTTTTTCCATTTTTATGTAATTGTGTTATATACTAAAAATTCTTGGCTAGCTATACTGGCTTGTTCTAATATTGTGATCTCTTTTGTATTAAGTGTACAAATGAGTAGATGTGAAAATAAATATATTCTTATATATAAATGCACATATACAGCATAAGAAGGCTATATTGATGCTTTTCGTGTATAAAAGAGTAAAATACTTTTTCTAGGCTCACATTCTACTTGACTGTGGTGAAGATAATGTTTGTAAACCCAAGCTGAAGGTTTCTGTGGATAGGTAAGTTTTTGATCCAAATAATCACCTTTATAGTAGTAGTCTTAAGTAAGAAATGTAAATAGAAATTTGTTCCAGTACTAGTATAATTTAGTAAGAATTAACTATTTTAGAAGACAATACATGATTCTCTATAAGTAAAATTATTGAGCATCAAAAAAAACCTGTGTTTTCATTAGTAACCCACTTTTGAGGCATTTCTACTCATCATGGATTATAGTGTCACAAAGTAATATATCCTCTAAAGAGAATATACTTTACCACAGGCGTTTTCTCATACTCAAAGCAATTTTACCATCTTATATAGCACATAAATTTAAAAAATTGTGTGAATCATAGACAATCTTTTTTCTTTTCGAAAAACCAGGCATTAATCAGTATGTATGAAAAAAGTAATATACCAATAATAGATATGTGAATAATCATATCCTTGTGGCATCACTGTTTTCTCTTACTGCCGAGAAGCACTGGATTTGCACCCAATTTGCTGTTTCCACTTTTCTGTTGAGCTGTGAAGTCGTCTTAAAATATCCTGAGACACCGTGAGGCCGTGTCAGTGCTGTCTTTGGGCCTCTCAACTCTTCCACCAGTCCGACTCTCCCCACGCAGCCTGGTTCACTGTCTGGTTTGCATTCACTTGTAGTGACCAAAAGAAGATCTATATCGGGGACGACAGCCCTCTGACGCTGATCGTCCAGGCGCAGAATCAAGGGGAAGGGGCCTATGAAGCGGAACTCCTTGTCTCCATCCCACCACAAGCGGATTTCATCGGGGTCGTCCGAAACAGTGACGTAAGCAGACAACTTCTGTAACCGCTGAAGGGGACTTGTGCTTGGGCTGTGCTGGGCGTGGTTAGGTGCTAAGTCCAGCCTGACTCACGGTGACCCCAGTCCAGCAGAAGGGAGCCCTGACTGGATTTTTGCCATCTCACAATTGCTCTTATGTCTGAGCCCATCGCTGGAGTCACTGTTTCCATCTCTCTCCCCAAGGGTTTTCCTCTTTTTCGCTGCCGCACTGCTTTACCAAGCTTGATGTCATTCTCAGGGATAGGCCTTTCCTAACAGTAGGTCTAAAATACATAAGTCGGGCTGAGCCCCGGGGGCGTAGTGGTTGTGCGTGGGACTGCGGCCCACTGGGACGGAGGTTCAATTCCAGCAGTGGGGCTGGGCCTCCTACTCCCACCACCGGAGAGCAGTGATGCCCCCCCCCCCCAAAAAAAAGAAGAAAAAAATAAAAATACATAAGTCTCGCCATCCTTACCTCTAAGAAGCATTCCCTCTGTAGTTCTTCTCAGACAGATTTATTTGTTGGAATGCACCCATAGGCCTTATTAATATTAATGAGTTGCTCCCTTATTTAGTGAACTACTTAGACATTCTACCTAAAATTAAATCACTGGACAAGAAAGTGCTTATCATAATTTTCTTTCATGTCTAGTACTTTGCATAATGCACTGATATGACAGTTTTACAATTGCTAGCTTAAGTGTGTGAAAACAGGGTCCGATAGACGAAATGTCTAAGCCTGTCTATCAAATTATTTGTCAGAGGTAATATGATTATGCATCCAAATCCTCTAGGGAACTTTCAGAAACACATCTGTATGTGGCAGTTGTACATAATCTGGCTTCTCCTTTACCTCCATTTGTTCAATTATACGTCTCTGCTTTGTCAAAAAAAAGAAAAAAACTCAAACCTTGAATCTGTAATTTCAGCTTTTTTTTTCTGTTTCTATCAATAATTAATATTTCTTTCTATCAAAGGCATTAGCAAGACTCTCCTGTGCATTTAAAACAGAAAACCATACCCGCCAGGTAGTGTGTGATCTTGGAAACCCAATGAAGGCTGGGACTCAAGTAAGACCTTTTGATTGCACATTTTCTCCTTCCTATAAAGAGAAGGGTATTGTGTTCTTTGGATTTGTCAATGGTGATTTTTTAAATAAAAATTTCAGATTGATGTTATTAAGTTGGTTTTGATTGTGGGTTTCATGATATGCAGAATTTTGATATGAATGATAGCTTGTATGGTGGCACAGATAACAAACTGCTGTTGATACTGCCTGCTGCAGTTTGATGAATGGATGGGGCAGTGTAAAGTAAGGACTGATAGGGCCATTATGGTCGTTTGACGGATGGAGCTTCAAAAAGAAACTCCGGGAAACACTAAGCCCATCATTCTTGAGTGAGGTAGCTTTACTGCACTCAATTTAAGCATTGGTACCAAATAGAATTCAAAGAGAAACTTGGCTTATTCAGGTTCCCCTTTCAGGAACTTGGCAGCTTGAGAAAAAGGTTCAGTTGGTCTTTTCTCACATTCTCTAAAATGTCACAGTGTAAACCAGTAAAGCAGTGGCTGAGAAGTAGACCCTCCTCACCGTGGCCTGTGGGTGTCAGCGTAGCACTGTGCTCCAGAGGGCTTTCCAGGGACTGGTTTCACAGAAGTAGGCCCACAGACCTTTCCCCAAGGCATCTGGATGGACAGGACAGTGTTTGAGCGAGCCACTGACACACTGACCCTTTGTACCAAGAGAACCTATTTTGTGCTGCCTTGCTATTAGCATTTATTTAACATTAAGTATCGGTAATTTGGACACTGGTGATTTGATGCTAAATACTTTAGAATTAGTGAAGTACATTTTCAAGTAAAAATTATTATTTCTATAACTTTTGCATCTTAATGAAGAGTGCTTAAACAAATACCCTAAATTCTATGGGTTGTTTTTTTTTTGCATGTACACATCTATACAATAATGTTTCATTAATAAGTAGTCATTTTATTTTCTCATGTTCTTATTTTTTTGCTGTCTTACTCTGATTATTTATAAGATAATTCACGGTTATGCCGAATGGTTTTGTAAACTAGGAGACAGTTCGATAAAATGTCAAAGGAGTACCTTTTTCTGTACCACTTAGATGATCGCTAAATGATCTGCTCTTCTCTGCGCTGCTCAGTTGTCCTCTTTGTAGTCCAGCAACTCTTCACGGCTGGAGTTAGGGCATTCTTGCTGGAGGTGTGAGAGGCATTGAGAAATTCCACTTCTGGCTCTATGCATGCCTTTCTCTTAGCCAAATTCTCCCATTTCTTCCCTGACCCATTAATTTATCAGATTTCAGTTACCAAATCATTTTTGCATAATTGGTGTGCTCTCATTGAATCAACAAACACTGACATTTGACCGGTTCAATAGCTAATATTGCAAGGAAGTGGGAATTATGATTACATGATTGTTGTTTAATAGACTCAATTATGGATTGGCCTAATATTTTAAGGAAACAATAGAAAATGATATTGGATCTCCTTGGTCCTTTTCAGTTTTAATTTGTCAGTCTTGAAAAGTCCAGTTTTAGAAGATTTCTGTTTTCTTGAACATTTGAGGTGAAATGTCACTCATCAGACATTGTTTTCCTGACATTGCCATCTTTTCCTCTCACTCAGCTCTTAGCCGGTCTTCGGTTCAGTGTGCACCAGCAATCAGAGATGGATACTTCTGTCAAATTTGATTTACAGATCCAGAGGTATACAAGCCAATTTTATTAGCTTATCATAGTGATTGGGAATACACTATTTGTTGTAAATTGATTTATATAGTATACGTTAGTATAAATGGAATAGAGGAGACTGCAATTTGAGTCCTTGTTTATAGCTTTGTTAGTGTTAGTTTTGAGTCTATAAAACAAAACATCAGAACGATAAATGGTTTCAAAGACAAATGAAATTTGATCCTTTTTAAAATTAAGTGCTAGTAGAATTATTTTGTTTGATGAGTTTTTCTTTTTCTTGTTTTTAATTTATTCATTTTTAGTTCACTGAATGTGCCTCTGTTTTAATGATTGTGTGCAATTCCATTGTGAATTTTTCATTCTCTTTTTCAGCTCAAATCTCTTTGACAGAGTGAGCCCAATTGTATCTTACAAAGCTGATCTTGCTGTTTTAGCTGCTGTGGAAATAAGAGGGTCAGTATGATTACTAAGTTGACTATCTCCCTCTCGTGACTGCTTTTTAAAAGTAACCACTAGGCCCTTGTTTTTCCCTGGTAGTTGACACTTCAGGTTTAGTGGTGGTTTAGGACTATAGCTCATTTAAAGAGAAGAGGGTCTTTTGTATATTCTAAAGTCCCAAATATTTATCTGGTGACCACGTGGGAAAGAATTAGATAGGGCAACAGCAGGTACAAAATAAGTTGACCAAACTTTTATATACATTGGTTTACCAATTCATCTCTTGTGACATACAGTTAATAAAATAGTTTTGTGTATATGCATGCAGACATGCATATACAGATATATTTGCTTTTCTAGAAGCAAGCTTTGGAAAAATTAGTGCTCATTCATTTGAATGTGGGTACTGTTGAAAATGAGCTGGCTGTATCATTTTGATATTCATGGTAGGTTTTCTTTTGTCATTGTTGTGTAGAGTCTCGAGTCCTGATCATATCTTTCTTCCGATCCCAAACTGGGAGCACAAGGAGAACCCTGAGACAGAAGAGGATGTTGGGCCTGTTGTGCAGCACATTTACGAGGTTTGCTGCTGTTGGACAGATGGAACCTTCAGAGAGCCACCGAATAGCAGCAAGCTAGGCTTTGAAAAAAATTAATTCAGTGTAATTTTTATGAAAATTCTGCATAGTGTTTTTACTTCACAGATATTTATATGAATTTCAGCCTGGTTCACAAGTTGATTTTTACCAGTCATATAACTTGTTAAGTCAATTTATATTAAAATTTCTGGGGCTGAGCCCCTTTGGTGTAGTGGTTGTGCGCGGGACTGCGGCCCACTGGGACGGAGGTTCAATTCCAGCAGTGGGACTGGGCCTCCTACTCCCACCACCGGAGAGCAGTGATGCCCGCCCCCCCCGCCCCCAAAAAATTCTAACGTTAATTAGTTCTCCATGGTTATTTTGCAATTTTGTCTATAATTTGAAAATAGTGAACAATAAATATTTTGTTTGTACTGGAAGGATTTTTCCTTGCCCATTAATAATTTTTTAAATATTATCCTCTTATTTAGCCTTTCATTCAGATACATAAAACCTCTTTTTAGAGCCAGTGTTAAAAGTTTGATTTTTTTTTTTAAGTTATGTGCTTTGGTAAAATATTAGAATAACTGGGAGATCTGTGATTTAAATCATGTTGCTATAGAAAAATTAAAGTTAATTATAAGATGAATTTAAAGTAGATTTTTGAGCAAAGCATTTCATATTTTCTTTTATCCCTAGCTGAGGAACAATGGTCCAAGTTCATTCAGCAAGGCAATGCTAAGTCTCCAGTGGCCTTACAAATATAACAATAATACCTTGTTGTATATCCTTCAATATGATATTGATGGGCCAATGAACTGTACTTCAGATATGGAGATTAACCCTCTAAGAATTAAGGTAAAAGTGCTTAATAGCAACTCTTCACTTTGAAGATATTTATTTTTTAAATGTCTGAAACTAATCATGAAATAAAAACAACTATTTAATACAAACTCAGCAAAACTCCTTCTTCACTTCTTAATTAGTACCCCAGCAAAGAGTCTGTCTTTGTATGATTAGTAAAGCTTAATATTGTGCGTGTTGTTCTGTAGTACCTAGTAAGCTTTGATTCAGAAACCTTAGTGACTTGACTGTAACCTCATCACGCTAAGGTTTACGCAGTGTGTATCAGTCTGTTAGCGGCACTCAGTGGTGTGTCAATAGCAGAATTCTCACCGTCCAAGGGTGATTCCTGTCCAATGTTCCTCAAGGGTAGACATCACTCGTCTTGTCATCGGAAACTTGCATGTTGTTGTCACAGTGAGCAGCTTCTGGCAGAGCTTTCAGACTGAGACAGACCGGGAAGAAATACCTGACCATCTACTTCCAAAATCCAACCAGTGAAAAACCCTGGGCATCACAATTGTCTTAGCCCTTTGTACCTGGGTCCCCCATGGTCCACTCAACAACTAACAGAAGCCGGGATGTGTGGGGTTTCTGTCTGTAAGAAAAGATGAACCCTTTACTCCGCACTGTCTCGACTTAGAGTCTAGAGGAATGTCCCTATATGTGATTACATATCATCTGAATAGGATGTCCCTATATGTGATTACATATCATCTGAATAGGATCGTCTTCCTCCTGGCATACACACTGAATACGAAAAGTATTTTCGTATTAAAATATAAATATAAGTTCAGGATGGACACCTCTCAGAGATGTGATGTAAAACTTTAATTCTTTCTGTATTTCATCTCTTTCCCCTCTGACTATGAAAGTTGAAAAAAAAAAAACAGGGTTAGGTAGAGGTAAATTGTGTCTACATAGTAAAGACTATCATTTATTTTCTTGTTCTTATGTTTGGCCTCATATTAGTGAATATTTCTGTAGTACATAAAACTCATTTTTGATTTTAACAGATGAGTATATGTCAAACTGTCATTATAGAACATGTTCTGTTATTTTTTTTATTTACCACCACTTCATTAATACAATCCTAGGTCTCAACTTCACAAGGGACAGAAAAGAATGACACAGTTGCCGGGCAGGGTGGCCGGAACCACCTCATCACTAAGCGGGATCTCACCCTCAGTGAAGGGGATGTTCACACTTTGGTAAGTGCCATTTTAACTACACACATTTTAAATATTTTCAAAATGTGATTTAATACTGATGCCAAATAACATTTCAAAAATAACAGTGCTATGCCCGGAAGAACTACATATAGTTTTATACCACTCAATCATTTTACTTTCCTTGTTGCAAATCAAATTAGCCTCAAATATTCTTCAAACGATCTCTCTTTGTAGATTGCTAATAGTATTTGATTTTGAGTTATTTCCTGAATGTACTCTTTTACTGACATGTTACTCTTTTACTGCCTTCTCCTAACGAGCCTGGTGTCCACAGTTTCAGGGGTGTAGGCCTTGAAGAGATGCATGGCAAGAGAGGGGGTTCAGCCAGCCTCCAAGTAAGGGGGAGGAAGGAGGAAGGAGGAAGGAACAGTTTTCTCACACTCAGATTGCTCAACATATTTTGAATTTCAAGAGTTTTAAAACCAGTAACCCTGATTTTCCTTTTTCACTGAGTGCACTTAACACCTTGTTGAGAATCAATTGACCAAAATATCAAGGCATGTAGGTTCTTCTATTTTATTCTTCAAGATTGCTTTCGTTATCTGGAGTTCCTTGTCCTTCCATATACATTTTTGGGATGGCTTTTCTAGACTTTGCAAAGAAGGTTGTTAGAATTCTGATGGATCTTACATTGAATTTATACGTATATACGCGTGTGTAAGTCGAGTTTTTCAGCACGTTTTTCAGGCTGAAAAAGTCCCCCTCAGCTTATATTTGAGTGAGAGACCCACTTACCTGTTCTCCGGTGCAATTCAGGGGTTCTTCATCCCTCCCGATCATCTGCGGGTGCCTGAAGCCTCTGTTTGCTCTGATGACTGCTAATATCACTGCTTTTCTTTTTTTATGAAATCATTTTATTGGGGGCACATAGAATTCTTACTGCAATCCATACACATATCCATTGTGTCAAGCACATTTGTACATTTGTTGCCATCCTCATTCTCAAAACATTTGCACCTGCGTGCCGGCGGTCTCTGTGTTGCCCACTTCTGTGGGCTGGTACCTGGGACGTACCACATCCTTGTCAGATGACTGTCGGATGTGGCCGCTCTTTTTCTCCCGTTCTTCTCCAGGGTTGTGACCAATGACGTCGCCTTTACAGTCTTAGTCTTTACAGCCTGCTTGGTCACGCCCCCTTGTTCTGCCCAAGCATTGCTGAATACAAGTACTGATATATCTCTGGTCTTGGATATACAGTGTGTTTAAGTACTTAGCCTGATATTTTTAATTTTTTTATTAACTCCTATCTGGACCCAATGTGATTATGCTTGCACAGAGTAGCCTGGGTTAGGGCTCACAATATACACACTTCATGGTGTATGCACTGTGTTACTGTATGCATTGTATTAGCACTACCCATACATATGCGGTAATGCTTCCTATGCAGTAACACAGTGCATACACAATGCAACGTGTATATTAGGCTGCTCCATGCAGATGATCATGTCATCACATTCTGGAAAATCATCAGCCTGCATTAGGCCTCAAACTATACAAACTAAGGCAGCCTAGGTAGCAATGCAGCACATGCAGTAACACAGCGTGTATAGTTATTGTTGATACCGTACTGTTTTTGTTGACCCTCTGTTTTAGTCTGGGTAGGCTAAAGAGGCAAAATTCATAAACACGTGTATGTATGTAAGGGAGAAGTTTATATACAAAAGCAATTGAACATTGATAAAAACATCCCAACCCAGTCCAGTCCAAGGTCATAAGTTTGATATCAACCCATATGTCAGACAATTTATAAGTCCTCTTCAAACTCTTGAAACACATCCAGTGATGCCTGATGCAGGTAATCACAGGCCAGTGGGTATAAAGTCTTTGTATCCGGTGGCATTGTAACCATCTCAATGCAGGCAGGGGTCTCTGCATGGCTTCTTAGCACCCAGGGCTACATCAGGGTAGGGTCATGTGGTTTCTCCTCAGAGATGTGTCATAGGGAGCCAGCTTTGTTAGTTGACTGGCTCCAAGGGAGTGAGCAGAGAGAGAAAGTATCTCCCGTCTCCAAGAAGGAATTACCACATGTTTCAGAATTCTCAGAAGGCTATGCCTACACAGAGGTCTCATTGGCTATCTCCAGATTGACAGGCTAGACTCCACCCCTACACTCTTAATCCTCAAATTGACACCAGATTAGGTGACCACCACACCCTCTTTTCCACTTACAGAGTTGATTTACTGTTTTTCTTTGAAATAAATATTCAAAAACATTTAACATAGCGATGTCTCAGTTAATGTAATTTTATTGGCTTCTATTTTTATTTCAAAATTCATTAATAGTGGGCTGAGCCCCGGGGCCATAGTGGTTGTGCGCGGGACTGCGGCCCACTGGGTTGGAGGTTCAAATCCAGCAACAAGGCTGGGCCTCCTTCTCCCACCACCAGAGGTCTGTGATGTCCAACAACAGAAAAAATTCATTAATAGCTGCTGCATTTCCTACCATAGGCTTATAGTCAAGTCAATAAGGTTCCCAGGTTTTGTGGTAAAATTAGGTGCCTTGGCTTATATTCAGGTCAACTACTACACAAGTATATATGGTAAATTGTTCTGGGACCTTAATTATATATTTGGCACTGTACAGTAGCCATGTGATTTTATAATCAATAAGTTATACATTTCCTGTCTTACTAACTTCTTTATTCATCCCGTCTATTGGTAAGGTCTGTCCGTCCAGCTTTGGGACAGTGACAATGTGAACAGTTGCACCAGGGCAGCCTCCTGGGGGTCAGCACTTCTCCAGCACCAGCTAACAGGCAGCGCAGCACTCATGGCCCCGATTCCTAGGACCGTTCCTACTAGCAGTACATTCCTGGGGAAAAACTTTGAGGCAGAAATTTGCATGCAGGAGATTTAGGGTGGAGAATTGATGAGGGAACGGATCCCTACTGGCTGAGTGGCTAAAAACCCATAGTTTCTAACCCCAGACTTGGTACTTTGAACCCGCCATCCTCTCCATAGGAGAACAGACCTGGTGATCTGCTCCCCAGGAAGACTACAGTCTAGGAAGCCTCAGTAGGTCACTGTGCGTCTGAGTTACCTCGATGGTACACACCGTCACCCCGAGGGAAGAAAGAGCAGGAGAAGTTGGGTGCAGAGAAGTGGAACTATGATGAAGCCTCAGCTCGCTTTGGGAGGAACTCCAGAATGGGAGATCCCTTCAGAGTTGTCCCAAACCATGCTTTGGGATCCAGACTCAATGGTGACCTTGCAGTAGCAGCCCAACGTGTAAACCATTGACTCCATGCCATGGTTCCTTACCCGAGCCTTGGTCAATCAGTTATTAACTTTTCTCTAGAGGCAGAGACTTCTTTTAGTTAACAACTCTGAATAAATATAAACATAATAAATCAATTGAGCTTGTACTCATATTTGTTAAGTTAATATAAAAGATAGTGTGGACTTTAGAAGCAAGTTACATAGACTATAGAAGAATAAGTCTGAGGAACTGCTGACAGTTGTGTACTTCAGTATGGAATTTGACTCATAACAACACTTATAGGCTAAGGTAGAACTCTCTTGTAGGATTTCCAAGGCTGAAATCTTAACAGAAGCAGACAGCCTCATCTTTTTCCCTTGGAGCAGATGGGCTGGAACCACTGATCTTTTGGTTAGCAGCCAAGTCTTTCTTGTTTTTTGTTTGTTTTTGGTTTTTGGTTTTTTGGGCATCACTGCCCTGTGGTGGTGGGAGTAGGAGGCCCAGCCTTTGCTCCTGTGGAGCTAGAATTGAACCTCCATCCCAGTGGGCTGGAGTCCCACACACAACCACTACGCCACCGGGGCTCAGCCCCCAGCAGCCAAGTACTTAGTCACTGTGCCACCAGTTAATTATTAACTTGTATCTATTATACTTCCCATCGGGGTAAATTTATGTGGTATAATGAAGCAACAAAATGAAATTCCCCCATCTCCCAAAAGCTATGTATTCACATTTTTTTAACAAAACAATCTTATCATATTCAAAGTATTATCTATTACACATAAAATATATGTTAACTCTGTGATTCCATTCTTGGAAACAGTTTTCAAACTCATCTGTTTGGATAGCTGACAGTACCTCCCTTGTTTTTTTCCTAAGCATTTCTGTGTTGTCAATTTGTTATCTTTTCATTTCCCTCTATTCATGAAAACAAAAAGTCTCACAGAGTGAGGACAGGTGAGTAAGAGGCAAGCGAGGCATGCTGTTTGTTCCCCAAAAGTGCCACACTGTGACGGCTGCATGAACAGATGCATTGTCATTGGTGGCAAACCAGTCCCTCGTCTTCCACAAGGCAGGTCTTTTTTGTTGCACACTATCCTGTAATCTTTCCAGAACTTCCAAAGAGAAAGCTTACCCAACAGTCTGACCTGGTGGGAAAGACTCCAAATACACTACAAGTCAATATTTCCATCCATTTGGGAAGTTGATGGACATCCAGAATGAGATTTATCATCAATGGGCATTTCACCTTTTTTGAAATGAGAAAACTACTTTTTTCACTTGAGTTTTCCCCATAATCATGTAAGCAGTACTCAACAACATAACGGTTTTTGTGGCACTTTTCCTGAGCAGGAAAAAAAATCTCACAGTTGCATGTGCTCTCTCAAATCTGCCATCACAAAAACAAGGTTTGAGTAAAACTGCTTTTATGAGAAAATTCATTAGGACCAGAGAGAACCTTCCCAGGCAACGCCACTGGGTACACTAACTCAGAGCAAGTTGCTAGATGCTCTCACCTAGCAGGAAAAATGCGTACTATGCAACTTCTGCTCCCCCAGCACAATTCTGTTGTTAGTTTTATTTATTTTTTGGTAACCCCTTATATTCTATTATGTAGTTTTGAGGTTTAAAATTCACTTACATTGATAGAATTTCTGGTTAGAGTCCATTATTTTAGCTTTTTGGGAACTTCTAAAACTGCGATTTTTAAAGAAAATTACAGATGACCACTCTTAGGTATGTGCCATTTGTGTTTTATGGTCAATTAAAAACACATGCCAGGCTGAGCCCCGGTGGCGTAGTGGTTGTGCGCCGGACTGCGGCCCACTGGGACGGAGGTTCAATTCCAGCAGTCGGGCTGGGCCTCCTACTCCCACCACCAGGAGTAGTGTGCAACAAAAAAGTGATGCACACCCTCCCCCCCCCCCAAAAAAAAAAAAAAAGAACACATCCCTTTGGAGCCAGCAGCCTGTGGACTTTTCACTGTCTCAGTTATTTTCATGGTTGCGTCGATTCATTTGCTAATATCTACCAGGTTTAATCTTCTCATCAGTTGATCATACCTCCGAAGAATAGCATCTCTGTGAGGTGACATGTTTAGCGCAATATGACAAGCCTGAGACCAAAAGAACTAGATGTTCCTGGCCACCACTGCTAGCTGTTCAAAAAGGAATCACAGTGGGAGAAAATTGTGGAACAAAACTCAAAATCATAAAAGGAACAGACTTACTGCTCTGGTAGAGACTGGTGGAACCACCAAGAGTATGGCTCTTATACACCTTTCACGCTTAAAATCAAACTCAGCCCTTTGGCTTAACTTCCAGCCCAGAGATAGGCCAGTAACGTAAACAGTAAGATGAGGGAGTTGGCACACATTAGAACAATTGGAAATTGAAAGAGTAGCATTTGCCCAGTGATGCTGGTCAGACAACAAGAAAGGATGTGAACGACGAACAAAGGTAAATGGTAAGCAAAGGAAGGAAATGGAGAAAATGCTGCTACACTTGAGGATTGCAAATGAAACAAAATGTGTATGGGTTGGTGAATGGAAAAGCAATTTGTTCTGTAAATTTCCCCCAAAATCAAAAATTCATTTTCTTTGTTCTTTCCTTTTTTTAATACTCTTCACAAACAGATAGTGATCTACTTTCCATGTCTTAAAAAAACCAACAAGTTCTGAAAGAATGTTGAATTCTAGTTTGTTAGTCTGGGTTTGCTGAAAAAATGTTGAATTCTAGTGTGTTGATCTGGGTTGACTAGAGAAACAAATCCATAGACACATATGTGTGCAAGAGAGAATTCTATATCAAAGAGCAATTGTCCAATAAGAAAACATCCAGCCCAGTCCAGATTAATTCCATAAGTCTGATATTATCCCATATGTTAATACTATCCATAAATTCCTCTGTGGACTCACGCCACCATGCAATAATACCGAAAAGCAGGACACTCACAGGCTGGCGGGTGGAAAGTCTTGTGGATCCAGTGGTGGGGGAAGCATCTCAGCACTAGCGTGGGTCACCATGTGGCTAGCCTCCTGGGGCTATGGCTATATTAGTATAGATCCATGTGGCTTGTCAACAGGAAAGTCTCACAGGAAGGGAGTGTTAATGGCCTCCATTAAGCTATTTATCTCCTTCGCACTTTCAAACGAGGTCATCAAGCTGCAACCTGATTGACAGGCTAGACTCAACCTCTTCGCAAGTTGACAGGACATTGTGAAACTACCACATCTACCAATACAGATGAGTCTTTTAATATGCAGATGTTATAGGTTAAGTGGGGGGTGATGGCAACAGGTGTGCAAATGTGGTATGCATACAATTGACAGATGTATTGATCATGACAGGAGTTGTATGAGCCCCCAATAAAATGATTTGTTAATATATCAGTGATGTTAATATAACAGTGATGCCCCCCAAATATATATATATACCTATATATGTGTGTATGTATAGGTATATATAGACAAAAAAACAAAATTTAAATAAATGTGCCACGTTAAAACCAACCCACCTATTACAAAAGTCATTTATAGACTCAACTCTAATTTCTTTATTTAAGCCAGAACCCATTCCCTGTGGGCATTATTCCTATTAGACAAGATAATCTAGATCATCTTGTTAAATTTCTTTTGCCTTCAAATAAAAACAATACAATGCCAAGTTTTGAAATATTTAAGCTTAAATGATGATAGAATGATAGAGGATAGAATGATCTGTTCTTGAAAATAAAAGGCTTTATTTTGCAAGGGTTGTGGAATCGCTGAATGCTTGAAGATTGTCTGCCAGGTCGGACGACTGGATAGGGGAAAGAGTGCGATCCTGTATGTGAAGTCTCTCCTGTGGACTGAGACCTTTATGAATGTAAGTGGCAGAGGCAGCATTAAAAGTTTATCCATTTTTTTCTAAAAAGCCAAAATGCCCTGTCATTGAAGAAAACATTTCATTGTTAATTAATTACAGAAGGAAAATCAGAACCACTCTTATTCACTGAAGTCATCTGCTTCATTTAATGTCATAGAGTTTCCCTATAAAAACCTTCCCATTGAGGATATCTTCAACTCCACATTGGTAAGTCATTTATTTGGGGAATTGAAATAAAATAAATGAATTGAAATTCATTAAAATACATTAAGATACTTCCTTTAACAACATAGATAACGATGCAGCTGTATTGATAATTTTTAAAGCTCAAATTGATAGGATTGTAATCTAGTTTCATGCTATTACTTCCACTATGGTATTATATAGTTCAAACCTTCTATTTTACCATGTGTAGGGGTTCTTTTTCAGTATGTGCTAAAATTTTGTGAAATGTCCTCTGCATTTCTAAAATTCTCTTCACAAAGTAAGGAAATTGGAAACAGACTATAAGTGATAACATATTGAGGATCTTCAATTTGTTAAGATCCTATTTTGTTGGGAGTTAAAAATAAGATTATGGCATCCTGAACTGGTTTGGAATATTTAAAAATAATTTCAGAGGCAGTAAGAAATTTTATTTGTGCATGTTTTCGTTATAAAATATGTGATCACAAGTTACCTTGTGTGAGAAAAGACAATTGTGTGAAAACATTAAAATGAAAGCTCGTGGGCACTCACATGCTTGTTGAGTACATGGGGGGGGGGGATGTTTTTTGCTGGGGAGGGGAATGATTTTGTTGTAAACTTAGAAAGTACCTTCCCCCTCGACAGGTGACCACTAATGTTACCTGGGGCATTCAGCCAGCGCCCATGCCAGTACCAGTGTGGGTGATCATCCTAGCCGTCTTAGCAGGATTGTTGTTGCTGGCTGTGCTGGTGTTTGTCATGCACAGGGTAAGTACTGGGAGGAGGAAAAGGCAGATGGATGAAAGGGAAGGAAAGAAAGTGGGGAAGCCAGCGTCATATGTCGATGCTTCATAAAACCACCAAACCAGACTCATGCCATCAAGTCGATGGCAACTCACAGAGACACTATTGTCCAGGGTAGAACTGCCCTAGTGGGTTTCCAAGACAGGCGTGGACAGCCAGGCCCTTGTCCCACAGGGCAGCTTTTGAAACACTTATCTTGTGGTTCGCAGCCCACCAGGGCTCCTTTTGGATGCATTGGAGGGGAGGCATTGCTTTTTACTTGAAGTGAGAGGGTGTCCTGTTACTTCATTGTTCTGGGTTACCACTGGGTCACCCACAGTGTTTTAAATATGTTTCACTGATCAGAGAATGATGTGTGCTTTTCTTCACCTGGCAGATGGGCTTTTTTAAACGCGTTCGCCCCCCTCAAGAAGAACAAGAAAGGGAGCAGCTTCAACCACAAGAAAATAGTGAAGGAAACTCTGAAGCTTAACTGTGATGTTTACTTTATCCTCCAGCCTAACCCACGCGACTTACCGACGTCATTACAGATTTAACTTTCATTCACCAGGCATGAAATTCCAGGACTGTACTGCTGTTGATGGGCCTTGGTGTGAACCACAGAATACGAGCAATCGGCGTCAACCCTCCCTTTATAGAGAAGTTCAGACATACATTTAATGTGCATCAGCTGACTAGTGTCTTTAGTTATTTAAATGATAGGTCTCAAATGGTAGTTCTTATTCAATGTATAGAAGACATGTAGTGCCCGAGTTACTACTTTACATGAAATAGAAACTCTTATAATTGCTGTTTCTTGTTTAGTATGTTAGATTTTGTTGTGTATTGTCACTGTTGTTTTAAAGCACTGGTTCCCAAAGTGGGCAGTACTGCTCTCAGGAACGTAGCATTATTCAGGGCACCTGAAAAAGCAGAAATCTACACTGAATCCTAGATTCTGGGCTACAGAACAAAAGTTGTTCATTGCCACGGGGACACTGAGCAATTTTTTTTTTCCTGAAAAGGGGGCGGTAGGCCAAATAAGTTTGGGAACCTATGTTTTAAAGCAGATTTGGACTTTAGTATTCATACCTTTTGTGCAGGTACTTAATTTTACTATGCATCACACTACAATTAACTCTTCAGTCTACTAAAGACTTTATAGCTGCATGAACTTGGGTTTTACTTTCACCTACATGATAAGAGATTGTTATTTTAATGCATGATTCCATCAAGATTACTTTCTTATAATAGCACAGGTACAATATTTTAATATGAAAATTGGGTACATGCTATAATTTTTATTTCTATTTAATCTTCAACCAATTTTATTACATAATAACTTATAAAGGTGTAAACTCAGTCTATCAAAATGTATTTCTATTATCAAAAACACCCTCCTTGTATAATAATTTAATTTCAGCAAAATATTAAGATACTTAAAGCCATATGGGGTTTGAAATCACTTCCAAAATACAGCCAACTCCATTGTTTTCTTCTGGCTATTTACAATAGGGGGGAACAAAAGGCATTATTATTATGTTTGTAGTTCTTTGATATAGTTGCTTATTCATACTTATGCTCATAGATAAGAATTTTGGGTTGGAATTAATTTATTTTCCTTCTTTATGTATATTTTCTGCGTGTTTCCAAAACTGTAAATGAGAATGGGTTAAGGTCAATGAGCTTTTCTTACACTTTATAGAAAGCCTGTTCCCAACCCTCGTCCCCTTAGCTCATGAGAAATGTTTGCAGGCAAAACTCTTAGGTAGCTCATTGGTTTGTTTCTAGCAATACCGTAATTCTAATCTCATAGCTCGTACCTCCATCCAAACAAGGGAAAGCCTCAACTATCAAAACTATTTTTAAAAGGAAATCTTTTTACAAATTTGTTACTCTTTCTTGGATTCGTTAACAAAAGCTGCTTTTCGAAAACCGCCCCCCCCCCTCACTGCCATAGGGTGGATGCCAACTCACCGTGGCTCTAAAGGACAGAGAAGAAGTGCCCTGTGGGTTTTGAAGACTAAACTTGTTAAAGAGCAGAAAGCTTCACCTCTGTCCTCAGGAGCCGCTGGCGGGTTCTTCATGGGTAGTGGCCCACTCAGCTACCAGGGCTCCCTCTTGAGGGATATTTTTATTAAAACTTAAGTGGCAAGCTATAGTTCCATATGCTTGTAGAGTGCTCAATATTTGAGAAAATCATGATTCACAGTTTCTCAAGGTCTGGGCATGGCTATCAATTATACCTATTTTTGTATAGTAACCTCATGTTGTTGATTGGAAATTGAGGATTTAATAGTTTTTTAGTGGTTGCCCACATTGGAAAGTGATAAATACTTTCTTTAAATCATAATTTTTTCTCTCTTAAACATTATTGAAATTTATTTTGCCATCTCTTGTGTCATAATTCCATGCATAAGGGCAGAAATGAATCTTCAGAACTTACTCAAAATAGAAGCACGTTTAGGTGTGTTACACTAATTAAGACCTGGACCAGACCTGTTGTTCCTGTTGCTGTTAGAGGCCATCTGTATAGTAACAGAATCTGCCCACTCCCAGGCCAGCTGCACAATTGTTCCTCTGTCGGAGCCCATGGTTGCACCGACTCTGTCAATCCATTTCTCTCACTGTGGCTCTCCTGCTAGTGCTGCTGACCCCTCCGAAGCATGACCGCTTTCTCCAAGGACCCATCCCTCCTGATGGGATAGCCAATACTTATGTTTCTAGATACAGTACATTTCAAAATGGATGACTTCTGGATTACAGATTTTATTCATAGCTTAAGTGATCATATGCAAAAATATTTTTATTACCAATGACTTTGTAGTTTTTTATGAAAAAATATTTTTATTCCAGGTGCAGATATATACATCTACTAACTCTGTAACAGCTTTCATTTTCTGTCTTTCCACCTACCAGCAGTCACTCCTGAAAATATGTGCTGGATAGGTACTGTATGACTAAAAGAATAGAATCAGCTTTCCCACCGTCTGCTCTTTTTATTGACTCCTCTTGCCAGGTACTATCCTGTATTGGGATCTGGAAGATTTTGTTAACTGGATATTAGCACGATGCTTTAGATTACGTCTAGTCAATGGGATTTAAAACAAAAGTGTTTTTTTTCTTTCCACAACATAAAAATATGGTAGAAGTATAATTTGAAAGCCAACTCTTTGAGGAAAATATTGAGAAACTTTTTCCTCCTTAAAGTAGAACATCAGTTTATTTGATTACATTATCTCTCTCTCTTTCTCTCTCTCTCACACACACAATACACACACACACACACACACACACAAATTCCTCTGAGAAAGATGTACTTATATTCTAACACTTAAAATATCACTATCTTGGTGATTTATTAAAATTAGAGTCCATTTTGAAGTACAAAACTCTTATAAGCTGAGTTAGTTTTTAAAATGCCTGTAAATGAAATGGACTATAAAAATATTTGATAGTGATTAAAATAATTAATTTGATTTTTGAAATATAGTTATAGTCAGTTACTTGACAACTCATATTTGAGAGGAAATTAATGTGAGGATCAATGTTTTTCTCTTCCTTTGCCTTTATTTTATGGTTATTACTGTAATTCTATTCCAAAGGATAAAGCAATTCATCAAAATTTGATTGTCATAACTAATTTACAATGAATTCTCATGAACATAATTTATATTTATAGAAAAAGAATTCAAGTATTAAAAAAATTACCAAAAAATATTACACTGAGTTCTATAATAGAACTCTGAAAGTTTCTGATAGGGAATCATGATCGTAAGAGATTTATACAACACAGGACACAACAGGTCATCTGGCTTGTGTACGTCAAGCAGAATCCAAGTTGATCGATGTTCTTACAGTGCAGGACTTTGGCTAAGCCAGGAAGATTATGTCATTCTCGGAATCTCTCTGAGGACCTCCGCTTATCGCAGAGTCACCTCGTTTGTAGTCATGGATATGTCCTGGATGTCGATGTGTGATAGAAAAGGAATGTATACAGAACGCGCAAATCGAATGTAGAATTAAAACAGGAATGACAAGACCTAGTACTCTGAGTTTTGAAGAGCATCCCTGCTGGGTGTAGGTTAGTTTCAAAGACGAACCGATGGATATGCAGCTTATGATGTGTATTTTATGGTAGTTTCTGATGCATAGTGAGCATCTTGGGATCGGTACTAATATTTTTAATATTAATATTTTTGTTGTCAGTCCTCAAGTGCAATATTACATGTAAACAAACCTAGATAACTTCAAAATACTTATTAATGTAAAGCTAATGCAAATGGAAATGATTGGTTGTCTTTGTATGTTGCTCTTCAGCAGGAAGGAGACTTGTGCTGTGGATGTACGTGACATTATTTACCCCCTGAAAGATTCATTCTGCGTTTTATTTGAGACCATACATGAACTTTCTTGTACCTATTTTGAAACACTTTAAAATATTTTAAGGTAACTTGGAGCTGTTCGTATCAAATTAATATGATACCCAAGTAACATAGAAAGTAGTTTTCTTTGTGTAGCTTCTCCTGTGATTACCCACATTGGGTGAAACATAAATGGATTGTTGTCTCAAATATGTCATTTGCTAACTTGTTTGAGTTGGAAAAATTGGTACAGTGTTCTTTTGACTTTCCACTGTGTAGCTTGTGACTGTTTAATAAAACTGAACATTTGGTGCCACTTTTTGTGTATAGCTTTTATATGTTCCTTCTATGATGTTGTTTTGTCTTGCTTTTCAGTCACATTAGCCAGTAACAATGCACTAAAAGCAAACCTGAAAAAAAATAAAGAGTATTAAGTCACTGGAAGAAAAGAAATGTAAAATGAGCAAAAAATATAAAAAATTAAAATACATCACTGGCTGGCTGATTCTGAGGTACCATAACCCAATAGAGTAGGGTAGTTCCACCCTACTGCCTTGGAGTTTCCAAGACTGTATGTCTTCATGGGAATGGAACGCTCCATCTTCCTCCCACAGAGCTGCCGTTGGTGCGAACCACAGTTCTTGAGGTTAGCGTCTCAGTGCATAGCCCCAAATACATCCTAATAGAAAGGTAAATATATGCTTGTTTGAAATAGGAGAATTCTTGATTTTGAATTATTCAAAATTTAATTATATTCACCTGAATTATTTTCCCTTTATTATACTGCTTGAAAAGTGAACACTTGTTTTTATACATCTGTAATTTCAGGACATACATGGCCATCATAATGCAAGCTGACAAAAATAATTCAAACCATCAGTCACAGAACTCAAGCCATGGTCAAGACTACAGGTAGTTTGAGGAGCATACCAGATTGCAATGCAGGACAAGAAATAACTAGGGAGGGATACAGTTCATTTTGGACAGCTTTTCAGCCATGCTCACAGATGGTCTCTTGGTCTCTGAGCCTTCAGTCCTGAACACTTGGGCTTTTTGGCCTGGCTGAAGCAAGTGTTACAAATCTCTTTATCATCCCTAAAAATTGCTCAGACTCACCCTATTCTGCTGGCAAGTCACCTGTCCAAAGCCACTCAGTTCTCCTGCCTGGGGGGCTGGAAAGCACACTGCACGCTCTCTCCCGGGCCCCTGCTTCAGCTGCCTCCGTGCCTTCACTTATTCGCTGCTCCCTCTCACGGGCTCCTGTGTTAGAGCGCTCACCTGGGTCGAGGGGGTTCCCAGTGCAAGGACCTCGGCCCGCAGGCCACACTCCACGCATAGCTTTTTTGGATAGTAGTTCGGTCCTCTGGCCTCGTTTTAAGCAAGATGACCGATCTCATGATTTTATACGTGTTGTTTGCATGGTCCCACCACCACAAGGGGGCCACACACCTTATTTGCCTTATTAGCAAATGTAGTCTCTCAGGTGTGGTCGCATATAAAATTCTTATTTCCATGGTCTCAAACAATTAAGATGAGTCCCCCTGGTGGTGTCATGACTACGTTTTCTGCAGCATTCTGCAAGGTCAGCTGTTTGATTTTGTTTTTGTGTTTCTTGTTTTTGGGGCATTACTGCCCTCTGGTGGTCGTGGGAGCGACCCAGCGCTCGCTGCTCCTGAGAGCCACTGCTGGATTTGAACTGCCAAGCCCGTGGGCCCGAGTCCTGCACTCAACCACTTATGCCACAAGGGCCCAGCCCAAGGTCAGCTGTTTGAAACCACCCCCTTAGTTCCCTGGAGAAAGGGCTTTCTCCTCCTGTAAACAGTCACAGTCTTGAAAACTCAGAGGGGCAATTCTACCCTGTCCTATAAAGGCATGATGAATTGACATCAATTCTATGACAGTGAGTTTGGGTTTTCTTAAACAATTACTTGCTGGGAATTATAAGACTAAGGTGGGAATGACCGGGTAAACGTCATCCATCAAACCACATCTACTGATATTTAGGTCCCTCGAATTTAAGACCAACTTTTAAAATTAGTCAACTACCAGCCCTGATTGTACCAGATAATAATTGCTCAGAAATTAGACATAAGCAATTTAGACAGCGATGGAGCATTTTGGAAACAAGTGTTCTTGATGGGAAAATCTTGAGTCCGTAACAACACATCAAGTCAAATCCCAACAAACTCCTTGCCGCCATCACCTCGATTCCAACTCAGAGTGACATGACAGACACTGTAGAATTACACCTTTGACTTTGTAAGGCTTTAAACCAGGGGTCCTCAAACTGCGGCCACAGGTGGCCCGCGGAGGACTTTTATCCAGCATGCAGGGTGTTTGCTACCACTGCTGTCTTGCTTAGCAGCCGACTCATCCCAGGCCCGCAGTGAATTTGTTCATAGTTTTTTGTTGTTTTTTTTTTAACTATAGTCCGGCCCTCCAACAGTCTGAGGGACAGTGAGCTGGCCCCCTATTTAAAATTTTGAGGACGCCTGCTAAACCTCCACAGGAGCAGAAAACTTCATCTTTTCCCACTGGGCAAC
Source organism: Nesogale talazaci (assembly GCA_004026705.1). Taxonomy (NCBI): domain Eukaryota; kingdom Metazoa; phylum Chordata; class Mammalia; order Afrosoricida; family Tenrecidae; genus Nesogale; species Nesogale talazaci. Next base: position 100,572 of record PVJH01000609.1, read on the forward strand.
TGAAGGGTTCAACATATGACCTGGCCGTTAGCAGCCATTATGCCACCAGGGCTCCATTCTGATTCATACCATACTTACATACAGCTTCTAAGGCTATCAAGCCTTTTTCTCTTTCTTTTTTTAACAGTTGTGTTGACATAAGTCACAACTCTTACAATTCAGTGCTTTAAACATTTTTAAATGGTGTGGGCCATCCACCTTATAAATCATAACCTCAATTGTCTTGTGGAAGGACTAGTAGATTTGAAGTTAGCAGTCCAGTGATTCAAATAGACCATGAAAGAAAGGGGGAAAAAAGCAGTTCACATGGGGCTGAGCCCCGGTGGCATAGAGGTTGTGCAGTGGTTGTGCGTGGGACTACGGCCCACTGGGATGGTAGTTCAATTCCAGCTCCACGGAGCAAAGCCTGGGCCTCCTACTCCCACCACCTGAGGGCAGTGATGCCCCCCCCAAAAAAACAAAACAAAGCAGCTGTCACTGAGTTGATTCTGACTGACAGTGACCCTAGAGGACAGAACGGGACTGTCCCTGTGGGTGCAGGAGCCTCATCTTCCTGCAGAGCGGCTGGCGGTTTCCAACTAATGAACTGGAAGTTAGCAGCCCAGTGGGTTTCCACTAGGCCGCCCGATCTCCTTAGTGCTGAAGAGCTACATGCCTGTTACTTTCAACGTATTATCCGTCTGAGGCCTTGCTTCCAACCAGTGCCGCTCTGGCCACCCTGCGCACAGGCTCACTGACATCCTGGCACTCATCTTGCTTTCTGATCTGCCAGTCAAGATTTTGAAGCCATTTCCATTTTATTTTTTTAATATTCTCGGCAGAAGCCGATGTAACTTGAAATGAAATAAAAACAGCTCAAAGGTTCAAGTGGAGGCTCCGTGCATTCCGCTCAGAAATGTCTTTGCCCCATTAGCTCCCGTTCTGACAGGCAAGGAAAGCAACGATGGTTCCACGGGGAGTCTCCCTTGGGCATTTATATTCCAATATATTCTTTTTTTTGGTGGGGGGGGGGGGAGGCGGGGGAGGCATCACTGCTCTCCGGCGGTGGGAGTAGGAGGCCCAGCCCCACTGCTGGAATTGAACCTCTGTCCCAGTGGGCCGCAGTCCCGCGCACAACCACTACGCCACCGGGGCTCAGCCCTCCAATATATGCTTTTTAAAAATCAATACAAAGTCATGATAAAAATTTCATGCAAGGCACCAGGATACGTTCTTATTCTGAATCTAACCTTAGGCAAGATCCATAGCCTTTGAATTTCACAGTTGCCATTTGCTAAATATGATAATAACTGTGTTACAGATAGGCTGCAAGGATATAGTAACATGCAAAATGCCTTTCATTATTATTACCTTCAGAGTTCTATAGGTACAATTTTCAACCCTTTTGCCAGAGAATAATTTTCCACGCCTAAGAAAATTTTCCTTTCCAGCAATTTAGAAAGTTTGGGAAGGCATACCATCCAAGCAGTCAAAAGTGCTGAATTGCTGAGCCCCGGTGGCGTAAGTTGTTGAGTGCGGCCCCGGGGGGTTGGCAGTTCAAATCCTGCGGCAGCTCTCAGGAGCAGCGCTGGGTAGCTCCTACTACCACCAGAGGACAGTGATGCCCCTGACATCCCTTACAAAAAAAAGGCTGACCCCCCCCCCCCCAGGTGGCGTAGTGGTTGTGCATGGAACTGCAGCCGACTGGGTTGGAGGTTCAAATCCAGCAGCAAGGTTGGGCCTCCTACTCCCACCACCAGAGAGCAGTGATGCCAAAAAAAATAAATAAATATAGTGCTGAATGAAGCATGAAGATCAGTGGATGATGCCGCTGATCCCATTCGCACTCTCCTCCTATCTCATATACGCAGATGACAACAAACTAAGCCATGGTCCATCACTCTAGATTTCTTAGTCTGCATACTGAGTTATTGATGATCTAAGCAACTCCCCCAAACCTCAAACAATATGAATGCTACAACAGACATCTCTATTCCTCTTCTCCTTCCCAGTCAAGCAGCTCCCTTGATTCCTCAACAGTGGCTTTGACACACACACACACGCACACTTGTAATTAGGCTGCTTCTCATCTCCCTTACTATCGTTAGTCAACTATAACAAACAACCATTACCATCAAGTCGATTCCAACTTACAGTGACCCTGCAGGACAGAGCTGAACAGCTCCTGTGGGTTGCGGAGACTACACATCTTTATTTTATTTTTATTTTTTTGGGGGGTGGGGTTTGGGCATCACTGCCCTCTGGTGGGACTACACATGTTTATGGGAGTACAAAGTCACATCATGTTCCCCCAGAGCAGATGGTGATTTCTAGCTCTGGCCTTGTGTGTAACTGCCCACCATGCTACACTCTTTCCTGCTTAGGTTCATTTACTAGTTTATATCAGCTGCCGTGGAAAAGTCCAGAGCCTGTTTCCCAGTTACCTGGTGCTGTTGTAAGGGGAAATCACCTCTATGTGTGGTTTTAGTGAACAGGTGCTGTTGTAAGGGGAAATCACCTCTATGTGTGGTTTTAGTGAACAGGGGAAATACCTCACAGGTGAGAGGGCTCGTGTGTCACTGAGTTGATTCCTTGATTCCAATTCAAGTGACTGACCGAGTAGAACTGCCATGCTCCTTTTTAGGAGGCTCAAACAAAAATGCAAACAGCCACTAAGTCCCTTCTGAATGAAGAATACTGTAGGATAAGGTGCTCTCTGCCTTCTGGGGAAATCTCTTTCAATGTCTGTAGATCAGCATCTTTTTAATTGGCATGTTTCCCTGCACATATGCATGCTTTTTATTTTATTTTTTAATCATTTTCTTGGGGGCTCATACATCGTTTCTCATAATACATAAATGTATATATTGTGCCACGCTTCTTCACATGCCTGCAGCTGTCATCGTTCTCTGACCTTTCCATCCGAGCCTCCGACCTCAGCCTCCTATCTTTGCTCCCCACTCCCCCACCAACTCTCAATACTCTTATAAATTATTGTTTTGTCATAGGTTACACTGCTCGATGTCTCCCCTTGCCCTCTCCCCCAGTGTCTGTCCCCCCGGTAGGACCCCTGAAGTATGTAGATCCCTGAAGTTGGCTCCCCCTCTCTACCCCACTTTTCCTCCACCCATCCAATAGCTCCACTCCTACTACTGGTCCCAAGGTGTTCATCTGTCCTGGGTTCCCAGCATTACCATTTCTCATCTCCACAGTAATGTAGAACTGGAACCTTGACAGTTGGGGGGAGGAAGCCTTCAGGAACTAGAGGAAAGTTGTATGCTTCATTGCCACCTCACTGTGCCTCACTAGCCTGTCTCCTTCCTAGACTCCCCTGTGCGAGAGTGTCCAATTATCCACAGGTGGGCCTTAGGTCCCCACTCCGCTCTCCCCTCATTCGTAGTGACGTGGTTCTTGTTCTTTGATGTTTGACATCTGCTCCCGTCAGCACCACCACCGCATGATCACACATGCTAGTGTTTTTCTTCCATGTGTGTGTCAAAAGGACCAGGCATCAAACAGGAAAAATCGTATCACTGTGAGCGATCTCTCATGAGACAACCACTGAGGACATGTGGGGATTGAGCAAGAGTGTTAAAGATGGCTGATGGTACCCAGTTATCAAAAGATATGACATCCGAGGACTTAAAAGTTTGAAGGTGAACAAATGGTTATATTGCCCAAGAACAACAAAGCCCACTTTACAAGATGCACACCAGCCTGTGCGACCATGAGATGTGGAAAAACCAAGATATCAGGCATCAAAGAGCAAAAATCACGTTATTATGTGCCACCCTCCCGACAAGATCGTGGAAGACAGAAGGGAGCAGACGTAGACAGAGAGAAGTCTGATGGCACCCAACTACCAATTGATAAAGGACCTGGGATCGTGAAGGCTTGAGGATGAATGGATGGGCATCTAGCCCAGAGGCAGCAAAGCCCCCACGGAAGAAAAACACTAGCTTTTATTTTTATAATCTCAAAAGTGAGTAATTTTTAAGACACAACCTACCCTGATATGACTGAGCATAACAGAGTCCTATTCCTAAATCTAGTTACATCCACAGGTATACGCAAACCCCATTGCTGTGGGCTAAATTCTGATCAAGAGAGACTGGATGGGACAGGGCATACCTGTCCTATCACAGTGTCCAAATGTCATCTTTATAGCAACAAACTGCCACATTTTTCTACTGCAAGGAGAAAGTAGGTTCAAACCACTGAACTTTCGGTGAGCAGCCGAGCACTAAAGCGAAATGAACCTAGCTCATGACTATTCAGTTGATTATAATTCACAGTGGCCCTATAGGGCAGAGCGGAAGGAGCCTATAGGGTTTCTAGGTCATGGATCTCTGGGAAAGCAGACTGCCACATCTTTCTCCTGTGAAGCACCTTCTGGGTTCCCCCAGATGGTCTTTGGGTTAGCAACTGAGCACGTAACCACAGGTGTCAGGGTTAGGATGTACAACACAGGTAGTGGAAAGAATTCAGTCATAGCATTCACCATTCAAGTATATGAGAGGACTTAATGCAGAGATGCTCACGCTTTTTCCACATGTGAGGTACTTATAAAACGATCAGGTAAATATGATCTAACAAAAGAAATTGATCTACCAACTGCAAGAATGCAAAGCTTATTTATTACATTTATTCATAAATGCAGTGAGAATTCTTTACATGTACAATGTATGTTTATGTACCTTGCATAACTGCACGGGTCCATATTGTACAACACAACACAATTAACTATGTATGTTTTTGGTCATGACCTGAGTTGACTCTGATGACTTGCACTGAATGGAATGAGCCAGGGATGTATAGAGCGGACAGTAGCTGCTGACAGCCAGCCTCAAGCACACTGCCAAATGATCATCATTCATGGAGGAACGGTACTTGGACTTAATGATCCTGGTGTGGGGAAAGGCTGACTCATAAACAAGTAGAGTCAAATCATGCAGTCAACGAGATAGCACATTTTCTCATGTTTGGGTACTTTCCCTCTGCAAGGACATTCCAGAACTGTTCAAGCACTCTGGACTTCAGCTGAATGTCAGCTTGTAGTGTCAGAATTTCTTATTCTGTGTGAAAGTGATACATTTTTGTCTTCTTACTTAGTCCAGCTCCCTCACTCATTTTAATACCCTCTCTTACGTGTAAGAGAAAAAAACCCAAGGTCTAAAAATTGGCGATAACTTAGCTTTTCAGTTTTGCTGCACTTAATGCTGTTGTTTGCACATACGTTTGACACCTAAGATTGCATCTGATTGGCTGCATTGTATATCAATTAAGTGGCGGGATTGATGATAGGCTTACATGTATTTTTTTTAATGCCAGGTGGTCTACCCACACCACATTTACAATCGAATAGATTATGAGTGACGTATATTGAGCACGCATGGGTCTTTTTTTTGTTTTGGGGGCATCACTGCCCCCTGGTGGTGGGAGTAGGAGGCCCAGCCTTGCTGCTGGATTTGAACCTCCCAACCCAGTGGGCCGCAGTCCCGCACACAACCACTACCCCACCAGGACTCAGCCCCATGAATCTTTTTTGTTTGTTTGTTTTTGTTTTTTTACTTTTTGGGGCATCACTGCTCTCTGGTGGTGGGAGTAGGAGGCCCAGCGTGGGCACTGCTGGAATTGAACCTCCGTCCCAGTGGGCCGCAGTCCCGCGCACAACCACTACGCCACCGGGGCTCAGCACCCATGAGTCTTAATATGTGGGGTGAGCAGACTTGAAAAAGGATACCAAAAACTGGAATTAAAAGATAATGGACTTTGACTTCAAACTTTTTGAAGCCCTGTTGTATATAAAGTTGGAACAGTCCTTGGCACACAGTGCTATGATGCTGATACTGATGGGCACCGGGTCCACACATACCCTTTCAATCTAAAACACTGCCACTTTCTTCTGTTGTGTTCATTGCTTATAGTTTTCCAAGTATACCATGCCATCACACACACACACACACACACACACCCTTAATGTCTTTTAGCTCCACTCTCACCCACTAGCCTTACTTCTCTGGGGTTTCACTGCCCCCTTCCACACACTTTGGCAGTTCTGTGCAAGCCTCTCTCCTTTGATTTTGCAGTTGCACATTAGATTCCAACTTCTTTCTAGGGCCAGGTGATGAGCTACCAGTTTGTAATTACGATTATCCCAAGCACCTGGCTAAATGGGGCCATTACTGACAGCAGAGCAAAACATTTGTTCGAACAAATGAAAAATGTAGTTTCCCATTAGGCAACGTGTCATTAGAAATGTCTTCTTGAACAGAAAGAGTACACCAGAATCTGGAGCACCTCCGTGTAATTTCTAGCTACGACACACGAAGACCTTGATGCCGCAAAACGGGTGTCTTTAAGAGGCTTTGTTTTGGGAATTAGAAGGCCTCCGATCCTATCTCAGGTCTCCAGCACCTGTTGGGTCTGTATTTTCTGATCAGTTTCTAAATTCGTTTTCTCGGCTTTCTTGCCTACAACACAAGGATCACAGTCACAGCAGTTACTGCTAGTACACGGAACAACTTTGTGTATGTGAAGATCTCTTTACCGGACAGCAAGGGAGGGTTGGGTAGCAATTACGTAAAAGCAGCTAAAATGTGGTCAGAAGACAAAATCATCACTGAAGCAGCAAGGCACAGGAGGAGGGGAACTGTGTGGTGCCCCCTCCCTCTCTATAAAGGCGACGGGTTCCTAAAGGAACAAAGGACCAGACACATCTCACGACCCATGTTTTCTGCTGGGGTCAAGAGAAATCCAGTCTAGAGAGAAAGGCGTTCTATTTTGTGTATCAGTTACTCCAAAATGGAGCAAGAAATCCTATGCACTGGAAAGTGAAAAAAAATTTTTTTTTCTTTATTACCGATGGACGGCTAAAACAATCCCATCTTGATGCGCTCCTGCCAGCCTAAGTGCGGCAGCAGGGGCCTGGGCTGTACCCTGCGGGGGCAGGTGTGAGTCGGGGAAGGAGATGGGCTAGTCCCCTTTCCGTTCGGGTTGCCGAGGCTTCCCTAGGGCCCCCGAGATCCATCAGCGGCCCCAAATCCTCCTCTCGGCTGAGCGGGGAAGCCTCCGCCCAGCCCGGCGCCGCCAGCACCGCACGCAGCGGGCGGACTCGGAGCGGCGGGCGCTGCGGGGCGCGGAGGCGCGCGGGGGCGGCGGGGGCGGCGCGCTCGGGGCGCGCCCTCCCCCGTGCGTCACGAGCACCACGCTGCGCGCGGCCCCCTCCTCCGGCACCGCCCCGCCCCCGCCCGGCGGTGAGGGTACGCGGGGAGGCAGACGGCGCGAGGAGGAGCCAGCGAGCGGGCGCTGCCAGCAGCCCGCAGCCCCGGCGCCCGCCGCCGCCGCCCGGAGCCCCGCAATATGCCGCCGCGGCCCTCTGGCTCTCGGCCATGGCGAGGCTCTGCCGGCCGGTCCGCTGCGCGCTGCTCCTCGGCCTGGCCGCGGTGGTGCTGAAGGCGCGGCTGGTCCCCGCGGCCACGGCCACGGCCACCAGCGCCGAGCTCAGCCGCTCGGACCTCAGCCTCATCCAGCAGCAGCAGCAGCAGCAGCAGCGGGAAAAGGCTAAGGTGGCGAAGCCTGAGGGGCCGGCGGCGCCCACCATCTCGCCTGTGCCAGGTAGGTCCTTTCCATCTTGGCGGTCGCTCGCACCTGGCGGTCCTGGCTTCTTCACCCTTCCTTAGCCAGATCGCTTCCCGCCTCCTGTTCGGACTCCCTCCTCATCTCTCCCATCTCCCCAGACGGCCTGCCAAGGGCTCCATCCCTGGGACGGTGCCGGGAATCGGCCCTTGGGACGTGGAGCTTTCTGGGAAGCACTGCAGCGGGCTGGGGGTGGGGGTGGGGGGTCGGAAAGGTGGGACCAGAGCCACTGCCTGGATTGAGTCTCTCTCCTCCCCCCCTCCCACCCCCGCGCCATCTCTTTGCCCCTCCTGGATTCACGTGTTTGTCCCTGGGGACACACACACACACACACACACACACACACACACACTTCTCAGATCTGTTGCAATGATTCTTTCTCCCCCCCATCCCTTTCCCTCTCCTGGATTCACGTGTTTGTCCCTGGGGATACACACACACACACACACACACACACACACACACACCTCAGATCTCTTGCAATGTGCTCCCTATCCCTTTTTCTCTTGGAGACGGAAAGATCTTGCAGTGCACCCCCACACTCTTCACGCCTGCCCCTTCCCGCTACACTGGCTCGATTTAAATTTAGGCCCGGAGAAAGACATTATTTTATTTCTATTTCGCCTTATCCCAGGAAGGATTTATTTAAGGCAGTTTGCTAGAATGCCTTCAGTACAAGTAGATGAGACAAAACAGGGTGCCATCAACGGAGGGAAGAGAAGGAGCGGGGAGACGGATCTGATAGGATGGGGAGTGGGGTGAGATCAAGAAATGCCCCCACCTCCAAGGAAATTTCCTTGTCAGTAGAACTTAAAATGAGGACAATTCTTGGCACTCTGCAGTGAGATGAGGGTAGTGATCACTGTAAAAGCCCCAGAGTTCCTTCTTAGCACTCTGCCCCCATCCCATTAAAGCCCAATTGCTAAGCCCTGTATTGAAAGCTATCATTTGAATAGTATCTCTCCACCTCCCACTGTAGTCAGCGCCCCTCCTCCCCCTTCCCCGTAGATGCTGCCTGTTATTTGGAAAACAAAACAAAACAAAATCTCTCACGTTTCAGGCAAGTGGGATTAGGTTTCAGCAAATCCCCCAAAGACTTGTATTGCAGCCTTTGTTTTGGTGTCAGAATCTTTTCCAGTAACATTATAGACACGATGCTGAAGATGAGATTTTAAAGAGTGGAGTCAATATCTTATTTTGTGCTGCTTGCTCATCATCAAAAAGCAATACACAGGCCTGCCAGCCGTGATTCATGACACAGCCGCTGTGATTTAATTTGTCGGAGTGCTCCGAGCCCAGAATGAAATCACCAAAGTGTGCAGGAGATGTGTGTTTCTGACACCTTCTTAAGCTAGTGTGGGTCAAAGCCCTGACAGTGTTTCGTGGTTTAGCTTCCCAGGCTTTTGTAACTGGAAGTGATCACAGTACATCTTGGGTGAGGTGACTTGTGGGTATTCCCAAAGCATCCATTGGTGATAGACAACTGACTGCCTTTAAACAAGGATTTCCTAAAATCACTATGAAATGAAGTTTGGGAGGAAGTTGATCGTGTATAGCTTGTGGTGTATTTTTCTTTCAATTTATCACCTTTTAGAAATATTTGTTAAGTGGATTTTCACGACAGTGTATTACATTGCAATAAGGGTTATGAATAATTGGAATAATATGAAATCTTTCGTATCAAGCCCCATCATCAAAGTATTTGTTTTCTGCTCTTATCTAAGGGGATATTTTCTTTCTTTTTTTTTTTGTTTTTTGGGCATCACTGCTCTCCGGTGGTGGGAGTAGGAGGCCCAGCCCCACTGCTGGAATTGAACCTCCGTCCCAGTGGGCCGCAGTCCCGGGCACAACCACTACGCCACCGGGGCTCAACCCCCTAAGAGGGTATTTTCCAAGAGGATAATTGTTTGTCTTCTTTATCTTAGAATTGTGGTGAAGGGGCCACTATCCAGTAGATTAAATTAACTGCCAGCCACAGCAGTAGAGCCTGAAAATCACCATGTGATGCCTTCTAACTCCCAAGCCCGAGGCAGACAGCAGAACAATTCCATTGACCGGTGTTAGACACCTCACGTCCATTCCCACCCATCGCCACCCTGTGGGGCCTGCACCAGCCTCACAGTTGTTATGTGTGAGTCCATTGCCCACTCTGAGTTACTGCAATATTGAGGTATGTGAGGAAGTATTGCCCACAAGCAGGTAGATATTCCTCTGAGCTCATTGTGATCTCTAAAGTGCAGTCGTTTTGATTCTTCCACTCCCTAATCTACATATCACTAGGCTAGAGGGATTCCTTCCAAAACATGAAATAGGTTCTTGTCTGCTCAGAACAGAATGGCTTCTCATTCAAGTTCAGATGGCTAACATGGCCTCCAAAGGCCTAGATCATCCATCCCTCACCCCTCCCCTGCTCTTGTCTCAGTGGCATGTAGCTGAGTTCACTCCCAAGCCTCCCTGCCTTGCCATGGCTTGAATTTGCCTGTTGGCTCAGGCCAAGGACCTTTGCATCTGCCTTGTCTCCTTCCCACCTTAAATACTGGATCTTCACTTTCCCCGGTATTGCTCCTATGTCAATGTTACGGAGAGTTTCTTTCCCGACTAATTAGCTCATATTAATTAGTAATCTTCACACCCTTTCAGTTTTGCCTTAATTTATTCCCGAAGTATTTAATGCCCTGTACTGTTCTTACAAGCTCATGCCTTTCACTAGAATGTAAGCCTCTTGCGGGTGTAAACTTTGATGTGTTTATTGTTATATGTCTAGTACCTAGAAACTGCCTGGGGTACAAGGGAAACTCACATGCATTTGTTGACTGGATGGGTGCATCTGCTGGCATCCAAATCTCTTGCCCTTTCTGGATATAGGCTAATTAATGTCTTCTGAAATACCTCTTTGGAATGTGTTACTGTGTGTCACAGTGGGTTGATTTCATCAGAATATATAAATATGAAGGCGGCATAGTGGTTATGCATTGGGCTGAAAACCTCAAACTCAGCAGTTTGAAACCACCAACAGTTCCACAGGAGAGTAGATGAGGCTTTCTACTCTGCTAAAGTGTTACAGTCCCCCAAACCCGAAATGGCCAGTTCTGCCTGTCAAAAAAAGTCACTGTGCTTCAGAATTGACTCCATTGCAGTGAGTTTGGGTGATACTTTATACATATAAATTTAAGTAGAAATATTTATAAATAGAAATTACAAAGTATGTAAATTTTAGACCTTTTAGCTAATGTCAATGTTTTATCATATGCTAACTCTAGAGAACTGATGGACAGTAGTATTTAAGTCTACAAACATTACCTCTGGCCCGAAGATGCTATATTTATTTATTTATTTATTTTGGGCATCCCTACCCAGTGCTGCTCCTGAGAGCCGCCGCTGGATTTGAACTGCCAAGTCTGCGGGCTGCAGTCCTGCACTCAACCACTTACACCACCGGGGCTCAGCCCAGAAGATGCTTTAAGTGCTCTTAAGATCTTCCGATGATCTACAAGGGGATGAACATACAATCTGCCTGTAGATTACTGTGGCTGAGCCCAAGTTCATTTTTGCGTCTGTCTGGTCTTCTGATGTGCCTTGTGAAAAGCCATGGAACTGTTCTCAGGCAAAAGCTAGAAAACTGATGGAACACATTCTGTGACTTGTATGTGAGTCCATCTGTACTACAGTTTCATCATACAGAAATTGATCTTGGATTTTTGAGTAGTAGTCTGGATTTTATTTTTCTGAAAGTATATGTCTCTTTGTATTATTCAGCAACAAGGAATCGAGGTTAGCACAAGATTGGATAATGGGGTATGAAGCAACCCTGATAGTGCAGTGGGCTAAGCGCTGGGCTGTTGACCGCAGGCTCTGCAGGTCTCATCGGCTGTCCACTCTTTCGGTGCATGAGACTCGCTGCTCCCATGAAGACTCACCTCTGGGAGACCTAATGGAGCAGCTTTGTATATTGTATTCTGTTGAGTCACTATGTGTTGCAATTGACTTGATGACAGTAAAGTGGGTTTTTGAGATTTTCTAAAACTTAATTGGTGTTGTAAAAGGAAATAGAAAGATGGGGATTTAGGAAATTCATTTTCCCATTAGTTTATAAACACAGTCTTCAGATAGTGGTAGGAATAAAGGCAAAGATAAAGGGTTCTGACTGTCAAATCTGTTGTTTTCTCCAGTGTGTGCACCTCGGATTTCTCCATCTGCACCAGTATTTGCGAGAAATAAAATTTGAGAGACCAGAGAAGAATTAATTTGGGGTTGGTGGTAACTGAGGCCACCATATCATATTCATTTTGCTGGCCCATTAAGTGGGACACATGCTGGGGATAGGTATGAGGAAGCTGGAGGAAATAATGAGCTCTATTTCAAATTCTTCATGCGAAGTGCACACACAGGCTCTCCATGGATTTGTTAAAAAAAAAAAAAGTTCTCTGCTGATAGAGAAAGCTTTTAAAGAAGTGTATTCCCTTTCTATGAAAAGGATTGATCCTACATTTCAGTGGCATATATTTTAAAATGGTTTATTTTTGAAAATGTGAAACATTTACCAAAAATACAATACAATGAATGCCTGTACCCCTCAGCCATCTTCAAGAAGCATAAAGAATGTCACCACTGCTGTTTCACTTGTACCTCTACCTGTTCTCACTACATGGGGTTACTTTCTAAAGATGAGCTTTACGTTTATGGATGATATATATATATATGTAACCGTTTTGACCCATGGATATACCTATGTATGATCACTGTCCTTTTCAAGAAAAATCCCAACTTCTTACCCAAAGACAACAGCTACCTCGCCTTTTTCCATCATAGGTTTATTCACCTAGAAGTTCATAACATGAAATTATAGACAATGGACTCCTGTCCCTAGCCTTAGTAAAAATTCCTTAGGTTTCCTTTATGTAGTTTGTTTTCAAAGTGTCTTCCTTTTTGTTATTGGCTGGTATTCTGTTGCATACCTGCATCATCCCCACTTCAGTGATCATTTCCCACCCCCGATCCCGGCCCCCCGTGAACAGGCATTTGAGATGCTCCAGTTTTGGGTTAGGCAGGAAGTTAATGAAATGATTAATTAAAAGGAACGACATTTGAAGAGTGGTGTAAGCATTTTTGTAGTCATTTTGCTTTAAACTTCTTAATTGAAAAAACTTGGTGATAATCTTCTGACCATGAAAATACTTCATTTAAGCACACGTTTCTGTTCAAGAAATTAGGAAATCGATAAGAGGACTAGGATCAGAAATTGACTATACCAAAGTACTCATGTTCTAAAGGCCATATTCCCAGATGGTTCAATTATGATTTCTTTCCAGGACTTTACTAACCCAAAGGAGCCATTTCTTGGAGTTGATTACGGGTCAAAAAGTCATGCTTCTGTGTTGGATTTGAGTCTAACTTGCTTTATTGGTTGCTTTACAGTGTCCCTAATGTGAATAAACAGGAACTGCACGAGATATTTTCCTGGAGCATAACTCTTTCCCCCAAGTGTATAAATATTGAGCGTGATTCTCTTTCAGTGTTCTGTTCTGACTAGGTTAACTGCAGCATTGTTGTTATCCCTCTCATGGACTAGTTTAACTTTCTTCTTTTCCTGTGGTCCATTTCAAACTGCCTTCTTTAGGAAATGGATACAGTAGTTTCCATCTGCTTTTCATAGTCCACGGAGGAGGCTTCGTGGAGCCTGGTTAAACGCTTTGCTGTAGACTGAAAGCTCAAGTGTTCAAAGCCTACCAGCCGCTCTGGGTGAGAGAGGTGTGGTAGTTTGCTTCCAGACAGATTGGCAGCTTTGATAGCCTGTGGAGGAGCAGTTCTAGCCTGCCCTATGGGTGAGTATGAGTATGGATCTATGGATGAAAGCTGTGCTTTAAGACATCTGCCTGGAACATTCTAAAACAGAGACCGCTACATGGAGTAATGACATGTATCACCAACTTATGAAAACAGTCATTGTTTGCTCTGAAGATTTGGAGCTAGGTCTTGTAACCGGGCCCATTGGGGAAGCACAAGCCATAGGCCACAGCATACCGCATTCTTTTTCTTTTATGGCTGTCTATGCCCTAATGACTAAGCAATCTTCTTAACTACTTAGTAAGGATGTGTGTGAGTGAGTAGAAGGACCTAGACCCCCTGGCTCTGAAATGAATAATTCTGAATGCCATTTCACACAGGGAGGGCAGAGCGTATTGAGAAAAGGGTAATAGTCTATTGTTATCACTAATGAGTCAAAACCTCCTGTTACCTAGTAACCCAACAGTGTACAATAGCGCCATCGTGTACTATACCTTTCTGTCTAACTGTTAAACTCTTCATAATAAAATCCAATGACTTGGACAGAAATTGAGGTTTTTAAAAAAGTCTCTTTTATAGGTATCGACTTCAATTGCATTTATTCTAGTTTTTCCACTTTTTGAAAAATGGGAGGGTTAGTGTTATTTGGTGGAGAATATGCACCAAAGATATTCAGCAGTTTCTCTGCATGCAATTCAGCAGCAGTGGTGATAATCTTCAAGTTGTGTGGTTCTTTTTCTGAGCTATCCCTCCCTCATTCTTATAAACCCACTCCTCCCCAGCCCCAATGGGCCCCGGCCGATCTTCCACCCTGTGTTGTCACTTGGATGCCATATAGACAGCTCTGAAAAGGGCATCAAGCCCAGGTAAAACTTTTGGTTTTGTAGCTAAGCAAATGAAACAATTTTATGCTTTTGAGAAGACACTGGGGGCTATTTTTAATTTAGATCTTCAAGATTATCTCAGTGCCATAGTTTCTGGGTTCACCCTGCCCCCTTGGCTCCAGAAAGTCTAGAGTTGATGAGCATTTGAAGTTTTCTTCTGTGTGATCGGGATTCTTCTGTGGGATCTGAATGTACAGTGATGGTCGTCTGGGTACCACCCCGGGCTTCTCTGACAAAGGTCATAGTCGCTCCTGGAGGCAGTCAGCCACACATTCTTTCCCTCATGTTTCTGACAAATAGGGATCAGTTGTCAGGCTTCGGATGGCTGCTCCGGGAGCTTTGAGGCACCCCAGGCCTTAAACAAAGGGAAAGGGCTGGATGGGGGAGCGGGGCACTCAACATGCTATTCGGCCAATTTAATTGGGGTGTCTAAAGAAACTGATCGTAAACCTCCACAGCAAAGAACCAAGTCCCATGAGGGAGTTGGTTGTGCCTAAGTAGCCCTGGCAGTTGTTTTCGCCTGAATGTTACTGTTCTAAATACGTCTGTCACACAGTTTTCTCAGTTTAGCAGTTTATTGAAGCAATTATGATAATTGACTGTGCATCTTTGCTCTTAAACCTCTGTGGTTTTCCCCATTCGTGTTAACACCCTCTTCCCCATTTTCCTCTCCTGCTCCTGGTAACCACTAATAAAGTTTGTTCTCTATACGTTTGCCTATATACAAAGAATATAAAGAACAGGATTGCGCTCTGAAGAGCGGGGCTTTCGTTGTTCTCCCTTTTCCCCACAAGGGGAGCAGTGAGCAGCACACTCTGAGTCCGTGCACCCAGAGGCCGCTGCCTGGGAACATTCTTCTCGGGTCACAGCGAATTTTCTTTAAAAGCAGTTTCGCTTAGACCTTGTTTTTTGTGATGACCGATTTAAGAGAACAGTGTGTGGCTTTGAAATTTTGTCTCCTCCTTGGGAAAAATGCCGCAGAAACCGTTGTGATGTTGAACACAGCTTACAAGGACAGCGCTACGGGAAAACTCAAGGGTACGAGTGGCTTTCTCATTTCAAAAAAGGTGAAATGTTGATTGATGACAGACTTCATTTTGGATGTCTGTCAACTTCCCGAATGAGTATGTACTATAAGTCGGACTGTCAAACAAGCTTTTATCTAGAGGTTCTGAAAAGATAGTATAACAGAGTGTGACAAAAAAGACCTGCTTTGTGGCAGTTAGGGGACTGGTTTTGCCACAACAGCAATGCTCCTGCAACCATCTCAGTGTCCCTGTTTTTGGCAAAACTCAGCATGCTTCTCTTGCCCCATGCGCCTGACCTCACTCGGTGTGACTTCTTTTTGTTTCCACGAGTGAAGAGGGACATGGAAGGACAGCGATTAGATGACATCGAAGAAGGTAAGGAGAAAAGGAGAGTTGCTGCCAGCAATCCAAACAGATGAGTTTGAAAACGGTTTCTAAGAATGGAATAGTAAAAAAAAAAAAATCAAAACAAAACAAAAACAACAACAACAAAAGAATGGAATAGTAGATATGGCACATGTATTAAAGTGTAATGGAGAGGTTAGATAAGGATGTTTTGTAAAAAGAGTTTACACAGCTTTGAAAAAAATTAGGGGCTTTTTTTGAGGGGGCACCCCCTCATATGAGGTCATTTTGTGTGTGTGTGTGTGTGTTTGTGTGTGTGTGTGTGTGTGTGATGGAGAGAGAGACACAGACACAGACACTCTTACTGGCTTTACCCAGCTGACTGTATTTAAGCTCCATCCATATGGTAGCATGTATCATGGATGAGTAGCATTTCATCACAAGCATGTACCATGTTTTGTTGCTTCTTGCGTTGGTGGCTGCTCCCGCCTTTCTGCTACTGGGAACAGTGCTGCAATTCTGGGTCTCTGCCTTGCAGCCACTTGAGGATATATCTAGGAAGTGATTGGGTGGCGTAAAAGTGCCATTTGGTTTTGTGTATTGACTTCACCATTTTGAATTTTCACTGGCCATGTATACAGCTTCCCATTTCCCCAGATCATCTTTTACATTTGTTATTTCTTGGGTGGTGGTTCTTTTTAAATCTCAACTATTCTTGTGGGAGTGAAATGTTACCTCATTGTGGTTTTGGTCTTCATCTCCATGATGACTAATGGCTCCACATCTTTTCATGTTTTGGGACCCAATTTTTTAAAAGAAAGAAGCAGTATGTACTTGATTCACCTGTTATTTCTGCTAGAACATAAGGTTATCTGTGCCAGCATCAGTTCAGACCTTAGATGCAAATTGTACCCAACCTGTGGGTGGCTAACTGACCAGGTAGTAATACCCATCTTCATGCTCTAGAACACATGTTCAAAGAAAGTGTGAGATTAACTGGAGATTATTACATATGATTAAATTATGCTAAGTTGGAGATTTCCGCCATAGCAAGTATGGCTGCTATAAGTAGAGTTAGCTTTTTCATAAAGGAAAATTTATCTGCCAACTGATTCAAGTTTGTGGATCAGAAGAGCCTAGCTAATGTGTGGTTTTTTTTTTACACTGCCCTGGTGGGAGTAGGAAGCTCAGCCTTGCTCCTGGAGAGCTGCTGCTGGATTTGAACCGTCAACCCTGTGGGTTGCTGTCCTGCACACAACCACTGTACCACCAGGGCTCAGCTCGATAATGTATATTTTAAAATTGCTTTTGCACCATAGTATTTAAAATAGGGAAGAAGTCTTGTAAAGCCTGGCATAAAGAACATTAAGAAGTAGGAGGTGGAAACTTTGGAGGGTAGAGGAAAGAAAAGAGTAATACAACTCATTGCAATAAGGAAGAGGTGGTCAAGTCACCATCCCTCTTAGCCTCCCATACATGTAGAATATATGTGTCCTTTACCCCTTACCACGTAGTTCTAGGGAGCCAATGTAATGGTGTAGAGCTTATATGCTCCCTGAAATCAATTTTACAAGCTACACTTTGCTAGTGTCAAGAGATTCTGTTAAAAGGACATCATGCTTTGTGAAGAAGGGCAGTGAAATAGGAATCCGAAGTTGGGGGTGGGGATGTCAGAGCAGCAGCAAACTAAGAATGTACCAAGAGGTGGAAATAAGGGGAAAGTGGCAGTGGGGCAGGAGGAAGGTAAAAGGAAACAGAGGCAGGACCAGGAAGCAAAGCAATGGATAGAGGTATAAACATATCAGTGTACCTATGTAAGTACAATAATCCACAAAAATAGAAGTATTGACTCATGGACATCTATTTATACAGCAATATACTGAGGTAGGGCATGGAATTTGGGCCTCTGCTCCTACCCTCCCTCAATGCAAGAACACTTTGTTCTAGCCAGTTGGCATTGTGAGATGTTCACCCTCTTGACACAATCACTAAAGACAAAATCGGAGCGTAAAGCAAAGGTGGTGAAGAAGGCAGATGGTGCCCAGCTATTAAAAGATAATAGTGTCTGGGGGCTTAAAGACTTGCAGTTACACAAGCCACCATTTAGCATTGAAGCAACAAGTCTACATGCAAGAAGCATACCGCCATTGTGATCATAAGGAGTGATAGGGACCATGTAGAAGGCATCAGCAGACACATTTTGTTGAGAACGAGGGGGTGCTGGAACAGAGATGCAAAGCCCATCTGTAGATAATGGAACACTCTCCCCACAGAGGGGGCACAGGAAAGGGATGAATCACCACGGTGCAGTAAAGCATGGATGAAACACATTATTCCTCTGGTTCCTTGAGGCTTCCTCACTCCCCACTACCAGGACCCCAGTGTTGCTTCCCACTTCAGACTAGACCGGAACATGCACACAAGTATAGAAAGGGAAGAGAGCTCACGACACACAGAATCCAGGAACAGAAGTGGGAATAGTGATCTCAGAAGGGTAGGGAGAAGAAGGAGAAAGGAAAGGAGAAAGGGGGAACCGATCACAATGATCAACACATAACCATACACCCCTCTACTGGGGGAAGAACAATAGAAAACATGGGGGAAGGGAGAGAGCAGTCATTGTGAGAGATGAAAATAATAACAATTTATAATCTATTGTGGTTATGGGGTGTGTGTGAAGAGCCGATACCAAGGACTCAATAGAAAGTAAATGTCTAGAAAAGAATGAAGGCAACATATGTATAAATATGCCTGATTCAGTTGACGTATGGATTGTGATAAGAATTGTATGAGACCCCCTCCCTGTCCAAATGATTTTTTAAAAAAGAGCAAGATCCTTAAGGCTATGGGTTGTCACAGGAGCTGCCACAAGAGACTTGTCCAACAGAATCATTCTGAAGCTGACGCAGGACCAGCCAGTCTTTCTATCTGTTGTCCTTACGGACACGGTGTCAGAATGACTTGAAGTCCCCTAACACCACCCCCACCACCACGAGATCCTACAGGACTTCCAAAGAGACCTCGACCCACATAGACCACGGCAGTCTACCTGGTTTTACAAGCCTTGGTAAGTGAACTTAAGAGGGGACTAAAAGGTCACTTTAAGGCCCAGATAGCATTTAGGCTCACATAACATTTCTGGTGTTTTCTTAACATGAGGTTTTCAGTTATTGTGCAGGTGTGATGGGTAGAATTTGTAAGCTGACTGCAGTCTAACTAATCTTGCCCAACGACTGTCACTGCTAAAATAACCAATTGTTCAAGATGCCAATGTCTCAAAACACCTACCTTCTGATCAGGCACATGACTTTGACTTGTTTTGCATCTAGATTTTGTGTAATAAATGGTAGGATACTTTATACCTGAAAAACTCCCACTCAGAATTCCAGGCAGGTAAGCCAAGAAGCTCATTGCATCTTGACTCTAGGTTATCCCACTGAAGGATAGAGTCACTGAGATTAAGTTAATAACCTTAATAATGGTCCTGATGAGTTTGCAAGTCATCTAATCTCTCCACACCTGAGTATACACCTCAGTGAGTGTGAGCAGGTGAGGGTCTGCCTTGATTATTATTAATTCTCAAAGAAGGTACATATAAAAATCTATGTTTTGTGTGTCCCCCATCCTAACCCCAAACAAGTATTAAATCTGTTCTTTAAACAGTGGCAGTATCAAACTGTCATCTTCAGTCAGCACTCTTTAAAATCAGTGATTTTCATCACACCCTGACATGGTTGTGAGGCTGGGTCAGAACTAACTCCACAGTACTGAATAGCAGTGCTGTTCAGGGAAGGAGCAGCCCAAACCTGCTGCTCCAGGGAGAGATATGGCAGTCTGGCAGTTCTGCTGAGTCTTGTAGGGTTGAAATGAGTTACAATGGACTCCACAGCAAATGGATTGACTTTGCTCTGGGCTATTTCTGATTTTTGGATTTAATATCATCTTTAAAATCATTAAAAAGTATATTTCTTTACTCATATCTCTGAGCCGGGTTTTATTTGCATCTGAATACATGTTAACAGCTGGATGTTCTGCAGAGTGAAGACTTTCTTTGTTTTGAGGATGAACCTCTTTCATTTGAAGACCCAAATGGAGAAGTTTGATTTCAGGGCAAACTGATGTTCCAGAGATAACTGATAGTTTATTTGGAGGCTTGGAAGACTTCAGTTTCAGAGAACTGCCTGGAAGCAGGTGTGTGGGCAGAAAAGATAGAGGCATCTCTCACCAAGTCCAGTCTTAAAGTGCCCATTGTTTTTGTGTATGTGGACTGGCTCAGAAACCTATATGTGAAGCTGGCCATGGATCCAGCAGCATGACAAGGTGAGAAAAAACAGGGTGACTCCATTTTCTTCCCTTAGACTTTTGGAAAGGGCTTGTGAGTAATATGAGGGAGCTTCAAAAAGTTCATGGGAAAAGTGCCATCATGTTATCTTTGCATTTTCCATGACCTTTCTGAAGTTCCCTTGAAATCATAAAGTCTATATAGCTCATGTACAATTTTTAATCTAATAATTGCATTTTATTTAAAGATTATATGTAAATATTAATATTAGAGATAAAAATATTTGACTCTGTGATACATAGGTCATTGAAATAATTTTCTTTTTTAAATATAAAAGTACAAAAATCACGTATTCCATTTAACTAAAATGTTTGATGCCCTTTCCACATTTGTCATTCACAAGGAATTTCATCCGATCTGGTCATTTTAAGTGCCATCTATTTGCAAAGCCTCCCCAGAACTTGCTCCTGGAAATATCACTGGTTATTTTAATGTCTTTATACAGATCTGTCAACAAAGGGCTCAGACGGAGGAATGATTGTGAGGCTGGTGCGGGACTGGACAATGTTCTTTCCGTTGCTTATAGGGTGACTGGGAATCCACACTGCTTAGACAACACCGGTCAACAGCAGCGGATGGCTTTATCACAGGCATTTCCATGTGTCTTACCCTGGAATCTTGATTGTCCACCACACTGTCCAGGAGACAAATCGCTGCTCCTTCCTAATGGCTATTAACCACCCATCCAGGGGCAGGGAGGGGAGCTGCGGATGCTGTCCTCACTCCTTGCGCTAATCAGTCTCCAAACCCATGGAGTCTTTCTTCCAAATATCTCTCTTCTGCTAATTCTCCTTAACTGTTCTGTACTAGCTCCTCTTAGTATATGACCGGCCTCCTGTCTAGGGCAGACTTGATGAGGGATCATTTAGAGTACATTGAAGATGATGCTGAAAGTTTACCATGACAGTTACAGTTTTATATGGAGCCCTGGTGGTGCTGTCCATTAAGCACTGAACTGCTCCAACCCAAGGTCCCCAGGACCCACAGGTCCCCCCCACCCCCCTGCCTGGGACAAAGATAAGGCTGTCTGCTTCTGTAAAGGGGCATAGACTCTGAAACTCACCCCAGGGTCTCCATAAGTAGCAATCGACTCAATGATAATGGATTTTTCTAAATAAGGTTTTGTAGGCATCCTTGGGTGCAGTAGTTAGATGCATTCAGCTGCTAATTGAAAGCTCAGCCGTTCAAACCCTCCTGCTGTCCCTCAGAAGAAAGATGTGGCAGTCTGCTTGGTAAAGATGATAGCCTGTGGGATAATTCTGTGTCCTGTAGAACTGCTGAGAGTTAGAATCACCTCGATAGCAGAGAAGTTGTACTTTAATTTTTATACGTCTTTGTCTAATGAATGATACCAGGCACCATTCTAATTTCTTTTCTGTCCCATCACTATGTCCAGCTCTATAGGTGCAACACCTTAGGGTGTTTTTCTCTTGAATACTTCTTTCATCGTGTGTGTGTGTGTGTGTATGTGCACACATACATGACTAGTTGCATTCAGACTTCAGATAGCAGCTTAAATACCAGTATTCCTGTCAAGGTCCCCCGCGATGCCCCTGTCTGATCTAGCTTTCTTCTGCCAAGTGCTCTCACAAGCAGCCACTACCTGGCCAGCACCTGTAGCTGACCTGCTGCTCTGCACCTGTTCCATATCTCCTGTAAACTGAGAATTCCCTGAAGCAGTGGCCATAGTCGTTTTGCTTGCAGCTATATTCCTGGTACTATAGAAATACTTATTGAATGAATAAATGATACACAAATGTTTAAGTTATTGATTATCTTACTTCACCTGCAAGCTTCAGCACGATGCTTAAGAGAGTTTATACTGAAACTTGTAAAGGCAATAGGCTATAAGTGTGAAATAGTCAAAGTACACATGCTTTCTTTCAAACCTGGTCTGCTTTAAAAAATATGCATACCTTTTGAAAGTCAAAATGTTCCTAGTGACTGATTTCATTCATTTATTTACTTTCTTTTCAGGCATTTTTTTCTTTTTTTTTGGGGGGGGGGGGCATCACTGCTCTCCGGTGGTGGGAGTAGGAGGCCCAGCCCCACTGCTGGAATTGAACCTCCGTCCCAGTGGGCCGTGCACAACCACTACGCCACTGGGGCTCAGCCCTCTTTTCAGGCATTTTTCATTGTGTATGTGTGTGTATGTGTGTGTGTATAACTTTGAAGTCAGCACTTTTTATATGTATAATTAAGTGACGTATTTACATTCATCACCATCCATTTCCAGAATTTCCTACCACTGTTATCAGAGTCAGTCTTCCTTATTATTCAGAGAAAGACTCAATGAGTGTGATCTTCCAGGTCCTGCACACAGTACTGAACATCTGGAAATAAAATTGACCATTGCTGCTTTTAGATAGCTCTCTGTTGTGGGGACGTAAGTAGAGACCACAAATGATAATTGAGTGTGACAGTTGCTATGTTATAGTGTATTACAGACCATTATGAGAACATGAGAGAACGTTTTCTGGAAGAAAACACAGTGAAAGAATTTCTGCAGAAAGGCAGGAGAAGACGATGATTATTTTTGATTCAGATTTAATTTTTCCATTTAAATTTCTGTGACAAAAATGTAACAGATTCCCTTTTACCTTTAGATTCTTCTTATTGCCTACTTTTATGGCTTGAATGGGGCCCTGGTGGTTATAGTGGTCATGCCTTGGGTTGCAAATCCACCTGGTGAGCAGTTCAAAACCTTTGCAAGTCCCTCGGGAGAGAGACTGGCCTTTCTACTCCTGTAAACAAGTACAGTCTCTGAAACCCACAGGGGCTCACTATGTGTCAGTCTGGACTGGAAGGCCGCGAATTTGGGTTTCTTTTTATTGGTTTAGAAGGAGCCCTGGTGGCATAGTAAGCTGTGTGTGCAGCTGCTAACTGGCAAGATCAACTGTTTGAATCCATCAATTTTACCTTGGCTAAAAAAGGATGAGGCTTTCTGCTTTTGTAAAGATTTGTAGCCGTAGAAAAGACAATTCTACCCCGTTCTACAGAGTCTGAGTAGTTTTGGAAATCAACTCGGTGGCAGTGGGTTTCGTTTTCCTCCTGGAGGAAAGCATTTGATAAGCTTTGGACTGCAAAGTCAGTGGTTCAAACCCACTAGCCACTCTTTGGGGAGAAGAGGAGGCTGTTGAGTCCCATATGTATCTGGTTTCCTTTATAATCTCAAAGTGTATGAAAACTAAGGATAAGTATCAGGAATTTTATATGGTCCTTAGTCTGTTTTATAATGTTTACTTATGTTGTATTGACCATGCCAAAGTACTTAATTATGTGGCTTATAAAAAACTATGAATAGTTTTGAAAAGGATGGGAATTCCATATTACATAATTGTGATCATGCAGAAAATGTACAAGGATCAAAAAGCAGTTGTATGAACAGGACAAGGGGATGCTGTATGGTTTACCATCAGGAAAAGTGTATGTCAAGGTTATCTAGGTTGAATCAGTTTCTTACAGAATATGAAGAGACAAATAGATCATAATACAATAATTTAGGAGAGTACTATATCACTTTTAAATCAACTAGGAAGTCAACAAAAACACAGTAAAATTGAACAACACAATCAACCAACTTGACCCCAGAGCTATATATAAAACAATCCACTTCAAAAAATTAATCTCACTTTCTTTTTAAGTGCTTAGACACCTATTCTAGAATAGATCACATTAAAAAACATCGACATACAAACCATCTTCTCAGATTACAATGCCATCAAATTATAAATAAATGATAGAATGATCGATTCCAGTGAACAGCACATAACTACTAAGCAATTGAAGAAGTAAAGAACATAGTCAAAAGATTCCTCGAAACAAATGAGAGTGAAACTATAACATAGCAAAAATTTTGAGACATGGTTAAAGCAGTACTCAGAGGCAATTTGACAGCAACATCAATAAGGCAGAAAGAACTAAAATAAACATTTAGGAAAAGACCAGCAAAACAAACCATCAGATACAAGAAGAAAAGAAAAAAATAAAGATTATGACAGAAAAAGATTTTTTTTACCTATGGAAAAATCAATAAGAAAACAAGGTGATTCTTTGAAATGATTGATAAAATTGATAAACTTCTAGCAAATGTAAAAAAGGAAGAGAATGAGAAAAATTAAAGGAATAAGAAATGAAATACAAGTTTTTTGTTTGTTTTTTTTCATTAAGAGTTAGTTTTGTGTTGTACTGTTAACAGTAGGCTATATAGCTGGGAATTAAGAAAGCTTAAGCTATATACCCCCTGCCAGTTTTCTAGACAGTGATTTTGTTGGGGGGGTGGGGGGCCCGCATGTTAATACAATAGGAATTTTGACTTGTTTGTACTCAGTAAAAGCATCTTGCCATGTAGTTTCTGCTTTGAAAAGGAAGGAAAAAAATCCCCGAGATCCTGTCGGTTTTCAGTTTTCCAAGCTAGAGGTACCGAGACACCAGAACAGATGGCCTAGAGTGGGAAGCATATGGGCTGACAGGGGCTACCCCCCCCCCCCCCCCCCGCTCTGGCCCCAGCAGGGTAGTGTCTCCATATTTGGAGCGTGCTTCCGCTGCGAGTGGGATTTTAGAGATGAAGGGGAGATAATACTGTGGGTTCAGTCTGTGAACTGCATCGACATGGCAGGGACCTATTAATGAAAGACAGTGCGCTAGCCCAGCATTTCTGCTGCGCCATGAGAGCAGATTAATTTCTGTCATTTCTCTAATCACCCAACCTGAGAACCTGGAATTGTTACCAAGTCGTTTGCCTTGTCTTCTGCCTCTCCCACAACAGCCTGTTGCTGCTGTTTCTGCCCCAGCTTCTCTTCTGTGTGTGGTCATGGTGCGCTTAGTGCCCATTCTTCCTGTGTACTTTGCACGGCCCCATGTCCCGCTGCTTCCCGTGTGTAGGCACAGGCAGTCACCTCTAATGAGTTTCCCTCTCTGCTCTTCTCTGCTCTTCCCCTTGCTGCATGCCATTTTTCAAACGTTCATTTCTTTCGGGTATGCTGGGTGCCGTGAGAGCCAGACATGGGCAGGACTGGCTTCTTTCTCTTGGTCTTGCACATTTGCCGTCTCCAACAGGATGCAGTCCTAACACTTTTCACTGACCCGTCTCAGTGGAAAATATTTGAGTTTTCTGTTTGTGACAGGTTTCTGCCTGACACAAACTTTGGTGGGGACGAGGGGGCATTTTACTGATTGCTATTAAAATTTGAAATTTTCTCCCAACTTTTCCTACTATCACCTTGTTGTAGTGAGTACCTTGAAATAAGTGAAAAGTTGAAATCCTGCATTCAATCCCCAGATATCTTCCGTCAAGATGGCTTTCAGCACTAAAAAAATGGTCTTGTTTGTTTGATCTCTACTGGAGTCTTTGTATGTACTCACCAGAGAGTGAGAGTCATTCCAACAGCAGCGAGATCTTTGTGTTTTTTTGCACATGACGGTTTTTCAGAACTCACTGACGCATGGTTGCATGCATGATGCCTTTTCATTGCTGGCAGCTAGCTTCAGCTGGTCTCTCTTAAGAGAAAGAGTGTTTGAAGGTAACAGAATAAATTCTCTCTTAAAACCTTCATGAACCGTGTCAGAAATCAGTGAGGAAAAGGCAGAGAACTCCAAATAATGAATGAATATATTAATATTATGGATTAACTTTGCATGTGGCAGATTTTTACATTTTGTTCTTTTTGATTGGTTACATTTGCAAAAATAATGTATTTTCTTTCTACCTCCACCAGATTGTGACAAAACTGGATTTTACATAAAGATGAGCATTTACAACTATGTTGCTCTCCAAACGGGCAATTTCTCCCAGACTAATTTTTTTTGGGGGGAGGGGCATCACTGCCCTCTGGTGGGAGTGGGAGGCCCAGCCTTGCTCCGGAGAGCTGCTGCTGGATTTGAACCACCAAGCTGGTGGGCCACACTCCTGCGCTCAACCACTATGCCACTGGGGCTCAGCCCATCTCCCAGATTTATTTTATCTTGCTCTTTGGGTCATGATTATTATTATTATTATTATTATTGGCAACATAGGATCATTTCCAACTGGCCAACTCTATTCCTTTTGTATAATTTGGTGTGTGTGTGTGTGTGTGTGTGTCTGTCCATTCCCTTGCGCGTCCTTTCCTCTGGCTTAAATGCATGGTTATCCAGCCATCTGACCCCTGTATCTGCTGTTGTTGCCGTATGCAAATAGTCCCTTCCTTTTTGGCACAGAAAGAGATACCTGATCCTGACTAAATACTTCTCTGGAATTTTGGAAACCAAGAGCAGGAACAAAGTCCATGTCTAGCCCTTCTTTCTACAATGTGGAGGAGGAAAGCTAGTCTGAGACCAGAAAGGATGAAACCCATGGAGAGCTTTCGGCCCCTGTCCTTTCCAAAATCCTACTGTCCTTCTTGGGGGCTTCTTGTATTTTGTAAGTGGATACCTTCTCACTTTTGTTTCTCTCTGGTTGGATTTCTGTAACTTTCAACCATACTCAGTCATTACTGGCGCAGTGCTACATCTTGAACCAATTCCAATGAAATCTATTGGTGTGGAGCACATGACACTAGTAGATAAGAGGTTGGTGGTTCGAACCGACCCTGAGGCACCTCAAAAGATCACCTTGGGAATGTGCTTGTGATGAGTCACAGCCTGGAAAGTTCCGTGGAGCAGAGATTTCTACTCTGTACACATGGGGTCACCATGAACTGAGAAACTAGATGGCTGTGAACACCGACAACGACATACTCACTCTCAAGTCAATCTGAACTCTGCTAGAATTTTTCTTTCCCCATTGTCACTGTGTTACCCTTTTATTTTTACTTTTATTTTTTAAGGTTAAATAACCACCATATTCCAACTTTTTCCATGAAGCTTTTATATAAACCACAGTTATCTTCCTTTCATGAAATCACTTCTAATCTCTATTTGGTGAGCCAACTCTTGATAATATGTTGTCTTAAATTGGTCCCTAATTGTCTCTTGTGCATTTAACTTGTCTCTCTTAAGTATAGGTTTTCAGAGAATAGACATATTTACCCTTTTTATATCCCAGAATGCCTAGTATTCAGTCACTGTTCAATAAAAGTATATTAGTTTGAAACATGAAAAGACATGTAATCTATGAAAAGATCTTGATAAGTTTGAGATATATAAAAAGGCCAAGGAGACTTTTGAAAGTTTGTGGAAAATGGAATTGAAAGATGATGGAATTTCTCCACACACTTTTTAAGCTGCCATGGGCATACTGAGAAATACCTAAGGAATAAAATATCTTTTTGTTATTTATCCCTTTGCTCCCAAGATATTAATGATAATAGTATTTTACTTATGTTGCTTGTTTTGCATATTGTTTTAAAATGCAGCACTCCAAGCAAATGAACACAACTTATTACCATATCCTTTTCTTTGTGTCTACAGCATGCTCCACAATATATATCTTTTAACCCTAACCCTAACCCAATATTTTTAAATGGACCTAATTAATAGTCATGTATCCCTTTGCTGCGATAAGTTTCATGGGCAGTATCTATTTGGTATCTTGAGACATAATTCAGTTCTGAGCACAGTAGGTACTCCAGAATTCTTGATTTTAAAATATTTATTATTTCCCAGGGTTGGAAAAAATTCTGAAGGTATTAAAAAGATTAACTTAAAGATGATAAATTGATTAATACCATTTGATATTTTGAAATTGAGCTGTCATTCATGTTATTAACCTAGAACACTTTTTAAGAATAATTTTCCTACTCATTATTTTTGTTTTCTTCCATTTCTACCTTTATTTTTTTTCACTCGTTAGCACTTAGTTTGTCACTTTTGGGTTCATGATGATAACCTCATGGTGTCTCACTCAAACCTCCCGTCTTCTCGCCTCCCATTTTTCCTCACTTCACTGTCCTAGTTTAATGTCCTTAGAATTCTTTCCTGTTCCTCCAAACAGGAATCTTCTTCCTTTAAGCCCCTCAATACTGCCCAAGAATGTGTGACTTAAAAAGCAAGC